>JANHMN010000010.1:62341615-62351710 GCA_030674055.1 Rhabdomys pumilio | reverse complement strand
CACCAGGCACCAGGCACCAGGCACCAGGCACCAGGCACCAGGCACCAAAACCATGGGAGGAATTCTTGAACTATAGTTTTATTATTAAAAAGTTTTAATTTCTCAAGGAATTAGGAGATTTATCAAGAAAGGACAAAGAGAGAGGGCATAGGTAAACATGGGTGAATAGCTGTGCTCCAAGACCCTTCCATTTTAAGTTCTCTCTTGCTCAAGGGCAGAGGAGGGGCAGGTGTGTGTTGAGAGTTTAAATGCAGAGGTAAGTAAGCATGCAGTGCACAACGGAAGGTGACTTTTGTAGAATTTCCATAGGAGCAGATAGCTTCATATATGTGTAGACTTATATACTTAAATTATTGAGACTTACTGCATGTTCTGGATTTTAAATTTATATTTATGAGTAACTTACTTAAAACAGATGAGTGTAGCTTGTACCAAGATTCTTAGAAGACCTATTTTTGGTTCAGCTGGACTTTCTGGAAAGTTTATTTTAGCCTGTACTTCCAAGTTAGGTGGCTGTAAAGTCTAAACTATTTTGTTGCTTTTCCTGTTTTGTCTCTTGCAGCCCAGGCTGGCCTTGAACTTGCTATGTAGTTTAGGCTGGCTTTGAACTCCTGATCTTCCTGCAGCCCTTCATGTGCTAGAATTACATGCATAAGCCACTAAGCCGGGTTTTATTTTGTTTTCCCGCTATCTGGAGATAGAGTCTCATATAGCTTAGGCTAGCCTCAAGTTCATTTTGTAGCTGAGAATGACCTTGAACTCCCAATCTTCTATCTCTGAGTGCTGATATTAAAGGTATGCACTAACACACCCAGTTTTCTGTGGTGCTGGGACTTAGCCCCAGGGCTCATGTATGCTAGGCAAGTATTTTAGCCTTTCCCCTTCATCTTTAGCCCATGTTGCTCTTGATAATGGTTTTTAGTAGGTGTGTTGGTGAGAGTATTCTGATTTGAGAATGTGTAAACAATCTTTTCTGAGCTAGGGCTCATTTTTCCAGTGTCCTCTCTCTTGTACACATCTGCTCTGTAGGGCCAATTCTAACCCATTTCAGTGGTTAGGAAACCCCTTTGCCCACATGCTGCCATGACTTGGGTCTTTTACTTGACTCCCTTGAGCTTTGGTTTCAGTTTCTGTGGATATGGATTGTATTTATCTGCTCCAGGAGAGCCATGTCCCTCGGACTTTGACTTCAGTAGGGAGCTCTCCTAGCAGCTGTTTATGACGAGTTGTAATATCTTACTATAAAGATGATGGCAGAGAGAGAGGCCTGTTTATTGTTCTTCTTCTTTTCTTCTTTTTTTTTTGGAATCTGGAACCCACAGCTACTCCTTCTGGGAGAGATACTCCACTTTCTTTTATCTTCTAGCCTCTTTTAAGAAGGATGTGACCAACAGATAAAACAACCCTTCCAAACCTGGGACTCCTCACCTAATAGGTATGTGGTCGAGGTTAGGTTTCAAGCCTGGGACAAATGGCTTAGATGCCCATTAACATACCAAAGTGGACACTGGCTGCCAGGTTCTCCCTATGTCCCTTAGTTCCTTACAGGGCCCTCTAGGCTGGCATACCCTGCCCCTAACCCTGACCTCTCCAAGGCTGCTCTTCCCTATATAACCCAACCATTTTGGCTGCCTGTTCTCTTTGGACCTTTGGGCCTTCTGGCTGCTACAGCTGCTTCCCCCTTCTCTCCCCCTTTCCCACGACATGTCCCAGCTTAGGACATTGATGTCTGTCTCTGCCCCTGCCTGTGTCTTCCCACATATCTACAGTGAACCCTCTCCTCTACCCCACCTAGGAGCAGTCATGGTCCTTTCTCTTTATTTCTTCTTGTCATTCATTCATTTGTTAGTATTTGAAACGTTGGGGCCCAGGATGGTCAAACTCAGCAAGTAGACAACCTGGTCTCCGACTCTAGTTCCTTGACACTAGACAATACCAGGTTCCAACAGGGAAGCAATCTGAGTGAGCCCTGCCAGGGGAGCTCTGTGGGGTGATAGACCCCGCCTTGTGAGGCTGATTTGGGTTTGGAAGCTACACATCCCTTGGGATGTAGTATTTTTTGACAGCTTCTATTCTTAAGCATAGGATCTTATTTATTGAATCTAGTGTGTTGCTTTTCCAGTTTTAAATTTACATTGTTATGATTGTTTGTATCCTGATGGCTAACAGACTGGCACAAATATTTCATGACTTATTATGTACAATTAGATACATGTCACAAAATTTAACTTTAAGAATTGTGATATGTTAGTGTAGTTTCCCAGGAAGTAGTCAGATGTGTCTGTGTAACCTCATTTACCCTAATTAAATCCCATCTTACTGAACTCTGCCCTTTTTTTTTTTTTCATAAAACACTGTATTTTTCTGTGTTGATTATTATTTTGGTACTCAAATCTGAATTTTATCATGAGGTCTGCTGTCTTTGGCCAGTGTGGTTTGTAATTTTTCTCAGTGCAGTTTGTTTGAGTTAATACTTAGAGCTGGATAAGGCGTTTACTTCATGTCTACGCTTTGTTTCCTGCCGGGGCAGGTGGGTTGTATGACCTGCCTGTACATAAGAGAGCCCTCATCTTTTACCGGTGTATCAGCTGCAGCTCCATCCTGTTACAGTCAAATCAGATATTAAGTCTTTCTCTCACTTTGAGACTGAATCCTTTCTCCAGAAAATACATCGTCCCTCTGGAAAGCACAGTGTGTCACTTTGTATTTCTGGAGAGAGTACTAAGATTTCCCCTGTATGTTGGCTTTTTTCTGCAAAACGAGGAGAGCAAAGGCTTCTGCTTCTAATGTTGTTTATGAGGATTAAATGAAGCCCCCCCACCCCCTCCAGGTCTCTATATCTCCTTCTATCTATACTGCTTGGGTTTTTTTGTTAGTTTAGTTTTGCTTTTTTACATTTAGTTACTTACTGTGTGTGTGTCTGTGTACTCTGTCATTCTCTGTGTATGTGTCCTATGAACTTTGAATAGTGCCCTGCACATAGTAAAATGGAAGTGTTAATGGCTGTCTTTAGTAGAGTTAGTTCATTCTTCCTTCCTTCCTTCCTTCCTTCCTTTCTTCCTTCCTTCTTTCTTTGTCTCTTTCTTTGTTCCTTCCTTCCTTCCTTTCTTCCTTCTTTGTTTCTTTGTTCCTTCCTTCCTTCCTTCCTTCCTTCCTTCCTTCCCTTTCCTTTTCCTTCCTTCCCTTTCCCTTTCCTTCCTTCCCTTTCCTTTTCCTTCCTTCCTTCCTTCCTTCCTTCCTTCCTTCCTTCCTTCCTTCGTTTCTCTTTTATTTCATAGACAAGATGTCGTCAGTTCAATTGTATGATTTCTCACGACTCTACATTGGTTGATGTGTTTCTAAGAAACAGTGTACTTCCTATTTACATTATTCTGAGTCCTGTTACTATGATACTGGATTTTTAACTAAATCTTTGTGGAGTGGTACTTTTTACTGATTGCTGTTTTCTTCTGTTTAAGGATTTGGAATGCCCTGACAGATAATTATGGGAATGTCATGCCTGTAGACTGGAAGTCATCACATACGAGGACCTTGCATTTGCTTACTCTGGACCTCTCAGAGAAAGGGGTAAGTGAGGAGCTGGACTAGGTGGCTGCTCAGCCAATGCTGATAGTGGGACAGGAGCGGTGGCATCTCTTAGTGCCAGTTGGGTGGAGCTGCCATATTTTCAAGCTCTTGGGCTGGCCCACTCTTGCTGTCTTGTCTTTACTGCTGTCCCTTTGCTACCACAACCTTACCGTCTTTCATGTGTTCCTTTTTACATGGCTGCTAAATTCTGTCATCACCGATCTCCATTCCTTTCTCTTTATACAATGGAAATTGTGATCTGATGAGAACACTCAGAACCCTACTTTCTATTTAATACATTGGGGTATTGGAATAGCGTCAGGGAGTTAGCTTTATGTGATTTAGTGAGGCTGGGCATGACATACATTCTTGTGAATATTGAGGAACCATTAAGAGACATTTTTATTCTTGACTTTTCATGTGCTTATGTGAATATATGCACTCTAGAGGATATGTTTGTGTGTGTGTGTGTGTGTGTGTGTGTGTGTGTGTGTGTGTATGCGCGTGTGCGTGGGCATGTGTGGATTTGTCATGAGGTGGGCCTCAGGCATCCTCCAGTCATTTTCTACCTTATTTTTAACAATAGGGTCTCTATTAAATCTGGAGCTCACTAATTCATTTAGGCTGACTGACCCGTGAGTCCCAGGCATCCTTTTCTTTCTCCCTCCCCAGTGCTGGGATTTAATGCCTGGCTTTTTATGTGGCTGCTGTGGATCTGAATTCAGGCCCTCAAACTTGTGGCCCCCTCCCTATCTGGCACCCACATGCTCTTCCTGTTGCTGATCTTCTCCGTTTTAATGCATGTCCATCCTGATAGTGTCAGATGAAGATACTGTAAGGACACAGTGCTGTGAGGCTGGGGGACAGAGAGAGGGAAAGAGGATTTGAAGTAGGTACTCATTGTTTAAAGCTGCTGAGGAACACAGCCAAATTATTTAAATTTCGGTTTCACATTGTTTTAAGTTCTTCAGCAGAGAACAGTGTCAGCTCATGTTGGATCCCCTGGCACGATCAATCTCATTAAGTGCAACTGTGTGATCGTTGGCAGTGCAGTGCTGTGGGCTGTCAGTAGGTTAAATGGTGTTGTTAATATCTCATGAAATGATTTTCTTTAATATGTGACTTGAACGCCTCCTGCCTTCAGTGTCTAGTGGAATATGGAATTCTGACTCTGTTTCCCAGAATTCTAGTGGATAACCAGTCTTATTGTTGGTTCCTGTCATTAACCCTTTAAGCTTTACAGATCGACCCGACACTCATTTACTATACCAGACCAGAGCTAAATAGCGTTTGTTCCAACTTCTGTTTATTTAGGGCCTAGCTGTCCTTTGGGACTTTGTCCAAGTTCCCCTCCCTCGCTGAAGCTTTTATTACTGTTTTAGCCTCTGCTGAGCTCACGGAATTATACAATTTTAGAGTTGACAGGATCTTTAAAGGACACTTAATCCAGCCTCTCAGATGGGAGACTCTCCACCTACAGCCTCACTGGCAGACACACTCATGTCCTAAATCCTTGCAGGGAAGAAAGCACACTCCTGTGGAGCGACTAGAGACCCCTGTGGAGATGTGAACCGTTACAGGACTTGTTTTCTGTCCTGCGGAGTCTAGCCCTGTTGTCTCATGGGAGCTAGGCCCCGAAGTGCTTTGTCTGTGTGTCTTTCAAATCATCACTGTGCTTTCTTATTAATCCTGTTTCTGAGTCTGTCACTAGATTGTGATTTCCTAGTAACTGTCTGTGCCTGGCACTTGGTGAGTGCAGTGTTGCCCATTTGTGGAGAAAATAAATGAGTGAATTACCTTAGTCTGGAGACTAAAGTCAGAGATCATAGTGGAAATTTTGCCTTATTTAAAAAGCACAGTAGCACTAAGACTCAAGCACTGTGATCCAACTTCACTGAATGAAATATAAGTCTTGTGTTGTTCCTGCTCTGTAACTTTAGTCAGTTTTGTCTTCCTTCGGCTGTTGTTTTTAATGCCAGAGTAATGCTATAGCCATGCTCGTGACTAGTTAAGCCTTTCCATTTAATATGAATCCTGAATGTAGAAGCTTTGTCTGGAAACACTCAGTTGATAGACAAGTGATAGACAAGTAATAATCAATCAGTCAATCAGTCATGGATCGTGCTGTGGCTATTCCACTGTTAATGAAAACTGAATTAGAACTTCACTCTCCAGAGAGATGACCTTATGCATGGAGTAGCCGAAGAACAAACAGACAAGAATGACATCAGAGTAATTCTGTTGCTCTTTTAGGTGGGTTTAACCTGGGAAAGTGGTGTTACTTAGATGCAGTGCAGTATTCTTTCCATGATTGTGTAATTTAAAATTTACCTTTTGGAAGCACTCTAGATTCTGCTAGTTACAAAATGGGGTCTAAAAGGACATTTCCCCCCACTTAAGAATATGAGAGTAATTTGTTTGTTTGTTTGTTTTTTTTCCATATTAAAAGCAATAGTCAGGAAAACAACAGTTAGATTTAGTTATTTCATTTTCTTTCATTGGTAGTCATGACACACATTTCTGTATTTGTTGAGTCTTTTCTAGAAGTCTGGCATATTCCACATTCTTACATGGGCATCACTGTTCCATCTGCTGGGTGTGCAGTTTAAGGCAGGGAACCAGTAGGATCAGCTCTGTGTCCAACCGGAGCACTGGAGGAGTGAAGGAATGCCTGGCTCCAGAAGGCACATTGTGCCTGATGGGAGGGTGACTAATGAACTCATGTCAGCCAAAGTTAGCTTTTAAAGGCCTAAGCGGTTTCAGCGCTGGTGCACTTCATCTCTGTGGGGAGTGGGCCTGGTTCCTTCTCTGGAAAGATGATCTGGGATCATTATTTCTGTTGTCATGGAAATTTAGTAATGTGGTGTTAATGTGTTTGAAACTTGATCTCAAAGAGTTCTTCCTCAGTTTGCTTGTGTGATGGAATGCCTCTGTCATTTTGGCTTACGGTACCTCTTGTGAATCTTCCATTCCTTCTTGTGCAGAAGAGGACTGTTATCCTCTCTTCCTCCTCCTCTTCTCTGTCTTTCTCTCTGGACTAGGTGTCACGTAGCCCAGGTTGCCAGTGAACTTGCCACATGGCTGAGGATGAACTTGAATTGCTAGCCCTTCTGTCTCTACCTCCCAATGCTGGAACTGGAGGTGTACACCGCCATGCCTAATAGAAGAGGGACTTTTTTCTAGCGCATCTTGATATCTTTAAGAGTAGAAAGAGAAAGACTGTATTCCTTGTCAGTAATTTTAAAATTAAAACTTCATTTATAATCCAGAGAAGAAATATAAAACAAAATTCAGGTGTTCAAAGTACAACAGGGAAGGATGATGGAGCAGGTGACTTTGAAGTGTCAGAATTCTAATGACAACTTATATATAATGTAGGTCATGTGGGTCATCTTTCGCTCTTATGACCATGATATGACCTTAGCGCCCCCCCCCTTCCCTTCCCTTGGCCTTGGGAACCTCATGAAGAGCCTAGTCTTTGACCTTTGTCTTACTGAAATTATATTCTTTTTTTTTGTCCCCCCACTCAAGACAGAATTTCTCATATAGCTCTGGCTGTCCTGGAACTCACTTTGTATAGACCTGCCCTCAAACTTAGAGTTCTGCCTACCTCGGCCTCCCAAGTGCTGTACTTAAAGGCATGCACCACCACTGTCTGGCTCCTGAAATTACATCTTTAAAGACAAAACTGTCATCTTCTGGGAGCTATCACTGTGGGGCTGAGGTAGCTCTTGCCCTTCCTCCTGGATGCCTGTGCCATGTCCAGCACCTTCAACTGCAACCTTTTTGACTCAATCTCATTTTCACTTTTAGAGTTTGTACGCTGACCTTTCCAGAGGATGAAGTGTCTCTCTTACTGCTCACCCTCAGACTGTAACCCCTACACGGCTCCCCTCCCGCTCCCCACAGCATGATCCCGTCAGAATCCCTGGTGAAGTTCATCTTGACATTTCTGTGTGTGGCATAGTGACTTATAGCCACTTGTCAGTCAGCTTTAAAGGGTCACAAACGGTACTTCGGTAATGTGCTAGCTGCACCCCAGCCTCTGAAGCTATGGCTCAGACTCCAAGAGGTGCTGGGTGAGTGTGGGGATTGAAAGAAGTCTGGGTACAGCAAACAGTTTCTGAACACACCCCAAATCAATTAGCTGTTTCTGGATCATTCACTCCCTGCACCATGTGACTTCACTGGCGTCTTTCTGAGCACACAGCATGTGCACTTTGCCCTGCATATACATACTACCAAGTACTTACTCATGCCACCTGAAACGCCTTGGCTCAGGTTCGAGACTGTTGTAGTAGAGCATTGTGTCTTCACTGCACACACCAAGTTGTCTGTTCTTACAGAAACGTAATGTTTTATCACAGAAACCAAGGATGGAATATTTTCCTGTTCTCATTCTCAACCATGCAGGCGTCACCTCAGTGTGTCTTTGGGTTGTAATGAGTTAGAATTTTGCACTTGAATGACTATTTGAGTTGCTGATGTGAATTCCAGCAAAAATTGTTCCAAGAGTTTGGTTTAGGGTTAGGACAGGGTTTCCAAAAGTCTCTGACATGGCCCCACACATACTTCTGCTTTTTGTACTATATATTTGGCATTATCAGCATTGAGGGTTATAAAATCAAAGTCTTCATGGAGTCTGAAAAGTGTTGAAGATAGGTCTTAGAGTATCCATTATGTAAAAACAAATATATACATTTGCCTCATGAGTATATAAATTTACTTTTATTTTAGTAAGTTGAAAAATACATGCTTACCAAAAGAATTGTAAAATACATTTCTAAATTTCTTTATGTTTTATTATTAGTAGATGTTTGATTTGTGTACTTATTTTATATATACCTAGGGCCATATGAAAATTTCTTGGGTTAAAAGAGGGTGGTGAATGAGAGGTTTGGGCCCTGAGAGGACTGACTGTCTTCTGCTGATTCTGCCTGGGCAGTGGCAGTTCCAATGTGAACCAGTCACTCTCTAGTTGACCTTCCCGCACACCCTCTGGGGAGGTCTACTTCCTGTGTCATTTCAGAATGACCTTCACTCCTGCATTGTGTCTGGCCTGGTGTTTGTTTCCTCTCCATTCTCCTGTGGTGTCTTTCTGAGAATGAGTTCAGGAAAGGTAAATTCTTTGAATACTGCACATCTAAAAATGTCTTTTTAGCTTCCACCTAGTTGTTAAATTGGCTGGACATTACATTCCATGATGGCTTTTTTTTTTTTTTTTTTTAAACAGGAAAATTGCATTGATTGTTTTCTGGCATTAATTGTTGCTGTTCTAAGTTCAGATGATATATTAACTTCTGATTCTTCTTCTGGTATTTTGCGTTTATCTTTTACATACGTTATTTTGAAATTTCATGGTGTGTGTGTGTGTGTGTGTGTGTGTGTGTGTGTGTGTGTCTCCCTGTCCTCACTGCCAGACCTTTTCTGGCCTCAGATGCTGTGAGAAGTAGGAGGAAGAGGTTCACCATCCCTGAGGTCGGCAGAGAATCACAGTGTGTGCTGACAGTAGACCTGGAGAGCAGCAGGCCCTCCCCACGCTCCTGTGGGAAATCAGCATGCTGGGGCCCCTTCCTATGCCTTTTTCATTCCTTAGCTTTATTCTGGCTGACATTCATCTGAAAGCTTCCGAAATGCTTATGTGAGGAACAGACTCTAGAGACCTGCATCCGCTCCATTGTACTCTACAGTTTAAATATATCCTATGTACTAGTAAATAAAATCGCTTTTCCAGATAACCCTCTCCACCCCAGGACTGGGGGCTGAACCTAAGGCTCTAAGCAGTTTCTGAGCTAGATCCTGAGCCGATTTGTACTTTGCATTTTGAGACAGGATGTTACTAAGTTGCCTAGACTGGCTTTGGACTGAGATCCTCCCATCTCAGCCTGTTGTTGGCTTTACAGTCCATACCACCATGTCTGCCGAAAACTTGATAATTTAGTTATGCTAAAATATTTATAAATGGTTGGGTGTTATATATCCAAAATGCTTGTTTTAGATTTTGGATCTTTAAAAAAATTGGAATATTTGTGGGTGTATAATGAGATACAGAGGTGGAACCCAAGTGTAAACATGATAACAGTATTGTTTTATATATCTCTATTGTCTGGTGGCATTTTTAAATATTTTTGCTGTACATTTGTTTTCAGCACACCCTGCAACACTGAGGTCATTTGAGGAATTTCCCCTGGTGACATCATAAAGCTTCTCAAAAAGCTTCTGGTTTTGGAACATTTGGATATGAAAGAGATTTTTATTTATTTACTTAAATTTTAGATTACGGTTGCTTGGCCTTTCATATAATATTATATAATAATTGATTAATACACCATTTTAATGAAATACTATGTAATGTAATATAATGGTATGGTTTCTTCTTCCATAGTCTTTCCTGTCTGCTTTGTTCTCATCCTGTGCTAATTCTTCTTGGAGAATAGAGTTCTAAGTCGTGTGACAGTAGGTGAATAATTTGTAGTCAGTTAATGTTGACTAGTTCCTTGACTCTGTTGAGTCTCCCCAGGTAGCTTT
>JANHMN010000010.1:62290217-62341605 GCA_030674055.1 Rhabdomys pumilio | reverse complement strand
GCTACAGCTCCTGGATGAACAGTACCCAGGCATGGCTACAGCTCCTGCATGTGCATTACCCAGGCATGGCTACAGCTCCTGCATGTGCATTACCCAGGCAAGGCAATAGCTCCTGGATGATACAGTACTCCAGGATTGGTTACAGCTATTGGTACTTTAGCAGCTCTGAGATGGAAAAGGAAGAGAGAGAAGGTCTTAGAATCTGTAGAGATTAGCAGAGAAGAAGTCTGCTTGACAAGAGCTGTGGCCTTTGGTACAGAGCCAGAGCTGACAAATGGCATTCTGGCAGAAAGGAAGACAGCAGGATGAGCGCCCAGCACTCTCCTTCTCACCTTGCAGTCTCCTGGTGTCCATCAGTGCTGTGTAACCCAACTGAAAGCCAGAAGTCAAGGGCATCCTTTGATCTGGTCCATATGGTCAGCCTCCTGTGCACAGAGCTCAGGTAGAACCCGGCTTGGAGGTGATTGGAGGCTCTCCAGCATAAAAGGCTTAAAGGTGTTTTAGGAACCTAGAGATACTCTTTCTTCATTTGGACGTTCATCTGGGAAGCCCAGTGTGTCATGGATAGGTCCTGCCTGCCGGGATGTCATGGATAGGTCCTGCCTGCCGGGATGTCATGGATAGGTCCTGCCTGCCGGGATGTTGATTACTTTTACTCTGAGTATTTGAATGTTAGAAAGTAGTTTGTAGATAGCTTGGCAAAATTTTAACACGTATCCTTTTGTTAACCATGTACTTGATGCTACCTTCTATTCACTCCATGCCTTATAGTTTGCTAATAAATATTGTATTTCTTCTTCTATACAAGTGTCAGTTTTAAATACTGCCCTTGTAGCTGTTTGTTCTGGAAAAAGATCTCTTTGTGTCAGGCCATAGGGGTGCATGCAGCACCTGTCATTTTAAAGTTTGTCCTATAGTGTTCTTACTGCTGCTGGGGAGTATGTAACGTGTGTGTGTGTGTGTGTGTGTGTGTGTGTGTGTGTGTGTGTCTGTGTCTGTCTGTCTGTCTGTCTGTCTGTCTGTCTGTCTGTCTGTCTGTGTCTGGGGTGCCTACTACCAACTCCCCCTTTCCAAGGAATAGTTCTATTGCATGTACTTTCCTACTGTCTCTTAGACTCAGAAACATCAGTTTCATCAGGACTTACCTTTAAATGGGGGTGCTTCTATTTTTAGATGAGTGATGGCTTGCTCTTTGACACCTCAGATGAGGAGGAGCTGAGGGAGCAGTTGGATATGCATTCAATCATCGTCTCCTGTGTCAGTGAGGAGCCCCTCTTCACCGCAGACCAGGTACGGAGGTGAAGCCTGGGGCTGAGAGCCTGTCTTACTATGGCAGCAAACAATGCTTGTCAGAACGTTCTCATTTCCTTTAGATTGTGTGGTTAATGCTGGCTTGCCATTGAGTCTTCAATGGAGAAGTAAAACAAGGTATACGCTGTCCAAAGAAGATATTTTGTGAATTGGGAAGATTTCCAGGCTAGTCACCGACTGTGATCGATTATAAGGAACTAATGGAGGGTTAGTGTTTAAACCCAAAATTTAAAAAAAAATAAGAAGTTTCTACTGTCTACAAGGTTACTCAAATATGAGCGAATTGGAATATTTGAGTTGGTATTTTTGTTTGTTTTGAGGCAAGGTCTCCTTATATACCCTGGCTGGCCTGGAACTCCCTTTGCAAGGTGGTCTCAAACTACAGAGACACACCTGCCTCTGCCTCCTGAGTGTTTGAATCAAAGACTTGAGCTGCGGAGCCTGTCCCACCAGGCTTGTTTTTGTAGAGTCCCTAGTAAGAATTTTGACATAATAGAAGTGTCTGTCATATCCTGTAGGAAGGAGCCAACATTATACCTGTGGGGTACGGTAGTAATATCAACTTCATACCTGTGGAGTGTGCTGTAGTAATATCAACCTTATCTTCACTTGAAACCAGTTGAGTCAGCCCTGTCATTGTCTGAGCACTCCTCCCACCTCTGCAGTGTTGTCAGAGTGTGATGGTGGCCGCGGGTGGCTGCGCGGGTTGTGCATTCTGTCACCTTTTATTTTTAGTCAGGGAAGGGAAGGTCAGAGGAGTACGTGTACACAGGAGGAATGTCCTTCTGATTCCCTGATTACGTTTGTGGTTGGATTGTTCTAGGCTTAGACAACTGTGGTGCTGAGGAGAAAGGTAATGCTATCTATGGAAGGCAAGACAATCCAGAAAGAGGTGTGACCCTGAGCAGTCTCAGACCCTGAGAAATCTGCAGGATACCACATTGTTTCTGTTTTTAAGACTTACAGCCTCACCTCCTATAGCCTCCTGGAATGTCTCATTGTACTGTCCAAGGCTCTGTATGGGGAGGTGTCCTTCCTACCCAGCACCAGCCCTCTTGGGTCGACTTTCACTTTCCCTACTGAAGAGTTACCTGTTACGGTCACTGATTCCTAGGTACCTTCAGATGTACTCATGGTGTCTGATATCACCATTGGATTGTATTTTCAAATGTGTTTTAGTGTTTAAAACCACCCCACTCCTTTTAAGTAGTGAGTAGCTTTCTCTTTCCTTTAAAGTTTCTACTTCCTTTTCCTCTCTCAGAATCTGGAGGCACAGTTGTAAGGCTTGAGTCATACAGAGTATGACAGTAGGTCACGGTGTAATTAAAGCCATATGCATTTCTGGAGTCTTCCTTCTCCTTGAAGCTTTTTTCCTGTCTGATTCTGGTTTTGGTAATTTAAAAATACCTCTTTGTCCTTCACTGAATTAATAAATGAAATTCTTTTGCTGCTAAAGAGCTAACTTCCTGCTTTATGCATTAATATTTTTATGTATGTTACATCTTGTAAGTTTTATGTCAAAGTTTTGGTTAATGTAGATCACATTGATTGATGTTGAGCACATTCGTGTGGTATATCGTCCATTTTCTCGTCTTTACCATCTTTCATCTATAACCATGATTTGTGTCTGAGTAAGTTATACCACCTTTTTGTCAGACACATCAAGATGTGCTAAGGTCTGCTGAATTGCACTAGGCATTCCAGATCGTAGTCTGTTTAATTTTGTGTTCATATATTCTAAATTCCATAAGCTGTGTTCACTTTTACGTGTGCTTCCTGCACAGAGGAGGCACTAAATGTCCCTCTACTCGGGTAGACCGGTAAGTACTGTTGGTGCAATCGGGGCTGTTCTTCGTTAATTTATTTGATTAACAGCAGTATACATGTTTTGAAAGGTTATTGAAGAAATTGAAGAGATGATGCAGGAGTCACCAGACCCAGAAGACGATGAGACTCCCACACAGTCAGACCGGCTCTCCATGCTCTCCCAGGAGATTCAAACTCTTAAGAGGTCTAGCATGAGCAGCTATGAAGAGCGTAAGAGACCCTCCTTACATCAGTCTCTGTGCCTTCTGTCTACATCCAACATAGAATGTCACCATCTCCAGAAAGCTTTGATTTTCTCAGGTCTTCTGGCCATATCGTTCTCTGCACATACTTTGGCGTGGCCTCTTTGTTCAGGACTCTTGTATTTTTTTCAAGCTCTGGATTAGTTTGCTTTAGGGAAAAATTTCTGCAGACTGGGTTGCTTCAACAGCCTGAGTTTATTTCCTGGTTGTTCTGACAAGGCTCAGGTCTAAGGTTAAGGGTGTGTTCCTCCCAAGGCTTCCTCCCAGGCCTGTGGGTGCCCGTCGTCTCCTGTCTTCCTTTGGTACATATCAGTGTCCCACCCACGCTTCTTCATGTTCCTGTAAGACACAGGTCACGTTGGATTGAGGACCAGCCTTGTGCCTCATTTTAACTTAGTCATCTCTGTAACTATTCCAGATGCTAGTGTCCTCTGCTGTGCTGTGGTTAAGACTTCAGCATGCCTTTGTGAGAGAGGAAGTTTAGCTCATAAATAGCAAGATAGTAATATGTTTATTGAAAATAATTCCTAAGTTTACAGACAGTTGTCTTTGATGTAGCTTTGAAGAATTTTAGGAAGTGAGATTTTCTAAAAGTTGGATCTGTGTTTGTATATGAGTACACTGGACTGTAAACACCATGTGGTCGGTTGTCATGACGAGGTTCTGAATAGCCACACCCAGCACGGGACTGCTCTGAGACTGGCAGCTGATGCATCCTGATTATTGCCAGGCCTGGTTCCCTGCTGGGTAAGATCCCGTTTTGATCTGGGTTTGTATTTGTGGTCTGACCAGAGGTCTGAGGCTGGGCTGCCTTAATCCCTTTGTGTTATGTGGCTTTTTTTTTTTTTAACCTTTGGAAGGTTCTCTGACACACCACATTTTTTTCCTCTGATGTGATTTGGCCACAGCACTGTAGATAAGCCCTTAGCATTGCTGGGGAACTAAATTCAAAATTATTCTTGATATATGATAAGATACAGGAAGTATGTAATAGTTAGCTAGTATTTTGAAAAAGTTCCTCAGACTGGGTGGCCCAGACAGTGGAATTTACCTTCTCCGAGTTTTGTAGGCCAGGTGTTAAAACCCAGCTCCTTGGCTTGTAGATGGGGACAGCTGTGCTGTCCCTTGGTTTTCAGGAGGTCATCTTTGTCCTCTCTGTTCATTCTGTAAAGATAGCAGTTACATTGAATTAGAGTCTATATAATAAACTCATTTTCACTTTATGACCTTTCTAAGTCCTTCCCTTCAGCTCATGCAGACTCATTTCAAGGTGCAGACATTAGGGCTTCTGTCATGGCCTCCTGGCTCTCCCATGCTTTGGAGTGCTCGGGAAGAACTGAAGTGACTTTTATGTCGTCCTTTCATCCTCCTGATCTTCAGCCAGATTCATGAGATGGGGCATATAGGATTGAACAAGCATCTTGTTTGATCCTTTTGGAATGGCTCTTTCCCCAGAGTCCCGACTAGCTGCTTGTTAGTTTGTGTCCCTTCCCTCTGGTTCTGTGTTTGTTCTTTTCCTCAGTCTTGGCTTTAGTACTATTCATGGGATGCTTGATTTATACACATAAAAATGGTTACATTTTCTTATCTCAACTGAGTGACTTTTCCTACTCACTAGAGCTTCTTGGTTTCTGAGAAGATCCCAAACAGTCAGTATAATTGCTTAGACTTTGATTTGCCCTTTGGTTTCAAACACCCATTATGTTGCCTCGAAACAGCCGTGTCTCAGTGTTCGCTCTACTTTGTTTCTGGCCACAGGAGTGAAAAGGCTGTCAGTATCTGAGCTAAACGAACTGCTGGAAGAAATTGAGACAGCCATTAAGGAGTACTCTGAGGAGCTGGTGCAGCAGTTGGCCCTGAGAGATGAACTGGAGTTTGAGAAGGAAGTGGAAAACAGCTTTATTTCTGCTCTGATTGAGGTGCAGAACAAGCAGAAAGAACACAAAGAGACAGCTAAGAAGAAGAAGAAGCTCAAAAATGGCAGCTCTCAGAATGGGAGAAATGAGAGAAGTCACATGCCAGGCACAGTAAGTGATGTGTGCAGGAAGCATCCGATGCTGTCCACAGGTCGCTCCAGCTCAGCTGGCCAGTGGTGGGTCTGGCAGGTTGCACCTGTGCAGAGTATTAAGCCTCTAACCAGAGCCCCACTGGGATCCCACTAGAACATGCTTCCTCAGCTCTTTCAGGAAGGTGTTTCTTAGTGATTCTTCCTGTGCTGTTTGGGTACCTCTGCAATTGAGTGTGCAGGGGGCCAGTCAGTGGAATGAAGAGAAGGAAAAGGATGATGTCTTCAAGCAAAGAGGACTGGCCGGTGGTCAGTCCTTACTACCTCAGAAAGATAGAAGTAATCAGTTTGGCCGGCATGCTTATGAGTGTTTCTATTTTCTTTGTACTTAGCTCTGGGGGTTGTATTATAAGCAGTGAAAAGAGTCCTTGGGGGTAGCTGTGAACTGTGCTGACCCTACTGTAAACAAGTCCCTACTGCCTCATCAGAGGGTGTGGGTGGCAGCTGTGTGATATCAGCCACTTGGCTGCGTTTTTAGCAGACCGAAATATTACTGACAGGTGAGAGCATATTGGAATATTTGACACCTCAAGCCTTCATAAAAGATGTTTTGTTTTCTAAAGTGAACATTGGTTAAACTTCATCATAAATATTATCAGTCAGTTCTCTACCATTTTTTCTGTGACCAGTTGGGGTACTATATAGTCCCACCCCGACTTCATATATGAACAAGTGTTGGTTCTATTTTTAAAGTAGAAAGGTTGGGTAAAGTGATTCATTTTTCTAAAATGAACATTTTTGTCAATCACAATATAATATAGTAATATATGTCACAAACTGGTCCTTAAGGTTTAAAGTAATAGATGTTCTCTTTTTGATTAATTCTTGATTTACCAGAGAATGAAATCTCATTGGCAGATGCTGATAGAATCCTAGGAAGAGAATCCAGTTGCTGAGTAGCTGGGTCACCAACGTGTGGGTAATACATAATCTCCGTAATCTCACCACGTAGTCCATTATGGCCAATAACATGAATAAATTCACAGTTTTTTAGTGTGATGTTTATTTGTAGAATTCTAGATAGAAAGAACTTATAATTTCACATTGAAGGATTCTGATGAATTTAGTTTTTGAAAATACCAATTGATGATTATGTCTATTTAGGATATCTAGTTACTCATTTCTAGTGATTATAAGGAAAGAAAAGCATTTGTTTGGCTATACTGTCCTGGAACATTTACTTTAAAATATCAAGAATAATATTTTCATTTGCATGTAATATTTTAATAAATACATAGCTTTTAAGTTGCCTGTTACGGTAGTGGGATTAAGTGAAATGGTTACTCGGTAAATCCTAGCATGGTTGGTAATTTCTCCATAACTGGTGTTAGGGATTACGTGTAAATCCTCTATTTATTGGTGTTAACACTTGGCTGAGAAAAACAAATTTATCCCTAGAGGGGTTTAAAGACTTCTTTTTGTAATTCCCGTATAAATAGGGTTAGCATGGCTCCATTGTGTAATTTTGTACAGTATTTATATGGAGAACTGGATTTGTCAAGGCAGCAGGGGGGTTTTAGTTAAGCCTTTATTGGTCTTGAAATAGAGTCATTCAAAACTCCGTTTATTTTTTTCCTAATATTTGAACTCATGAAGTTGCTTCCTGGTCCTGCTCTACTGTTGTGTTGAAAACTTCAATCAGGACAGCAATGGCCTGGCTCAGCTCTGGCACTTGTTTCCCATGTCTTATTTTAGCTCAGAGGCCAGAGAAAAGCTGTTCCGTCTGTAACAAGACGGTCTGAACCTGGTGGTTTGGAAGATAGTTATAGGTGGTGCAGAAAAACTCTAAAGTGAAGCGGCCATTTGGGTAGACGGATTGCTAGAGGAATTTCTCCTCAGACACTTCATGTAATGGTCGTGGCATGTAACTCACTAAGCGACTGTCATCAGCAATACCAGTTCAAAACCTGGTACCTCCATGTGCATTGGCTGTTTTTCCAGTGACATCACTATTTTCCCTCTCATCAGTGCATTTTAACGTTTCCTTGGGTGTGGAATAACTTCCTTTTGTTTTCAGCAGTGCTTTGAAACCCGTACACCCACTTATAGTTGGTGTAACAGTATTTCTGTGAGAGCCAGCTTGCTCTCTTAGGTTCAGATGAAGAAATGTCTGGCTGGGAATAGATCAGGGTTAAACTGTCTAGCTCTGTCCTTCAGCATGTTTTGTTTCAAACATTTGCCCAAGAAAAAAATTGGGGGAAGTGTTTGGGCTGCTGTGTAGAGAACTAGAATGTTTTACCTGGGTTGGAGATTGAGTTAACTAGTAAAGGAAATAATGCATATCTTATAAAAGGGGAATGTTACCGTGGTTTGAGTGGTAAATGTTAAAGTAGTAATAGATATGAGGTAAGGTATGGTGTGCATTCATTTGGCAAGTTTGTGGAGTATTCCTTGTGGCAGGCACTGTTTAAGATACAGTGGGGACTAAACCAGGCCAGGCTTACGCATTGAGCGCAGATTCTAAGGGGGAACAATTAATAGAAACAACCAACCAACAGATAAACATACAGAAAGAATGATTGACCTTTAAATGTCTTGAAGCACTGCTGGCAGGGATGGTGAAGCTGCTGCCGAGTCATTGTGGATGTGGTGGTTGTTTCTCTGCTGTGGTCAGGGATTGGCAGAGGCTTGTCAGCTGCTCTCCCAATCTCACTTTGGAAGGACGTTTACAGGAGTCAGTCTTAGGGTAATGTGATTTGGGACAGCAGAGGGCTTGCTGCTGCCTTGTCTTGTTTTGAGCACCTGGAGCAGCATGTGGGTGGTAGAGGCTGGCCTGGTGGTGCTTCTGTTTCACAGGATGGTGACTGGATGCCTAGGTGAAAGCATGCTCCTTTATATTTCACCATAGTTAATGCAGAGGGCCTCCCCTCACCTGACTCTGTCTCCTCCTCTTCCTGTTTGTGTTTTTAAACTTAGCCTTCAAAATTATGGTCAAGCATTGTCTTCCTTTCTCAGAACCTACATTAAGGACTCCTTCAATACAGAATGGACTAGATTCCTTAGATTCCTCCTCTCTTGGGTCTAGTATGATTCCTTTTAATTACTTCTAGCAGTATTGAAATACCAATCTTGTGTGTTGGTGTGCCCATCTCTGTGATGTTTTCTTGAAATTAGGAAATTTAACTTTGCTTCCTTGGTGTTTTTAGGTCCAGTATAAGGTACCTAATACATTTTTCTTGGATAAATAAGGGATTAATGATGTACATTTCTGTCTTGAATCTTTGTGTCAGGTGACAGCTCCACAGAGGCTAAGTAGCATATTCATCAAGGGTCCTGCCACTTAGGATGTAGAGACTTTTGAGTTTCAGATTAAATGACACACTGTGTCAAAGATTAGTTTATACTGTGAGTAAACGTTACTGCATATGATCACCTGCTTGTAGACACTCCGCTCTGAGATATCCCATGGGAATCTGACATTTATGTTGTGAAACCATGGTTAGTGTAACTAGTTCATTCACACAGACTCATTGAATTAATAGAATTTCTAGGTCTTCACATCGTTAACAATATTAGAGAGAGGGTCTGCCAGTACTTCCCAGAAGCAAAGGTATGATTGGCCTTTTTAAATGTACTATCTGGTAGGAAGCTGTGGTTTGATCTAGTTGTATCCCTTCCTGTGTTGCTTATGATGTCGTAATTGAGGTGGTTTTTATGTGTATATATGAGGTACAAATTCTTCAGCTACTACAGTACCGTGTTGTGTTGTAGTCTGGCTCCAACCTCCATGTCGTACATGGTGCAGGCTCCTGAAGGGCTCATTTGCAGTTTATCAGTGCCTCACCCACCTCTAGCAGATACAGATTGACTCCCAGAAGGCTTGGATTTTGGATTTGAATTAATATTATTCCCCCAGGACCTTTTTTTGTTGGGGGGTGGAGTGGCTCCTGTTTATATCAGACATTTTCACAGATCATTAACTTTTAGAGGCAGTTCCCTTGGGTACAAAAACAAGTTGAAATACTCCAGGATATGTTTTAATTCAATCGCTCCTGTACATGCAGAGTTATCTCAAGTTTGAAAGACACTGTTGTTTACCTGCCTCTGTAACTGAGTGGATGAAAAAGGACATACTCTTTCAGAACCATGACTCTTTGGTTTACAGGACAGGTGGGAGGTGCCTCACCCTCAGTCTTTGGCTGCAAAGATATGATATACTTGGCCTAATCACTTTGAACTTTCTAGAGAGTTTAGAGTCTTATTACTCTAACACAGTCAAAAATATATTAACTGATATAACTTGGAAAGCTCGCCTCTAGTGATGTTTGGGAGATTAGCAAGTGGTAATTTGCTATAAGTTCTAGGGAAAGCAGGAAACTTGATTGTAAAAGGAATAGAGTCTGACATAACTGCTTTTGAGATTGCTTAAAGACGGGGAAGAGCTGGATGGAGGAAGCTCTTCCTTGGATGTTTTCTCCCATAGACGCATTGCTTTGTTTCTGATGCTCCTCTTGTGAGGACCGTGGTCCAGTTTACTTTGTCTCTTCTTGTCCTGCAAGAATACCTCCAGTGATAGTTTTCTATTTAATCTTGTTCAAAGCTGACAATAAGGTAAGAGAATTTTGTTTTCATTTAGATAGTCACTTATTAGATCACTTGGAAGTTACTTTAATTCTGGTTTTCAGCCTAAAAGGTATATTCTGATATCTACTTGAAACTTTGTCTTTTGTTTCGAAAAATTAAAGTATCAGGGACTTCCTTTTCCCTTTCTTTAATTTAGAATTTTAAAATTGAACCTTTGGGAAGCAAATTGCTACTGCCCCAAATTCCTTCTCTGTTTATTTTATAAAGTTTTATTGAAACAAAACCATAGCCATTCATCTACTCAGCACCCGTGACTCTTTTTATACAGTGGAGACAGAGTTAAAGAGTTTCACTGGAGGCCGTGTGGCCAGCAAAGCCTAAAATACTTACTCTCTGACCGTTTACAGAAACAGCTGGCCAGCTCCTGGTTTACACTGAGTATACTTATTATTAGGGGAAGGGACTGAAGAGAGAGGGCTCAATAGTTAAGAACATTTGCTCTTTTAGAGGACCTGGACTCATTTCCAGCACCCTTATTAGTTGGTTCACAGTTATTTCTAACTCTAGTTTATGGGATCCATTGGTCTTTTTGGCCTCCAAGGGCAATCCATGCATGTGGTGCACAGTCATTCATGTAGGCAAGATATTCATATGCATAAAATACAAAGAAATCTTTTCTAAAAGGTAGAGGAAAATATAAACTCAATTTGGATTTGAATGGATAGGCCACAACATATAATTCACATAAAATGTTGTCGTGTTCTGTCCTAAGGGTTTGTCATTTGGCACTTCTTCAGTAGCCAGAGTTTAGCTTAGAAGATGGCCATGCATTGACCTATCCATCTTCAAGCCTCAGGAGCTCCTGGCCCAACAACAGACCTTTGTTCTGTGTGTCTAAACTACTTTAGCTAAGCCAGGGCCCTGGTAGGTAGACCAGTTGTCTCTAGTTTAGAAATGAATAAAAGGATAATTGTTGGCTGTTGTCTGGGCACAGTTTTCCCACATAGTGGTAGAATATGATTTAACAGAAAATAAATGGAGAAAGTGCCGATTGATCCTTTCCTTTTTAAACAGTTCTCTGTAAAAGGATATCTTCAAATTCAAATAGTAATATATTTTCAACAATAATTTGTGGATAATTGATGGTATTCTTTTCTTCCTTTCTCCCTTTTCTTTCCCTCCCTTCCCCTAGCCCTCATTTCTTCACATTCCTTTTCTACTCTTCTTCCTTCTTTTCTTCATTGCTTCTTTGGGATTAAAGTTAGGGGTTTACACATGCCAGGCAGGGGTTGTACAGCTAAGTTATACTCCCAGCTCTATACTTTTCTTATTGTGAAGAATATCTCCTAAAAATTACTATTAGTATTTATCTGCTTTGGAATAATTCAAGTTTTCAAACTTGGATATAAGGAGTTTTGAAAAGAAACTTTGGTGGACTTCTCTTAAATTTCACAATTCACATGGAAACTGTTTGACTTTCTTAAAGTATCAAAACAAGATATCACTTTTACATCTTTTTGTCTGTTACATCTTTTAGAAAAAGGATATCTATAGCCCTGGCTATCCTGGAGCTCTCTTATATAGCTCAGGCTGGCCTCAAACTCACTGAGATCCTCCTGCCTCTGCCTGCCAAATGCTGGGGTTAAAGGTGTTCACCACACTTGCCCTACTCTCACAGCTCAGTCAGTGCCTGCTCTCTGAGCAGTTTTAGTTGGTAACTTTTTTACCATTGTTTTGCATTCGTTCTTCATACCTTTCTAATGGTTTTTGCTAAACTACTATTCAGTAAATCAGTACTTGAGGATTGTCAAACTATCTAATCTGATGTGATTTGTGGGGAATGGTAATTTTGTTTTTAAATTAAATTAAATTATTTTAAAATTATGGCTTTGCACCACTTCAGTGCCTGGTGCCTACCCACAGAGACCAGAGAAGGTTTCATGTCCCCTGGAACTTAACTTACAGAGGGTTGTAAACCACCATGGGGGTACTGGGAGTTGAAACCAGGTCTTCTGGCAGAGCAGCTAGTGTTTTTAACATGGAGCCGTCTCTCCAGCCCTATTTCACCCTCTTTTGAATTTCTCAAACATAAGAATGTTAATGGCAGAAGAACAAATGAGAATAAATACAAAAGTAGATGAAAAGCTTCCCTTAATTTTTTTTTAACTTTTTTTTCTGACCCAGCTTTGGTACTATAAGCTGCTCTGCCTAGTTAGAGCCCCGTCTGGGTCGGTTCAGATAGGCATAGAGCAGACACTCAGGCAGAAATAGCTCCAGTCTCCTGGTCTCCTTCTTAGCTTTGCTAACATATCCTGAGTTGGATATGTTCGTTGTTGTTGTTTGTTTGTAAAGTTAGTTGAGCTGGTGAAATGCCCTACACAGAAAGGGTTGATGCAGAGCATTATAGAGAGTACTGAGTGAACTCCAACGTCCTGTCTGCTTCTTACTGCCTTTGAGTTTGTAGAAACTTTTCAAATCCTCTTTACTGCTCAGAAAGACCGTCACAGCTTTAGCCGATTTCTAGGTCTCGTTGTAGATTATTTTTTTCTGTGGTCTTCAGTCTGGTCTGCTATGGCCTCAGTCAGGAGCCCAGTGTTCCTCAGTTATAATCTGATTTATATTTAGACAACTTGATGCAGTTTCTGCTGTTCTGGACAAATGTAAAAGTGTGGCATGATTTCTTCTGGAAATAATGACTAAGTGTTACTCCAGCACCCCCTTTAAATGAATAGAGTCAAGACTTTTGAAAAATATTTATCTTTTCTAAGCGCATTGCAGAGTTCTTCTTGTGCATTACTTTATTTTAAATGCACAACAGCCCCAGAAAGAATATTAACAATATTCTTATTGCCAAATCTTGAATAAGCAAATGTTAGGTCTATAAAGGCCTTAGCTTCTGCTCACAGAAATAGCAGGCACAGTGAGAAAGCACAGAGAGAGTTACCTAGCAGGCGGAGAATTCTCTAGAGGTGCAGAGCTCTCTAGAGGGAAGAGCCAGGAATGGCTTGGCTTTCCTTCCTTTTAGCCACGCAGGCAGGCTGTACTCGGGCTCAGAGCTCTTACCTCCTTTCTTTATCTTTTAGATCTTGCTTACACTGTGTTTGTTGCTCCTGGTTTCATGTGAAGAAAGTTTCCAGAGAATGGATGCTTCTGAGATTCTTTATTCATACTCTTGCCAGGGAAGGAAATGGTCAGAGGCAACTGAATAGTTCATGTTACTGAAGGCTCTGTGTTCTATGTCAAATAACCCCTTCCTTCCCCTAGCCTTGCCACAAGACTTTGGTATTTTGTTTGTAGCAAGGGCAACAATAAGACGAATACTGTAATGCTGAATCACCTTCCTGCCTATATAAGGGTTCATGCAAAACATTCCATTCCGAGCAGGGCATTTTGTGGAACTATGAACTCCTTCCTAAAGATGCCTTGGGAGATAGCAGAAAACCAGAACCTTCCCACTGTGTCACTTTTACATTGGGGCATTTGAATTTTCTGCTCTGTAAGTGTTCCCACTAAATTGAATGGAGGGAAAACTGGCTTCTGACACTCCTAGTATTTTCATTAATCTTAATGATTCATTTTAATTAAAATAATTAAAATAATCCAGCATTGTTCCTGTCTTTCAGTATTCATGGCCTTGAAACTTAGTGGCCAGTGTCTTGACATGTCTATGACCCCTCATTTTGAGAAATAGTGAGTAGAGAAATGCCCCTTACTCCTTTTCCCTACTTTCTCCCTTTTCCTTCAAAATTTAGCTGTGGAAAGAATCCTTACTTTGGTCCAGGTTAGTACCATAACCAGTAATAATACTGCCTCTGTTCTCCAGGTTGTAAGTATAGCATTTCTTGGTGACATGATGCTTTTAAAAAGTCATTCTAATTTGTCTCTGAAGTTTTATCTTCTAAAATTCATTTTATCCAAAAAAATGGTGTTTTATTTTTTTTAAATTTGGTTTTGTGTTGTTTTGTTTTTAACTGATGGAGCAATTGTGAGACAGCTCTGTCCTTGGTCTGTGGAGTTCTTTCCAGTTTGTCCCACCCCTCACTTGGCTGTATTCACTTATCCTTCTGCCTCACCCTGTGGAGTAGTTCTCTCCAGTTCGTCCCACCCCTCACCTGGCTGTATTCACTTGCCCTTCTGCCCCTCCGACCTTCTGCTGCTCCTCTTATCAGCCTGGGTGTTCAGGTGCTGGGTGTTTAGGTGCTGGGTGTTTAGATGCTGGGTGTTTAGGTGCTGGGTGTTTAGGTGCTGGGTGTTTAGGTGCTGGGTGTTTAGGTACTGGGTGTTTAGGTGCTGGGTGTTTGTTTAGGTGCTGGGTGTTTAGGTGCTGGTTGCTAGTTGCTGCTTCTTTTACAAATCATACCATTGCGGTATTTTGTCTGACTTTGTTTATCTCATGTTGATTTCCTAGATTTGATTCCTTAACTGAAACGTTCAGAACTCCATGCTTCAGTCTTTTATCAACAATTTTGTGTCCCATCATGCCACCATTCTTTACTCATTCTTAGATGGCTTCTTTTTTCTTTTGGGTCATTTTTCTTTGTCTCTTCTATGAAGCAGAGGCCTTGTTATATGGTAAAAATTTTCTAGACTCAGAGGGTCTTGGCTTCTGGTGTTAAGGGTGTCACACCCAGAGTGTAGCAGGTAAATATACAAGTCCTTCCTATGACCCAGGCTCTGGGAAAGTCACTGTGATGGGGAGATGCAGGAATCCTTGTCTTTTTCTTGAAAACAAATTTGTTTCCTCATAAGGAAAGAAAGCCATGGAGGCAGACCATTGGTGTGTCATCTGGTATGTTCTGTTGTCATCTTGGGTCAGTTACAGCCTTGTGGTTATCTGATGGTTGGTCTGTGTGTGCAGGTTTGTGGTGTGTGTGTGTGTGTGTGTGTGTTTGTGTGTGTGTGTGTGTGTAGTTATGATTTGATTTGCCTTCTTAAAAAATAACGTATCTTTTTGGTTGAGGTAATTTGTATATTAATAGTATATTTAAATCAGAAGTTCTTCAAATTATCTTTTGAACATCCTCATGGTAAAGACTCAGGCCTCAATAGGCGAGTCATGGTGCTCACACCACACCATGGCAGAACTGGAAGACGACTCAGAGCCCTTATTTGGAGTCTGGCTTTTTGCTGCCCAAGGTGGCATCACTTTTTTTTTTCTTCTGATTCCAGATACTTTTGACTGACACATGACTCCTGGATCTGTGTAAAAATCTGCACATGTTTCCTCAGCATGAGTAGGAATCACTCTAGAACAGTGGTTCTCAGTCTGGGGGTCATGGCCTCCTCGGGGTTGAACAACCTTCCACAGGGGTTGCTAAGGTCATCTGCACATACTATGTTTACAATACGATCCATAACAGTAGCACAGTTACAGTCATGAAGTAGCAGCAAATATAGTTTTATGGCTGGAGTCACACCACGTGAGGAAAGGGTCACAGCAGTAGGAAGGTTGAGAACCACTGCTAACCACTGCCATAGAGTCTTGTGGCTCAGCCTATCCCTTAGGTCCTCATATGACAAAGACAAGGCTATGCTTTTAGGGACATAAATGTGTACATGATCTGACTGTTTTTGTTGAATTCATAAAAAATTGATTTAGTCAGTCTCTCTGTACCCCCACCCCAGTCCATCTTTCTTCAGATATTGTGCCCTGTTTCTCCCATTAAAAATACTGTGAGTGGCTGGGCGCACACAGTGGCTTTTAGCATGTGGCTGTTGAGTTGATCCCTCCGAGACTAAAGGAGAATGGCTTGAGCCCAGGAATTTGAGACTAGTTTCGACAGTCTTAGACACAGACAGACAGACAGACATACAGTCTCTCTCTCACACACACACACACAGGTACACAGTGTGATAGATGAAAAAACCAAAGTATAGATGTACAAAATGTCTGGAGATAGTACATGGGACAGAGGCAGATAGTTGACAGTGAAGAATCTAGAGAAAAGGGCTGGGCAGTAGTGACTCATGGAAATCTCAGAGGGATCTGAAGTGTCTTTGAGCATCAGTGTCAAAGGAGATGACTCTGGCGAAAGTGGGTTGAAGATTTCATCACTAAGACACCAATAGAAAAGAGGCCGGGAACAAGGGAAGGGAAACTTGTGACTGCATGTTTCCTGGGAGGCTGGTGTTCTCAGCCACAGCTGTTAGTTTCTGTGTTGTGTTCTTTCTCCTTCTCATTCAGATCCCTCAGATCCTCCCTGTCCCCCCATGAATATATGTATATATCCCTACATCCCTAGAGTCTCTTGACTGTCTATTTAGAGCACATTTTGCAGTGGGCAAGGTGAGCTAGAATCTTGCCACCTACCACATTGCTTCTCTGGCTCGACTGTTGGCTGGTGAGTGCCTAGGGGTTGGGGGCCCTTGGCTTGTGGCTACCAGCTCAAGCACAGCAGTGGTTCCCTGAGAAACTTAAACTTCAGCTTCTTCTGTTAACATCAGTAGGTGGTTTTGTGTTTTCCAGCTTGTTCTGATTTCCTGGGGTTGTTGTATTACTTCTTTCTACCAGGCTAGAATTCTGATGGCACAAACGTCATCTCTCACAAACAGCCAGGTTTCTTATAGTTGAGATAGTCCAGCAGTATTCACATCTGTGTGCTTAAGAAGGAAAACTGAAGTTGCGTATGTATCTTCTAATGTGCATTGACCCTCTTTTTTGTTGTTTCTTCTCCTTCAGTGATTCTAATTAGTTATTTGACTGGGAAAATTAAGCGAATGAATTTGGACTGTACTTTCCAAATAGTTTTCTTGTGTGAGGTCTGACTTCTTTGTCCAGTTGAGGTTTTCCCGAGTCTGCATCTTGCTTTATCGTTTCCTCAGATAATGGAGCCAGGTAATACAGACTGAAAACAAGCATTCTTTCTTGTTCCTTTTCAAGGGAATTTATTTAACCAATGAGCTGACTTGTTTACTTGAAAATCATCTTTATTGCTGGCTTTGGAGCCTGTGATGTCATCTCTTTGAATAACCTGTTCTACAAGCAAGAAGCAAAATATAAAATGGTTGTGTGTGAAGACTGCAGAAATAGTTATGTTACATAGGTTTGTCTTGTAGAAGCATCTCCTCCATCCAAAGAAATAGTTATATCCTCAGCAGGGCAAGGAACCATGAAGTCTCTTGGCCAGGTCATTGATTCTCGCCAACATAAAGCTGTGCATGGGTGTGGGTCTGGAAAAGGTGGGCCAGGAGGGTGATGGAGAAGGAGGGCATGCTGAACAACCCCACAAGGCCTGTGTGGCTGGGCTTAGATTTCCAGCAGTACCTCTGGTTGACTGGTGTGTCTGGGCCAGAGGCTAGTAGTCTGCTTCTTCAGGGTAGCCCTTTTTTGTATTTCTCAGCTCTTTGCTAATCAGGATTTCTTTATACTCTTGACATTTATTGAGGGCCTCAGAAGGTACTCATACATAATTGAATTGGTCCATATTTACTGTATTAAAAGTTAAAACTAATAAAAGATTAATTCATTCAAAGTATCAAAGTTAAATGATTTGTTCTTATATAAATGTTAAGTTTTCATAGAATATAACTTTAAAGGTTGGTTAGATAAATGTCATTGGCGTTTGTTTTGTCAGTCTTGTAGCTGAAGGACGTGAGTCTCAGCTCTGCCTCTGCATTCAGACTGCTCTTTGGAACATTACACTGTACACTGAGATAGTCTGAGTGAATTGGAGTGGTATATATGGCCAAAGTACATAATGCACTTGAAAGAAATTATATGAAGCCTAACACTGTGCATGTTTAATCAGAATAGTAATTTAAAAGTAAGACAAGCCATATCTTAATACTATTAAGATAAGTTTGACTTCATGTACCTCTGGAATTTCAGTGTCTCTCAGATTGGGCCTGGGCCACACTGTGAGATCACTAGACCTGATGTCTGCATTGTCTGAGAGCAGAGAGCATTTATTTCTGTTGCTTCCTGAGGATCTGGGGAAGCCTTGAAATTCACTCCTTCAGCATGTTTACTGGTTCAACTTTCCCCTTAAAATTCCAGGGAAAGGCACCATCCGGTGACTCAGACTACGACTTCCTCCTCGGGAGCCTTGCCTTGGGTTAGTCATGCTGTAAGAATCTCTGCTGCCTTTGATTCAGCTGCTAGATAGGTGCCAGTGTGCCTGTCGATGATGCGTGTGACTACAGGCTGGTTACAAATCAAGATAAGTCACCAGAGGGAAGAGACAGTCTCACTTGAGTGCAGCGAGTGAATTCTGGGAAGTCTTAGAGGTTGTCGGGAGAAATAAGCCGCAATTGTTTTCTAGAAACACAGTGGATAAGTTTTTTGGGGGGTCTCAGCTGGTAAAGTGGGGTCCATTCTTCTCCCCAGGAAGCATATGCCATGTTCCCATTCACATTTTCGGCAGCAAGGCAATGGCAGGTGCCGGGAGAGTGAGTGGGAGTAGTCGGTAGTATGAGTAGCAGCGTGTTCATCTGCCAAATGTCAGGTTCATCTTCCCCAAACTGATGGTGGAAAGACATAAACTTCAGCTCAGACAGGCAAGTTGCGAAGGATTAAGCTTTCAAACTTCCGATAAGATGTAGACAAGCAGTATCCAAAGGTGTCTTAAGAATTGTGTGGTAAACTTTTTAATAAAATAAGGATACAGCTGACATTTACTACAGATTGGAACAAATCTATTAGTTACAGCAGGAAGGCTCTCCGTGGGTACACTGGCCTACAGTTGGTTTTACATTGGACTCACACAGGAATGGAAGTGATAGCCGTTTATAAACAGCATGATTCTGTCTGCTTTATGAGAATGAGTAACCGTGGCATTTTCTAACTACATGTCTGTTGGGCACAGAAAGTCATCACGGAACATTCCACTAATAGTTTCTGAACTTCTCTCTCTGTCCTGTTCTTCCTGGGCCATGTACTGCCGCCTTTAGCGCTTCAGCATGGAAGGGATCTCAAATGTCATTCAGAATGGCCTCCGCCACACCTTTGGAAACTCAGGTGGAGAGAAACAGGTGCTCCATTCTCCTTATTTTCCTCACCCTCTGCTTGTTCCTTTGCTCTGTGAGGGCCCTGAAAGTTGGCACTTTTACTAATTTAGTAAGGGCATGGCTGAGAGGGGAGAAGTGTAGGTTTATTCTGTGTGAACAGTAATGAACAGAATCTCCCTTTGGGGGAAAAGTGTTTAGATTGGACAACAGGCTAATTACATCCTTAAGCAGGTTTCAGGGCCCCAGCTCTCATGCCCACCTTTAACACGTAGATATTAATATCCTGACGTAATGGCTTGCATGTTCGTGAAAACAACTGAACTGGGACATGATATATTGCTGTTAAAAATTTAGCAAAGAAGATCTCATTTTAAGGAGAATGTGGTCAGTGCTTGTTACCTTTGAGATTAGAGTCTTAGGTAAAAACTATGCGGAGAGCGGATTTTACCTCTTTTACCTGAAGCTGGGCATGTTGTATAGTGAGCCGGCTCAGTTGTCAGCAAGTGAGGAGTAAGACATCACGGATACACAGTTCTATGCCTGAGACTGCAGAGGCAGATGTGTAGCAACTTGGCTTATATTTAGAGTTTTGTATAGTTCAAAGGAGGGTCACAGACATGGGAATGTATATATTGGTGAATGTATTTGAAATTATCTTTCATTATTTGAAAATTTTGTCTGACTAAGACATTCTTATAGGCAAGGCCATGCCAGTGTAAGATGTAGGTAGTTTATCAAAAGAACCAAATGCCTAGAGCTTCTTCAGAAGGTTTAGGTTTTTGAGTATCACTCAAGAGGGGAGAGAATTGGTATTAAAGAGAGCAGCTTCACCCTGACATTCACAGCTGATAGGGAGGCTCCTTGGGGATGGGTGACTTCTAGTTGTTATTCTGTGCCCCTTGCCTACCTCAACCTGCAAGGTGGAAAATAACCTTCAGATTGACCTGGCCCATGAGGAGGCTGCCATATGGGCCAAGACCTAGATTCCTGATGCTTCTTCACATGGCTTGATACCATGAGTAAAAGCTCAGGTGAGCACATCATTGGCATTTATGGGATTTTTTTTTTTTTTTAATATATAATGAAACATACTTGGCTGTACCGTTGAGCCCTACCTGGAGGATGTGGGGCTCTGAGATTTTAAGAAGTTTTGACCAGCTCATTTTTACTATTGTCTGGGCCCCAGGCCCAATTATTGTTTGTTTAGCAACTTTCTTTATCTTAATATTTTAGTTACTTATAGGATCACACAGTCTGTGGGGATTAGGAACAGAAATGGGATTGAGAATGAATTTGGAGAACAGGCTTGGAGAAGCTTAAGGTCAGGATAGGACACCAGCTTTCTCTGAGAGCCTTTGCAAACTGCTCTAAACTGTGGAATAGAAGGTTCTAGACAGTTGTTTCTGGAACATACCTTTATGAGATTTTCTTTTCCTTTTGTTTTTTTAAACCCAAGTGTGATACTCACAAGCCTTTAGAGGAAGTGAATTGGCTGGACAATTTATCACAAATTCAGAGATTATTTTTGTCATTTATTTACCTTTTTGGCCATTCCTTCTCAATTATCTCATCGCTAATATCGAAGTCCATTTATATGTTCTTACACAATCACTTAACATATTAATTATGTTTCAGTAATTGTTTGGGAAGTGAGTCTTTGTTATCAGTGTCTGGAAGAAGTTGGTTTGTGTTCTGAAACTTTGTCATGTTATTCAAGTTGACTGTTGTTTTCAGCTGTAATAAGAATGATCTGAAAGGGAATCATTTGATGGCCAGAGATTATTATTTGTATAGTATTGTTAAAACCGCGCTGTTAGTTTAATGACTGTTTTGAAACTGTGTTGAAAAACATGCAAGGAGAGTGCTAGATAAGACTCCACATTAAAAATGAGCAAGTAAGCCAGCCGTCCTCAGACCTCACCCTGTGAAATGGTCAGTGACTGAGCTGTGGGAAGGCCCTGACTTAAGTTGGTGGGAGACTTAAACACAGCAGGTAGAGTTGGGGAGGAAAATGAGCCCCAGCAGAAAGGCTCAGACTGTGGGGATGGCTGCCTATGCCCATGCGCCCACCTCCAGAGCAGCCCTGCTTTTGTTAGAAAGTAGACCTAGGGAATACATTGCTCTGAACGTAAATTCATTCAGGCCTGAATGATCTTTTTCTTTTAATCTGGCAGTATTTGACGACAGTCATCCCTTACGAGAAGAAGAATGGCCCACCATCTGTTGAAGATCTTCAAATATTAACAAAAAGTGAGCAAAGACAAATTTAAACAACTTATGGTTTGACTTTTGCTGATTCCCAAACTCTTGGTTTTATTTCTGAGTTTTATTTTTGTTTGTTTTGTCAGTGTAGGTTGGTAAATGATGGATGCTGTCCTTTATTCTTGTGGCAGTGAAATAAATATCTATAATATCAAATGTAGTGCTGACTCAAGCGTTGTTGAATTCATTCTCTTAATCTTTGAAATACTTGTGAGCTAATGTTTTTTAATTTAGAAACCATGTAAGTTGAGTCTCCATGATCATGCATGATAGCATGTCTGTCTGTCACCGAATAAAATACTTTATGGCTCTTTTGTGACTTAGTGACTGACTAGGAGAGGAATAGATGTATAGGATAACACCCACCTTTTCGGGACACGGAAACAGAGGTAGTAGTTTTGGACTGTCATAGGTCAGCAGTGAGACTTTAAGAGCACACACCCATTCAATAAGCATTGCTAGAGTCTTCCAGGGGCCAGGCTATTCTCTGAGCACTTTAGGTACATTAATGAATGAAGCAGACAGATACTGCACCTATATGTGGGGGTAAATTTAAAATGATTTGTGAGATTAATAAATATCAGCAGAATTGAGTATGTCTTAGAAAAGTCAGAAACAGCTATAGAAACCTGGTAACTATTTTCAGGGATATTCTTGGAAGTCACTTTCTCTCTCTTGATAGCAATGGAATATGATGATAAAAACATTTTTCAGTTTATCCTATAATAAATAAATTATGTCTGATTTGGAGCAAGTCACAATCAGCCTGATATGGGCTGGAGAGATTGCTCATTGATTAAGAACACTGGCTGCTCTGCCAGAGGACCCAGGTTCAATTTCTAGCACCCACGTGGCAGCTCACAACTGTTTGTAAGTCTAATTTCAGGAGATCTGATGTCCTCTTCTGGCCTCCACACATATGTGATATACAGATAGACATGTAGGCAAAACACCCTTATACCAAACAAACACACACACAGACACAGTTGTCCAAATTTCATAAAGAAAGTGGAAGGATTGAACCTCAGCTTTGTGGCTCACACACCATCACCAAGGAGGCTGAAGTAGGAGGATTGCCCTGAGATCCTGAGATTTGACCATCCTGGGCTACACATTCTGTCTCAGAAGAAACAAACAAAATACAAAGGATTGTATTTGTTGATATTACTTCTAATTGTAAATTTTATAATTTCTTATTAGAATGAAGTGAACATGTGTCACGTGGGTGGATACTGATAGTTACATATGGGCAGGAGTCCTAAGGGGAACAAGCAGCTTCCTCTTAGCCACTCTCTGCCTGCCAACCTTGGTTGTTTACACTTTTCATGGTGAGCAGTACTATTCAGATATAGGTAAGCCGTGTGATAGCCGTCAGTGTGAGATGAAGTGAGAGCTTAGCTGGGTGGGTGGTCAGCCCTCTCATTTTCAGCAAGAGCTTGCGAATTTGTGTGTCCAAGATCACATAAGATAGGTTAGTTAAAGGCCTGAGTCTTTTCATTCTTGGGCAACTGCACCCTGAATGACCCCAGCTCCTGGAATGTGACTTTATAGAGAAGTTAAAAAAAAAAAAAAAAAAGGCTGAAAGTGGGAATGCTGAGCCGAATGGTTGTCTACAGAAGGGAAAATAAATACTGCTCAGACCACTGCAGCTGTTGAGCTCGGGAGCTGCAGCTCAGGGATGGGACAGAGTCATTGGGTTCATATCTAGAACATTCTTAGGTCATATTTACCTAGATGGACACAGTGTTTTGGAATCTCTGAGCATCTTTGGGTGACGGAATGATGTCCACTCTAAGACAGACAGCTCTGATGATTCTGTGATGGAGACATTTGGGCACACTGGGGCCTCGGCTGTCATCATAGAGGAAAAGCCATCTATGCATATGGCCTCCCTCATAAAAGCTGTGGGAAGGGAGTCATAGGCGTGCTGATAATAGTAGTTATGAGAGTTACATTAGCTCCTCATGGTTAACTCTAGTCCCTGTATGTCGTCTGTGCATAATGAGAAGATGGATCCTCATTAAGAAGCCTCTGAGATGGACCTGATTATTATCCTCACGCTATGGATGAGGAGCTTAGTACACAGGGTGGCGAAGTACCGTATGCATAATTAGAGAAGTGGTGGAGCCAGGGTTAAAAGCCCCAGAGGGCTGATTTGACAGTTACACTGTGTGGACTTCTCATATATCCAGGGAAAACATTAACTATGAAGGTACAGTTGTGGATTTGTCTCTTCCTAGGTGGTTTAGATTAAAAACCAAGACTTAAAACCTGATGCTGAGTGGCTGGTGTTTCAATTTTGGTATTCACCAAGAACATATAACATTAGGCTGGTGGGCAGGTGTACCTCAGTGTTAACACACTTAGTCTGGTATACTTGAAGCCCTGGGTTTGATCCCAGCAAAATAATTAAATATCCCAGCAATATAACGCGCGCACACACACACAGAGACACACACACAACGAAACCTCCTTTTAGAAGATGATTCCTTATCTTTTTCCCTAGCAAAGAAGGTGTTCAGAGCTTAGATGCTGGGAGCTGCCTTCTAGGCCTTTCTTCATTGATCTTTAAATATTTTCACTAAATCTTACTAGTCTACTGTTTGGAGAGTACAGTGACATCTCCCCTTTCTTCATTAGGTCCTCCATTCTAAGGATCTGTGAGGGTCACAGAGCTCATCCAAGTGTACACTGCACTGTCCTTCACTTCCCAGCATTCACTGGAGCAAAGCGGATGCTCCACGAATGGCCCATACCTCTCTCCTGCCTCCAGTGCTTGGCAGCGCTGAACCAGGGAAATGATTCCCACTTCCACACTGAGCCTTCACTGTGTTCTCTTGTCTAGAGAAGACTCTGTAGTTAGTGTGAATCAGTTACACCGTGTCCTTCATCAGAATTGAGGCTACAACTGTGAAATGAAATGAAACATAACTTTTGATCTGGGCCCTGAGTTATTGCCCTTGTCTTTTTCTTGTTTGGCAGTTCTGCATGCCATGAAGGAGGACAGTGAGAAAGTCCCAAGCTTGTTAACCGACTACATACTGAAAGGTGAGTTGTTAACCGACTGTATACTGAGAGGTGAGTTGTTAACCGACTGTATACTGAGAGGTAATTGCTAACCGACTGTATACTGAGAGGTAATTGCTAGCCGACTGTATACTGAGACGTGAGCTCTGGAAGCAGTGGCTGAGGGGCTGTGCTTGGTCAGTAGATGTATCATCTTGTTGACATAAAAAGCACACACAGCTTTGTTAATGTTCAGTGATGTTAGGAAGGCAGGTGATGTATACCTGCTATTAAGGCTCTACAGAATTTGGCTTCTGTTCGAGATCCTAAGCTGGAAAGTTCCAGAACTCAATGGTGAACACCCACTGGAGCAGGAATTAGGAATGTGTTAAAAAAGACACTGGACTCTGGGCGTGGTAACATACACCTTTAATCTTAGTTTTTGGAGCAGAGGAAGGTAGATATCTGAGTTTATTCCAATCTGGTCTACATGGAGAGTTCCAGGCCAGCCAGGAGGTACATAGTGAGACACTGTCTCAAAAGATAAAATAAAAGTAAATAAATAAATATACAAAAATTAGAAGGTGACATTGACCGCTCATTTTGAATGTCTGATATGGAGATGTTGGTCCTGGGAAGCTTGGGAAGGGTGGACGCTAGTCACCTTGAGGGCAGTGGAAAAGGAAGGACAGATGTGCCAGGGTGGATGGTGGAGAAGAGAGAACTGTGGGCGGGGCCAAGTGGAGCAGAGATGCGACTAAGGCTTCAGGTAGGGAAGGGGAGGGAAAGCCAGGAGTTCTCAGTGGTGAGCTGTGGGCTCTAAGTATTAGAGCACACCATCTGGACCACACAGGCTGCACATACTGAGGAGGGAAAAGAAGACAGAAGATCGTGGGCCTCCTTTTGCCAAGAGCAAAAGTCCAAATGGTGCCTCCTAAGTTATAGAAAAAGTGCGTGCTGTTCAGTGGGCTTATTGCTAAAGGTAGCATCTGTTTATGAATCAGATTTGAATATTGTGTGGTTGGCTAGACTTGGAGAGCAAGCACTTTGCAGTATTGTTTGCTTTGGCTTTTCGCTTTCACCAGTTAGTAGGAGAGAAGAATGTTCTGACTTGTGAGACATTTGCTGTCTCTGATGGGCATTTTATTCAGCTATAGTTTGATAACATGGAAAGGGCCCACAGTAAATGATACAGAAGTATGACTCATAGAGACTTGACATGGAAAACAGCAGCCAGCCATTTGCCAGCAGGTTAACATGGGAGGAAAAGGCTGAGTCAACATCTTTTTAGAAAACATTTTTTTTTTCCTGATGGATGGCCTTTTCTCCCTATTAATGATTTCTTTTGTACCTGACATCTTTGTTTGCTTTTGTGTTGTGCTAGCATTGGTATGAAAACTGGGTGGCTCTGAGGTTTGTTCTAGACATGAAACAGGAACAAGACGAGCATAAAGAACATGTCTTAGTCTTAAATTACAGTGGATCTAGAGGGTGCTGCCAGTATAGCCAGACAGTGGCTTCAGAAGGATGTTATGGCCTGGGAAACAGAGCTCTGTGACTGCAAATATCAGAGCCTACGGCCTGCATTGCATAGGCTGGGGATCTTTACTTTGAAAACCTGGGACCTTACTGTAAGTCTTGTTCTCCCACTTAGGGAGAAAGGCAGGTGTCTCCTTCCTTGGCCTGCGCCTCCCACTCTGGCCCGGCTGTCGTGGAGCCCTGCCTGGTGGTGTGTGCCTGCTTCCTAGGAGCTGTTCCGTGCATGTGTGTGCTTCTGTCTGTCTTATGCTGTGAAGACTGTAGAAAAGAACCCAGAACTCAGACTCCCCCAGTGGTGCTGTAATCTAGAACAAGGCAGAGGGAACAGAATGTGGAGGTGTTCAGGGCGTGGTGGAAGTGCCAGGGTGGGCTTGTGGGTAATAAAAGGCTCCTTTCTACCCAGCCTGTCAGCTGTTGCTTTTCCTGGGGACCAGTAATCAAATGCTGTGTGGGAGGGGTTGTTGCTCAGAGTGGACAGTGATGTGCTTTCTCCTGTGGCTTAGCTGGCCGTCTGACTGTCCTAACCCTGTGGCTTAGCTGTGTAAAAATACCTCCCTATTTTAATGCAAGGGTGAGAAGTGAGAGGACTTGAAGTGACCCCATTTGGCCAAATGGGTGCTTGTGGGCAAATGCAATCCTCACTTAATTACCACCCTCCTGCCACTGTTGACTTCAGTAATAAGCCCCTGGGCCAGTGTGCCCGCCACTGTCCAGGCCAACAGGGAAATGGGCGTGTGCACTCTCGCACCGTTGACTTCCCCAGGGGCCTGTGCTGTTACAGGACTTACGATATGGGGCTGGAGCAATGGGCTTATAGCTCGTATGCTACCCCAAGAGACATGGCCTTTAGGTGTTTCATTTCTGGAAAATTCTAATTACTGTGACTTAGAGAATTTCTCATTTTTGGTTGTAACCTCTTAAAGTCTTTTAAACTTGCTATTTCAGATCCTTGCATTAGTATGCAGTCTTCATTATGCAGTGGCACTTTTCATATACATATACAGCCATTTCATGTTTAATCCAGGTGTTTGCAGGAGATACATTTCCACCTGTTTCTTTTCTTTATTGTAGTTCTGTGTCCGACATAGAGCAGCGTACGGTGGGAGCCGCTTCCTTCTGTGGACTCCAGGCTTGATGATCTGTGGTGTTACTCTGGAACATTGCCGTCACGAGTCCCAGCTTTTGGAGACCCAGCACACTTGAACTTGGATTTGCAATTCAGTATTAATAGATCATGACTTCACTAATCTACCATATTATAGCACTATGAGAGCTATGGTACTCTCGGATTCTCGAGATAGGTTTTGGTAAATGTAACCGCTGTGAACTGGTTTCTAAGTTAACAGAGTCCAGGAGAGGGACATGAACTGTGCATGCTGTTATGTGTTTGACAGTGTGGCTGTTAGTGTTTGAATTCCTCCATCTGAACTGCACTGAAGAACTAGATTAAAGCACCGGGCAATCCAACTGTACCTGTTCTTCAGGGAGAGCGAGAATCAGTGTTTTTAGAGCATCTTGGGAATATTACCTGCCAGTATTGTCCAGTAACGCTGAACCTCAGCGTGGCTGCTCTGAAGCAGGGCCACTACCTGCACCGCGTTTGCCTGATTGTGAACGCCGGCCACTGTTGGAAACCGATTTTTGTAATTGCTGTCTGATTTACCATTGTTGGCATGTGAGCCATTAGGATGCCATTCAGAATCATTACGAACGTTGGGTTTGTCTGTCCTCTGAAGAAGTGTGTTTGGAAGGGGTCCATGCCTCTGAGGTGCTGAAGGAGCTACTGAGGTACTGCCTTTTCTCATGGGTGTGTCCAGTTTTATTTACACCTGTGTGCTTTTCTAGAAAAAGCTGCTCATGGCTGCAACACTAATCATGAACACTTTTTTTGCCAGTTTCAGTCAAGTCAGTGGCATTTAATAAAATTCTATACATACTCAGGAGTCTTGAGTTTTTGTTTGGTTTTGTGCTCAGTGCTATTCCTGGACTTGGTGTTGAATTCACTACTAAAGTGTGCTCACCGGGGAGGCCCTCATCAGCTCAGGACGCTGAAGTGGAAGATCGACCTTTCCAGACCATACTCCACTGCTGTGGAATGCCAAGCCGTCTTCCTCTTCAGCTGGACACTGAGAATCCAAAAAGCTGAGGCAGCCTCCTCCCCCCAGTGAGTCTAGTTAAGACTCTTTTCCACCTTAAGTCTCATGTGTGTAGGTTGTCTACACTCCCTGCCCCAGCCAGTGAAATGCTGTTGTAGTTGTGGCCAGGTTCAAGTCTGCTGGCATTTGGCATCAGCTGTTCCTAGGAGACTGGACTTCAGTGCCCTGTTAGATAGTGGAGATGCAGGACTATTTGCCAGGTCCCTTTGAATTGCTGAAGACACGGTGTTAATAATTTAACAAATGGATTAGAGTAGAATTTGTAGTATGCCTCAGACTAAGGAAACAGAGCTGTAAAGGACGCTTAGCAGCCCTTGGCCCATTTATGGCTCATTCTGGAGTGTCTGCTTTTCTCTACCAAGTCAGTTCTCTTCAAATGGGTTCCCAGTTTTGTTTTATAAACACCTTATTCTTCAGTAGTAAACTGCTCAGGATGCTCCACAGAACAAAAACTAAAGCTGCCATGACGTAGTTCTGATGGGTTAAGTAAGCACCCAGGTCTCAAATCCAAAGCTTCAAAATCTGAAGCACCAACAGGATACTCTAGGTGTCATGTGCAAGGTTGTGCAGCTGGTGTCCTGGGGGCAGGTGTCAATCAGTGTGACTTAAATTACCCAGAGACTATGTCTGTAAAACAGAGGTGTATCTGTAAAACACAAATACTTTTTTTACTTAGGTCCCATCTCTAAGATATCTATCCCTATATATGGAGATATTCTAAAACCCGAGGAGGTCTGGTGTTTTCAGTGCTTTGGAAAAGGGATATTCAGTCTATCTGACTAATGAGCACCTTGTCACGGCTGACAGCAGGCAGGAGCAGCTCTCCTGTGCAGTGCAGTCTAAGGACAACCTTCTGCAGGAGGCCATGGGGATGGACAGGCCACTTGCTGAGGGACACCCAGGCTTCCCATCGCTGCTGGAGGTGTGCTGACCAGGCCGTGCCGGGAGACCACTGTGCTTTCACCAGAAGTCTTTCTGAAGCATGTGGTTTTGAGTTAGTGTTCGTTTGCTGCAGAAAGCCAGGATGTAAGCCAACCCTTCCCAGCTTTGCTTTACAAAAACAAGACAAAACACAGCGACAGAACTCTGGTGCACTCCAAGTGCTATATGCCCGGTTTATTCTTCAGGAAATTATATTTGTTTTTCTTTTACAAGAGCACAACAGGAACCAAAGTAAAAGAGTAATAGATACAGCACTCAGGATAAATCATATCTTTAAAATAATAAAAAAAAATTTACACCTTGCCCTAGATCCTGTTAGTATTTTCATATGGGCATGATTGAAAAAAACAAAAAGCAAGCATTTACAATTTTTTTGATAAAGTTCTTTTTTTTTCTTATGCCAGGAATGGATAAATTGTCAACAAAATTTTATACTAATCAGGCTGATGTAAATCTATCTCAGTAACATTATATCATTAACAAATTTATTTTGGAAATAGATAAAAATATTGCCCCTTGATAATAAATCTTTTTTTCCTTTGATGCAAACAGCTAGAACACCTTTTTTCTTTTTGATATTCTAAGACAAAAAAATGGTTAATCTTCAGATTAATAAATTAGGTCATTATAATAATAAATTAATTTTTTTTAAGTTCAGCAACCTCTGTCCAAGTATTTACAACAATACTTGAAAGTTCCTTTACAAAACAGAACATATTCTCTTTTCACATTAAGCATACTGGGTATCCGTGTCTTTCACAACAAGCATTTTTAAAGGAAAATCAATGCACGAGTGGGTCATTAGTATAAAAGTGCTAAGAGCTGTTTGAAAAGTTAACACTATAGCATACAGTCAGTTATATCTGAGGCAAGCTACAACAAACTTCCAGCTTACTGTGGACAATATTCCAGTAGTTGTTTCAAACAGTTGTTTGAAAAAAAAAATCCAGGAGCTGATTAGTGATGCAGATACAAAGCTGACATCAATGTCTCTGACCAGTGAGCAAATTGGAAACTAGGTGAAAGAAAATCCAAATGAAGAAGAAAAAATTTAATAAAGGAATATCCTTTCCATAGCATGTGAAATGCTGGTTGCTCCAAGTGTATACACACACACACACACACACACACACACACACACACACACACACCCCTTTTCTTTGCAATTAAACTGCAGGTAAATTAGATCATGTTATTCAAAAAATCCTAAGTAATCAGAAGCATTGCTATGGAATGCCTGTTTATCTGCCTTTGTTCTGGTTAAAATCTCATAAAAATACATTCAACAGGAAAACATAAATTGTATGTGTATAAATATATATGTATATATATTATATACACATGCACACAAATACTCTTGTTTCTGAAGCATAAGATAGTTACATAAATATTCCTATAATTGCTAAAGTTTAAAGAGGCATCTTTTTTTTTTTGAGCTTCAACAAAGGTGCTTGAATAATATACAATTAAAATGAAGTAGTTTCTATTTTGTAGAATCAGTATATAATAAGGAAATAAAAATCCCAAACAGTCCTTTTTTTTTCCTTTTTCAAAAGTTTCTTCTTAAGCTAGAGCTCCAACAAAACTATGAACAACCAATGATATAACAGAAGAAAACAACAACGAACAATGAAGTGTAGCCCCTGGAAATGCCTGGTGTCCTTCGCCGGTGCCCTTCCTGTCACGTAGCAAGCAAGCTCCAGTGCTCAGGTCAAGAAGTGACCTCGTTCCTACTCATCTGCTGTCTCTACTAGGAACTGGCTGGTTGGCATGGAAGAAAACAGAAGCAGCAAAAAGAGTAACTGTATAATCCTCAAGAACCCACTTTCGAGAAATGTTACTATCCATTTCCCTGGCTTCCTCACTGCCTACTGCAGCTGTGACTGTATAGAAGAGAAACTTGTGGCTTTAGACCTGGGATGGCTATCAAGAGTTCGGATGCACTTGTCTGGTGGTATGGCAGCTGGGTTGCAAGGCCTTTTGTTTTCCTGCTTGTTCAGGCCTGACCTTTGCAGCAACCAACAGTCTTGAGAGTAACAGGAAAAAAAAATTCCTCTGGGCCATGGATTGCTTTTATTTTTACTGGCTTTCTCCCCGAGCCAAGCTGACCGATATTTTTTTTCTTCCCAACACTACCCTCCCGACCCGTTTCCCCCACCAAACTCTCTGTCCCCACCCCCAAATGTCTCTACAGCTATCTTACAAGCAAATATACTTTAGCAAGTTTTAAAACTTTGGTTCTATGAAAACATGTGGTCAGTTATCTTTAGGCCAAGTGGGAATGCTTGTTCTGCACAGTGCTGTAGACAGAGCCCATCCCAGCCCAGCCCTTAGTGCTGGACACCAAGTCACAATCCGATACAATACACTAAGCAGGTATGCAAATCCTAGTTTACTTTAAAGAGCAGATTTTGTTGTTCTCCGTCTTTCGGGATCTCATCCGTGCTTCTGCTTGTGTTCACACCGTTTGGTAGAAGTTGTCTGCCTGTAGATGGTTCTGTTTCTGCATGCTGTAGAAGCCACTGAATCGTGCGTCTGGTTCGGCAATTCTTAGCATTCTCTGGGAACCGTCCACCTGGACCCGGGTGCCTTTCTTGCAGTCCACAGATACCAGCTGATTATTCAAGGAAGAAGGCTGTTCAGTGAGAGATGGGGGGGGGTAAGCCACAAAGAATTAGCTTATTTCTATATGCCAAATGAACAGAAACACAGACCCGAGTCAGTTGATACACGGTTTCACCATTTGATGCTGGCTAGTGTCCGGGGGTGGGGGGGTGAGGGGGGCACGATGTCTTATTGTAGCTCTACCTATATGTTCATTAGGGAAATGACACAGCAACCATTTCCAAACCCTTGGCTGCAGGCTTCATTTAAGAGGGTTGGAAATTGGTAGAAGACACTAGGCAGGCAGATTTCAAAGCAAAATAGTGATTTCTACACACTCATGTTGCTTGAGGATGGTCTCATAGGTTGGGTCAGCTTCTGTCTGTACCCTGCCAGCTCATGCCTTTATTACAGAGTGTTTGTCCCCAGCCTTGGAGAGTGGCAACTGTGCCTTTCCTTACCCAGCACCATGTTGTGATCTGGTCATGTGTTAAGCATAGAAGCTGTGCCCATGCATATTTGTCATGTGCACGCATGCACGCGCGCACACACACATGCGCGTGCGTGTGCACATACACATGCGCGTGTGCGTACACACACACACACACACACACACACACACACACACACACACACCAAACAGAAAATTTATTTGCAAGGGTGAGCCCACTATGCCGTGGTCAGGGGAAGTCGGATGAAATATTCAGGTTGACTGATTTAGAAACCTAAACCCAAAAGTTAGAACTAGAGCTGGAACCTGTTTACTTCCTTAATATACATTTTTCTTCCCATTAAACCGGGTCCTTTGATTAAAACAGAAACACTTTTATCCCTTGGTGAGAAGTTGCCTGTGGACCTTTCATTGTGTTATTTCAGGGTCTTTGTGCTGTCCTGTTCACCCCGCCCTCTCTGCACGCTTGTGCTAGGTCTACCTGACATCTTTTCACCCTCATTCTTTTCATGATGTCTTTTTCTTCCCAGTCAAAGACTCAAAGTGACAAGAAACACCAGATGACCAACTTGTGGCTTCCAATATAAATGGTAATTAGGACTCACCCCAGCAGATATCAGCTCCTTTAAACAGATTAAAAGCATATCCAAGAAGTTGGGTCTGTGAGAAGTCAGGACTCGCTAACGACTGGGTGACATGTTTTACCCAGTGTTCAACCCAGCCCTGGGCAAGTATTATAAGTTTGCTTGCTACAGCTTGAGAAGTACTTGATGTTAAGACTAGCAGAATAAGAACGGCATTGCCTAATATAAAACCTATTAAGTAAGTGTAGGGAAACGGGAGAGTAAGCTCGCTTATTCATCATGCATCCGTTGTTCACCGCTCTCAAATGGTACCTTGGTTGGTGTCCGGTACCAGCATAGCAGTGGTATCCACTGCTTCTTCTGGTTGATGAGCAGGAAAGCTATTATGATGGACAGGCATATTATTATAGGAACCACAACGGAGACAATGGAGTCCAGCGATGAGTCCTCGCTTGGATGCAGCCTGTTACTTTCTCTGTAATCCACCTGGAGGTGACCCATATCTACGAGAGAAGAAACAAGCACTTAGTCCTCCGACCAGAATTTTAGAGGATTATTTTAATTACACTGCAAATACAGATCAGCTTGGTTTTACTACTTCCCGGTACTCTGGGCTAAAACCATGATTAGAGTCTAAGGTGGAGCCAAAGAGAGCTCGCAGAGAGGAAAGTACTTAGAGGGTAAATAGGATTAAGAGAAAACTTGCAACAAAAATTAAAAACCAGGGTAAGAATGTTACTGATTGGGTAAGAAGATATTTCCTGCAGCTAATTAGGGGATTATAAAACGCTGGGTAGATGTTAAAGTGATTAAAACTGGACAACTTAAACATGTTTATTACCAACATTAAAACATCTCGCTTACTATGAATATATGTTATATATTATAGTGGATATATATTATTAACGTGTGTGTGTGTGTGTGTGTGTGTGTGTGTGTGTGTGTGTGTGTGTTAAGATTTTTGTAGGGCAGCAAACAGAACATTTTCAAAGGACAGAGAGATACTCCTTCTTAAGAACTATTGTTCCCCCTGTGCTTCCACTATGATTCACTAGGGCAAACTCTACTTACAGAGACCAGAACAAAGTGTGTAGTAGAAGCTCGGTTTAATTAGATCAGACACGAGACAGACGATAGTCTAGTTTGTTAAGTTCTGAGCAAAAATGCTTGCTTTTGATAAATCTGTTGAAAAAATACCTTCTTGCCCTGACAAATCATAGTAGAAGCACGGGGTGAACACTAGTTCTTAAGAAAGAGTATCTTTCTATTCTTTTAAAATGTTCTGTGGGCTGGTGAGATGGCTCAGCTGGTGGAGTGAGGACAAGCCGATAACCTGAGCCAGGTCCCCAGAATCCACAGAAATGTGGCAGGAGAGAACTGACCTCAAACTTCTCCTCTGACCTCCACATGCACATACCATATGCAAACACAAATTAATAACAATACAAAAATACTCTAAAAATGAAGGTCGCAAAGCTTTAGGAGTAATAATCAGTGCTAGTTACCTACTATGCTCAAAGACCTTGGTTTGACCTCCGGTACTGCCGAAACCAAAGCGAAACCACAAATGAGTTGTAGAGATACAGAAAAGGTACTACTTTCTGAAGCTTTAGCGTTATTTTCTTCCAAATCAACCATTCCAGTCAGATATCAGGGGCCAGCGAGTGAAACACAGAGGACATACTGACTGTCCTGGAAACTCGGTTTATAAAGCATAGCTCTATGGTATTAGGGCTATGGCTCCAGTGCTGTGTGTACACAGAGGAGAAAAAGACTGGAAAGAAACGCATCTTCTCAGTCCAGTCGGTAACATTCAATAGGAAGAGAAAAAAGGAGTATCATCACGAAGGAAAATGCCTACAACAAAAGGCATTTTGTTGATGGGTTAGGTTTTAAAGACAAAACATCTAAAAGAAGGACTGTTCTCCCATATTCCAAGTGATACCAGGACTGGGTTCAAGTCCATGCGGCAGCTGTGAAGACTGGGAAGTCAAATGAAGAGAAATCTTAGTGAAGAACGGACAGCTTTTTACAAACTTACATCTTTCTGTTCTGTCGGGATGCTAAATAGCACACCAGGAAAAGTTCACTTTGAGCTTTCCTGGATGCCAAGGCAACCCCAGAGATACAAATCACCTACCTTCCAGACCAAAACGAAATGAAACCAAGAAGTGTCTATTCTCTACTCTGGGACTTTTAACAGCTGCTATGCAATGGATAGACTCCCAGAAGACTACAGTTGGTGAGGCTGCTTTGGTGCCTGGATCTCAGAGTCTCTAACAAGGGAATATACACTGACTGAGTGAATGAACAATGCTAACTGTATGTCCAGTCTGAGTCGGAACCCTGGGTACTGGAGTTTGGCTCTGTGGTCATCTGGCTTGATCCAAAGGCGATGTTTACAATGTCTAAAGTAACAGGATCATTAATCTCTTGCACAAAAGACATCACTCCTTTCAAAAGAAGCATAAAAACTGCACAATGCTTTTGAAAGCATGTTTGGAGTCAACAGGAGGCAGTGCTGAGCCAGGGCTTAACATGAATTTAGACTCGTCTCCTTTAAGAGAAGTAGTGACAGAAGTCAGCCAGGCTTTGCTCATAGCTAACAAGAAACAAACTCACCTGTTTAGTGCATACAATTGAAAGGAAGAAAGGAATGAAATGAATCTGTAGAAACTGGCTCTGCAATAAACTTAAAACTCTCATGAGGTGACCACCCAGAAGAGGGATGCTGCCTGCCCAAGGGGCAGTGAGGAGCTTTCTTCCTCTGCTACGTTTATACGAGCCTACAGGACCAGGATGGGCATATTTATCCAATGTTCTACAGATGCGTTTGACTGACGTTGAGGTGTTTAATACATTTCAGCCATGGTCTTCCCCAGAGCAGTTATTGACCTTTCATGAGCCATTTGAAATTATGGCATTTTTTTTCTTTTAAAATCAGTAATAAACAAAGCAGATCACAAGACAGGACTGTTGGGAGCCGACTTTAAGCAAAAAGTGGCTAGAAAGCAGCTATCAGCTTTGCAGCCATCTTGAGCCATATACCCTGACATGAGACTTGGTTTTCAACAGCCTACAACAGCCGAAGCACACTCTGATATCCCACATAGCTTGTTTTGCTGTTAAGTGCCCCCAGCTGCAAGGAGCACATGGTATCCACGCCTACAAGGCATGCGGTGCACGTGTTATCCACGTGCTATCTACACCATATATGCCTATAAGGCGCTCGTGCTGTCCACACCGGTAAAGCTTACGTCATATCCACACCTGCAAGGCACGTGGTATCCACGCGCCTACAAGGCACGTGGCAAAGGCCTATAAATACCCAGGATTTTCCTTGGTGTGTGTGTGTGAGTGTGTGTGTGTGTGTGTGTGTGTGTGTGTGTGTGAGTGTGGGGTGTAGTAGTAGTAAATGTAGTGGTGTGTGTATGGTGGAGACAGTAAAGAAGACGTTACTACAGATCCTCTGGCTTGACTCTATTCTTCGAGGCTCTTCCCCTTCTTCCCCCTACTCTCTCTCTTGCTAAACCCGGACCTGTGGAACAGAGCGGGCCGCTATAGTTTGCCCCCCAAACGTGGGCAAGAGTGGTCCATTACAGTTAGCTCAGGGCTTTTACAGTTTTGACCCCTAAGGTGGGGCAGCTCGAGTCCTTTACAAGGACAGCTCTCAAGTGCCATCCAATTGTTTACCTCTAGGGAGATGGATGATGTCATTTTCACTTGGGGTGGGCCACATGGGAACCTCCAGGTCAATCTCGCCACGATGATTTTTCTTCTCAATGGGTACATTGGTTGGCTCTGGCACATACATTTCTAAAAGAAGAAAGCATTTTATCTGAGAGATGATGGGAGGAGAGCTGCTTATTGTTGGTGTCAATACACTTGATCCAAATAGAGCCTTCAATTCAATGCCATTTGACCCAGGGATGAACGACTCCCTCTCCCCATTTCCATGGCTCACTCCAGCAGCTTTAGTGGTGGAGGAAGCATTTCCCACAGTGTTAGGAGGAACAGAGACTTTTCTACTCTACCAGCCTTTTCTTGGGCCAAATGTTGACTTCATAGTTTTGTGCGCGTCACAGAGACACTGGCATCTGTCTCCAGGTTTGGTTCGTCATGTACACCACCCCATCAATCTCCTGAAGACACACGACCTTGGCTATTCAAGTGATACATCTGCTCAAAACTGAACCTCCCCACCCTTCAAAGGTCAAATATAAACTCATTAGACATCCAAGGCCATGAACATCTTAGGCACCATTCATCTTTCCCACCTGCTTCTAAAGCTCATTTGCTCTCGGTCACTGGCTTGACTTTTCCTATTTTGGGGTCTCTGGATAGAAGACTTCTTCATTCCAACCAAGAGAGACCATTTGACCTTTAAAGTCCTGCTCAAATCCCTTTTCTGTGAAGCATTTCAGAGCCACGGCTGCTTCACTGTGAAACTTTGCTTAGGAGCTTAGCCTGTGTTGCCTGTACCGGGAGTTGTACGGTCATTGCCTCCAGTGTCCCCCACCTCCTGTCTGAAATACTGTAGTCGTTCTTCCTGCGATGGTTAAAATAAACTTGTTTGTGCCCCAATTTCTGGTGGGTGGTCAGTTGAGGAGGGAATGGGAAAGCAGACAGAGAAGGAACGCCCGGGGACAAGGGAAGAAGACAAGAGAGTCGGTGACCCTGAAGCCAAGTGCAGACTGCTTCAGGTAGGAAGGTCTATGCAGCAGCAGCAGCAGCAAGTGTCACTGTTCACCAAGCGTGATGCGAGCTGGGAAGGACTTGTACGTTTACTATGGATAGTTTTCAAAAGCTGTTGAACATTTTCAGAAATGTTCAGATAGGATTATGTGCAGAAGACCCAACAAAAGACCAGCAAAGTTCAATGTAGCACTGTCTAGCTGCCCCACTTGCACACAACAAGATTCATTAACACAATGCTGCAAGGGAAACAGGGACCTCAAGGTGAGGATGGAAAGGCTCCTGGCTCACTGTGGGCCTCACTTAGAGTGAGTGCCTACGTGTGGTCCAGGCTGCCTGGGGAGTCTCTGGTGTGCACAGGATCCGATTGGGAACACTGCCCAGAGGCTGTCCCGGTGAAGGGTAAGGCCTCGCAGTTCTGGGATTAGGGAAGGGGATAAAGGAGCTGTTTTGGCAGGAGGCACAGGGAAAGAAAACTAGAAGATTGGGGGTGGGGTCTGGGCAGCTGTGGGGACTTGGTTTGAAAGTGAGAGGTTGAGTAAGGCAGCTGATGGGAGGGAGGGAGGGAGAAGAATGGGAGGAGACATGACAGGGTGTACTCTGTGGTTACATCACAGAGCTGTAAAAAGACTACAGATCACGGTGAGGTAGGGGCTCAAACTGCTGAGCTAAAAAACCAATGATCCAGTTCCATCTTCTTTAACTGCAAATATTCCATTTTTGCTGTGATATACATTCACGTCATATTCCCTTGTGTGTTTGATCTGAGTCTTTTTCCCTTGGCTGGTCCAACACTGTACTAAACCCATGCTATTCTGACAGAGCGGGTTCCCTTAATGGGTGGCTGTAACCCACTTCATGGGTAGAGTATGCAAATTAGGAGAGGTACAGCCTTTACCTACATGGTCACAGTTCTGAGGACCCTGAGGACTTTGTGTAGGAGCATTTCAACCGGGCTGACCACAACAGGACGATGGTTTAGATACCTGGGCACATTGGGCAGCAACTCCCTTCTACCTTGATGGGCTCGGCACAGGGTAATGGCGGGCAGCTGACAGTCGAGCAGAGGGTCTGGCCTTGCAGGCAGTAGCAGTGTGTGCAGCTGTCAATGTCCCACCGTTCCTCGTCAGCGTAGGTCTTCCCGCTGAAGTGACACACCACTTTCTTTGGAATTGTGTCTTCTAGTGAAAAAGAGGACATGGTGAGAGTGACTGAGGGACCATCAGGGCATCTCAGTATCCACTAAGGGGTACAACTTGACACAAGTGCAGGATGGTTGATGATCTCCAGAATCTGATGAACCATTTTCCTCAAGTCCCAACAATGTTGTCTGTCATTCTCCTTGGACCTTCGGAACCTCCTTGTGGCCAGCCACTGACCAAGGCCCACAAAGGCTCACACAAAGACCACATAGGAGGGCAACTATAACAGCCACAAGGGAGAGCTGCTCATTGGGTATGTGTCATTAGGCTGTTAACCGCAATGTAGTGTAGAAAGGGGGACAGGGTCCAGCTGAGCACACTCCCAGAGCCAGGTTTTACCAATCCCCATTCCCAGCCACCACTAGTTTGTTTTATAAACAAGGCTGGGAAATGGCAAGGGACGAGAATGGCCGCACATTATGAGCCACGGCAGCCTAGAGAGTTGTTCCCATCACCCTTCAGGGATGCTGCATGTTTTCTCACCAACAAGGCCGTTTCCACAGTCAGCTCAATTTAACTTCATCTAACCCATTCCCCTCTCAACTCCAGCAGACTAGGGTTCTTGAGAACAAAATACATTTACATATATTTTATTTCATTCAGAAGTTTATATTATCTCTTGCTGTCCTTATATGTCAGCCTTTCCCTTGCAGGTTCCTTTCTCTTCCTAACCTATTCATAGTGATCCCATTTAACAGCTAGTCTGTCTTAAGTCTGGGGCTCTGAGCAGGCCTAACGGTCAACAATTCGGCAGTAAGGCAGAGACAGGTTGGCATGGAGAAGACCTGCAACCAGACCAATGACTAGCTGGATGGCACCTTCAAATCTGGGACAAATGTGTGCTTGGAGTCTAAAGATCGCAGCACGGGGCACTGGAGAAGGCAAAACTCCTTAGAAAAATGGGGTGCTCAGGGTTCGGTGTTCTTCAGGGAGGCCCTTGAGGTTACTATGTTCACTGGACAGACACGAAGCACAAAATACAGAACATTGAAGCAGAGGAATAAAATCTGTGTCACGAATTAAAAGGCATAACCCCTGATCCCCAACATGTTTTCTCTACTGTTTCATTACTTCCGCCTAAAGCTCAACAGGGGACATTTTGGTAGTAACGAGAAATCCACTTTCCAGCATCTTCTAAAATGTTATTTAGCTAACAACTCATCTGAAGGCTTTCAAATTAAATAGGACACAAGTGTTTGATAACATGGAATCCTTAAAGGCAGTGACTTTAGTTAAGATATGTAAAACAGCCGGGCAGTGGTGGTGCACACCTTTAATCCCAGAACTTGGGAGGCAGAGGCAGGCAGATTTCTGAGTTCAAGGTCAGCCTGGTCTACAGAGTGAGTTCCAGGACAGCCAGGGCTATACAGAGAAACCCTGTCTTGAAAAACCAAAAAAAAAAAAAAAAAAAAAAGATATGTAAAACATACATGGGAAATGGGCTGGGCAGAGTTACATGTGTCCTTAATTCAGGAGGCATTCTGATGTCATCATCATGAAGGATAGTTTAGAGCATTGAATCTAGAGTCTGCCATGCAGTGGCCTTGTAAGAAAGGAAGTGACCCTTTATGGAACAGCCCGACTGCCTGTGTAGTAATAAACCATGAACTAGCTCCAAAGATGGAGTAACAGTATGAAGAGGATTGCATGAGGAACCGGGAACGAGGAGGAGGCTCAACTCCTTGCCGCAACTTGGCTGTCACCTTCCTGCATCTTATGTTGGGGACACCTCTGCCAGTAGTACTCTCATGGAAGAAGGGCACAAGGCACCAGGACAGAAGGGCTGAAGACTGTGCAAAGACTCAAGGTCAAGTACTGAGCTCTATTGTCTTAGGGTCTCAGCACAGAAACTCATTATACCTTAAGATACTCAATAAATCAACGTCCCTAATGCTCACAAAGTAATATTAGCTTCTAAAACCAGGTTGTGATGTTAAGGATGGTGATTATGTGTTCAGCATCATGAGGACATCCACACATTTAATAAACACTCATCGCCAGTGCTGATGCAGGCAGGACCCTGACCAAGAACCAGAGTATGGTGGAGGCAGCCTCAGGGATCACTCTCCAGTGCCCAGCACAGTTCCCACTACCGATATGAAGTAAACCCAGGTGGACAGTGTGGATGGCAGAAGACAGGTCTCCTGGGTAAGCGAGACTTCTCCCAGGACGGCACGCTCGGCCTTTCTCTTGAGCAGTGAAGAGGACATGAAGAGGATGAGGGATGCCACCTCAGAAGGTGGTGCAACCAATGGCTTAGCTGATTGCAAGATAAAGGGGCGTATGGGGTGTCTGGTGTGTGTGCACTTCTCCATTGGAGATAACCTCTGGCGTGGATAACAAAGGATTCTGAATGACAGGTGAGGCATTTAAATCCTTCCTATGGAGCTGGTGAGGGGCCTTCTTAGTTTACTTCAGAAGGAAACTGAGATCCACCCATATGGAAGCCCTCATGGGCGAAGGCAGAGGGAGTACAGTGTCCAAGGGGGGTTAGGCAGAAAGGAAGGGTAAGGCTCGAGGGATTCTGGGAAATAACTACTGGAGTACAGATGGGAAGGTGGAGCATGAGGAATCATCTTCCTGCCTTAAGTAGTAACAGTTGGAGAACTTGTGGGGGAGGGGTCAGGTCAGGCTTGAGGAAATAGTCCCTGAAATTCCCGTAGACTTTCCAGACACGCAGGATGGATCTGTAAACTCTTAGCTTCTCTGGGTGACTATGTCCCTGAAACTGTCACTAAGCTAGAAACGTCTTATATATAGGGAAAACCAATGTGAGATGCCCCTCGCATGCTGTTAAAATGTGTGGTCTATTCTTTGATCTACTAACTCTGTTGCCTATAATCTAGCCCATAAAAATGAAAGCAAAACAAACAAAACAAAACAAAAACCTAAAGCAGCGGTTCTCACGACACTACTGGGGGGTTGCATATCAGAGATTCACATTACAATTCATAAGAGTAGAAAAATTACAGTTATGAAGTAGCCATGAAAATAATTTTCTGGTTGGGGAGGGGTCAGCACAGCATCAGGAGCTGAGCTGTATCAAAGGGCTGTAGCACTGCAAAGTTTGAGAAGCACTGGCCTAAAGGAGGTGGCTTATGAAGACATTCATGACAATATCAATTAGAACAGGAAAAAAAAAAAAACTAGAGGGGGATTCCTGCCTGACAAGAAGAAAACAGGACTAAACCATGCTAGTACTACATAGGACTGCTGTGAAATGCATTATGGGTCGTAAACGCAATAGGTTAGTGTACCTAAAACAGTCTAGAAAGAAAGTTAACAGTGATTGCTATACTTAAAGATGAAGTCTTCCTTTTCTTCTTTTGAATAGTGAAATTCATTACTATTGGTTAACATGTCAACAACATATAAAACAGCAAGCCCAGCAGCACTCCCCCTCCCTCTCTCATACAGTACACTTAGGCTGCCGCACACACAAGAGAGTGTGGGAGGACGACGCTCACACTCAAGTGAGGTGCTCTTTGAGTGATACTAGCCCACTCAGAACACTGTCAACTAAGACAAACATGAGCAGCGACGAGGCACTGCTGAATGACAGCACCACACAGTGCCTACGACAATGTTCATTAAGCTGCTCTAGGAGACCACAGTCGACTCCAGAAGGACAATTACAAAATGAAAGAACAAGCACTCTGAATACTTGGAAGGCGATGGGTTCGGGCAGGGACTTTGGTCCACAGAGTAGGTAAAGTTAAAGTCTTGCTTTGTCACCTAAATACTTTTTCTAAATCCCATGAGGGCTAAATATTCAAAGTACAAAATGACCATGAACACAGTGGGACCCATTATGTTAGCAACTCACAGAGAGATCCGGGTTCGAAGTCTCTCAGGGACAGAGTTAGAGTTTCCGACCCGCTAAGGAGCATGCAGTCCCTGGAGAATTATTTGCCCACACATGTGGGCTGACTACTACTGGACCTGGATGCTTGACACTTTTAGCAGTTTATCATGGTTCCCCTGAAGCTCTACTCATCCCCGAGGACCCCAGAAGCATGTCACTTTCAGCTTCAGATCATCTGCAAATGACTTAATTCAGATTTGAGACGGGATTTGAAAGACTGTGTGTGAGGATGTTCAGGGCACAGCAGTGGCCAGCCGGCAGTCAGACACTTCTTGTGTTGGCTCCAGTGTGCACTGGCCTTCTTCAGAAACTCTGAGGCCATCCAATACACTCCGAGCACAGCAAAGGCTAAACTGGTGTCAGACCTGAGGTGGGTCAGAGTTAGTATACAGCTGGGTGTGCAGAGAGCCCGAGTCCAGACTCACAGTGAGCCCTGCGTCAGAGATGTCATTCCTGATCTTGCTTGCGACGTCCATTCGAACCAAAGTATCCAAACATGTCATAGCAACTAAATTTGTTTCTCCACATAGGGTATAAAAACCAAGCCATGCTGTGCTAACAATGAATTTTCACGTGAAGCAAACAGATGTGACTCTTGCTTTCAAGACCGTCCCAAATTACCAGGGCAGTTGCCGTCTGGTCCAGGAAACAGTAAGATAGATTTTGGTTAATGAGTCTTTGTAGAAATATTTTTGCTTTTTTACTCAGTTTCTCTTGAGAAGTGAGTGACTTCAGAAGAGGCCGACAGAATAGAGCAGATGTTGGTAGCTGGATGAACCACGGGTTTAAGAAACCTTCATAATGGAAATCAGGGGTAAGTCTATGCAACTGGACGGTGTTTACAATGAATTACTAGTCACCCAAGTTCTCTTGTAAGAAGTACTTAGCCTAAGTGAGATTACGTAAAAACCGCTCAAAGCACCTAGCCTGACCTAGGGACTCGGTGTCAGTGTGGCGACTGGGTGCACATGCTACTTGAGTCTTACCACTGCATTGCTTTGCTTTACGCCGGCAATGTGCTTTGATTATTCAATACCTCAGATTCTTTGTAACTTCCACTTACTGGATGACTGCTATGTGCCAGTCATCAAAATAAGTATTTCACATGTGTCAGTTCCATTTGGTCTCCACAGCTCAGTGGACACGGTTATTGTTTCAGTCCTACAGAAAACAGAGGCATGTGGAAGTAAAGTCACTTGTCTAAGATGCTGACGACAGGAAGTCGGAGTGGGACAGGAACCATCGTGGTTTGGCTCTCCAACCCACGCATACCTCTGTCTCCCAAGCATAGTGGCCTGATTTGTGGAGTTTGAGGGAACCACCTTCTGGGCAGGCATCAGTGCAACATAAACCATTATCACTCAGTGGCTCCAGGAAGTGGGAGATCTCTCTCAGCTGAGTGGTACAGTGGTGAGGACCCATGGCCTTCTTGGAGGTCTCCGTCCAGCAGGCCTCTTTCTTCTCACAGGCCTCACCTCCCTTGCCGTTTCCCTTCCTCACCCTTTCTCAGAGGAAAACGACGACAGGAGACTGTTCCGAGGAAAACATCAGGAACAGCACTGATACATAACAACATTTCCTTTTAAAACCAATACATTCGGGATTAAACAGCCCACAAGCATGGTCCCCTTTGAAGCAGCCCTTGCGGCAAGGCTAAAATTGTATCTGGAAGATACTGACGTAGCTTCAGACAGCTTTGAGCTTTTCCACTGGCAACGGCATCAAGGGCCAGTGTTGGAAATTTTCAGGATGAGACAGTTACTATTTCATGGTGACACCTTGGTTTGATAAGCTGTGGCAGTTTGCTTTCTCATTATGGGCCCCTTGTCTGACCTATGAGATTCAATTGGAGATGGCTTCTTTCAGCTAAGGGTTTGTTTTGCTGGCACTGTCAATGTGGTGAATATGGTGGGCAAGGAGCTGGGATCAGTTTGCCACAATGGCTACATGACAGGGATTGTTTGAGTCAAAGAATATTCTCTCTCTCTCTTCCTCTCTCTCTCTTTCTCTCTCTCTCTCCCCTTTCTCTTTCTCTCTCTCCTTCCTTCCCTCCCTTCCTCTCTCCCTCCCTCCCCCTTTCTCTCCTTTGTATGCAAATTCAAGCAACAGTGTCTTGTACAGTCCGGGACCACGTTAAAAATAAACAGTGCCCTTTCTGGAGCAGAACTCAATGTGGTTTCCCCTCTGTCTGTCCTGGATTCTGGTTATCAAATGGTGAGAACTGTCTAGGCCTTCTGTGTTTACTCCTAGGCTGAATTCAACTGTTTAAACTTCACAGTCTCGCATCTTTTCAAGATAAGAATAAAAGCTTAACAAGCTGTGGACGTTGGAGCTGGTTTTTACTACTTGATCTGTTTTAATTACAAAATAAAGTTTGCTACAGGCCTTGGCAGCCACCCGTGCCTTTTCCCTCTATCCAGGTTCAACCTACAGTCCCAGGGGTCACTCATATGGACCCAGAGGCCTGCTGACCCGGCTAGTGCTGGACACATGAGCCTCTGCAAAGGAAGTATCTCCTGACGGCTTCCTGTTTCCTCCAAGGAAGGATACAGAAGCCCAAACCCACTGTCACCTGCATTACAGTTTCGGTTTCTGCCTCAGAGGTAACCTTCTTGGACGGACACTTTGGGTTCTAATTCTGTTGTGGTGGTCATGGTGTGGGAGTCACTTCCTGAGAGGAAGTCAGGCAGCTTTAGAAACTGCATCAGTTCTTTTAAATCTCCTGCTCCACTACAGAGTCCAAAAAAGTAATTTACTCTGGGATCCTGGTAGCCAAGAAGCTAAATGCTGCTGTTGCTTTAAGAAATCCCTTGTTTATATCAATCCAGCACAGCCCTACTCTAAGACAGCCTTTCCTTCCATACGTCTTGAGATGCAGGCACACTCACAGTATTGTTCTTAAGTCCTGGCTTCATTTGTGAATAGGGCATATTTCCTCTGGGACATGCGTCCAGAGCAATGGGGGCTTACATTTAATGAGTGTGCCAAAGGACTGGCTCATTGTATTCTACTTCAGTGCGTGTATGTAGCTTAGTATTTGTCTGTATATGCACGTGTGTGTGTGTGTGTGTGTGTGTGTGTGTGTGCATGTATATCCCCAACTTATATTTTCCTATGGTTTCTCTTACTGAACCCAGAACTGCCAGACTGACTGGCTAGCAAGTTTGAGGGTCTGCCTGTGTCCCTTTCTCCTTCATTGCTAGGGTTACAGATGTATGCTGTCACACCTGGCTTTTTTACATGGGTAGTGGGAATACAAGTTCAGGTGTACCTCCCCCGCCTGATTTCAGATAAGCGATAATTGATGAGATCACCGGGGGTTGGGGGTGGGGTAAAGAGGTAGCTTGTGCCATTGTGAGTAGCAAGAGGCTTAGAAGAGGGGCAGATAAAGCAATCAAGGCTTATTAATGATCAAGCATCGATACAGGGAAAATGCTTACTGCAATATCAGTGTATACTTCCCATAATGCATTACAACCCTTCTTCCTAACCCAAAAAGGAGTAAGACACACTTTGTGATAAGTCACTAAATAACTGGCCTGTGATGTCATTTTTCTTTATCAGCTTCAGTTGGGCAAATGCTAGATGTGAGTCTAGTCATATTTGGAGAACACATAAAATGTGAGCACTCCCACGTGAGAAACTAACAACATTATCTTGTTTGTCTTTGTTCGTTTGGTTGGTTGGTTTTTTTACGTAAAGGAGACTTAAGGAAAAACTGTAAGCAGCAAGACAGGTCACTAGAAGTTTGCATATGCACAGGCAGAGACTATAAGCATTCTGGCTAAAGGAACAGTGCAGACTCCAAGAGTGTGAAGAGGGACTCCTGTGCATGCAAGACCTGAACAATTTCAATGAGAGAGAGAGAGCTTGGAAAACCATCCAATATTAATTATCTTCATATAAAAAAGAGACAGACATTATCATATAGTGTGGCTGCCACCTCCATCTTTATTGATGTATAAGCAAGTGGCCATCAAAGTCCTTTCTTCAAAACCCAGTTTTATTTTAGTTCATCTATTTCTCTGGATATGAAATCTAACTCTATTATAAAGATCAAAAGAGACTTCCAGGTTTCTTCAGTATACTGTAATAAAATGGTTGCTTCAAATCAATAGAAGAATTATAAACCTTTCCAAGTTCCATGAGCAGAAATCTGACCAATTGGTCGGCAGTGACTTTTGGTTGATCCTCACTGCATCCCAAGAGGACACAATGTCTCAGAGAATGTAATTCTTGCATTAAGTATCTACAGTGCGTTGGTTGGGTACTTCAAGGATCAAGTTCAAAGAAGTAGTTCATTTTCAACTTTAAATGAAGTCTTATTTCATAGTTATGCTTACTATTTCACAGTAAGGTGTGTGTGTGTGTGTGTGTGTGTGTGTGTGTGTGTGTGTGTACACACATGGAGATTATACATCAAAATAATTTTGGAAATAAACAAATGTATGCTAAATGGTAGGCAGAAACAATGTGAGATCAAAGTGGCTCCAAAAAAGAAAGAAAAGAGATACAGCTTTCTTTAGGATGCCGGAGAGTATTTCATCTTGTTAGAAAAACCTAACAGGCAGGATGTCCCAGTCTCTGCACTTACAAGAGATGTTTCACGCTGTTAGAGATCCTTGCCAGCACCATTCAGGTGGCAGGTAGAAAATCAGGCTTGGCCTCTTGTATAGAAATAAGCAGGAAAGGGCAGATGCTGCTACGCTCTGCAACTCTAGTGCCAGCCCCAAGCCTCAGCCTTCCTCTGTGCAGAAGGATTTTTAATATGAAGCCACGCATGGATATGGGCTCAGACAGATGCTATGTCCCAGAGGCCCTCCCTGAGTCAACTGCAAACAGAAATTTCTGTTCTCAATGTTGGGAATCCTGAAAAGGATGCTGACGGGAGAAACAAAAACTGTGCATGCAAGATGCAGAAGGAGGTGCTTCCTAGGGTGCAGGGCAGGACCTAAGTAAACTGAAATCAAACACAGTTTATTTTTGGTGCGGTAACTTTAGACCAGTTCCAAAGTTAGTACAGTAGATGACAACCGGAATGTTTTCCTACGCGCACCCTCTAAACAATACGCAAGGGCCCATTCTGCTTCTTCTGCATGTCCAGCACCTTCTGTTCCTTTCTTTTCACTTAACTATTTTTACTAGTTCTCACAATGGCGGTGACAATCTGGGGCCGCTGTGACTGGCAGCTGTGAATGGAGTCGAAGGGACAAGACACTTCCCCAGGACAGCTTGCCCTCCACAACCAGGTCACAGTGAATACCACACAAGTAGTTCACGAACTCCTCACATAGCCCTAGCTTCTGAAACCCAAGTTAAGGGTCCCATCTTTTCACTCTGACAGGGATGACCTTTCTCCAGAAGGTCAGCAGAGTTGTGCTGTGCTGGCCTCGATCTTGGTGGAACAAGAAGCTCCACACCACCACAGGGAGGTAAATGGCACTCTGTGAACACTGTTCAGACTGCAGCCAGTCTGTACTGTGGGAGCAGTGGGCCACTGCGCCAGGGTACACTCACACTATGATTACATCTCCACATGCAAACACGCCTTCACTTCCTTTACATACTACCACTGAGAAACACAGGTTTCCTCTACAGGGGGCAACTGAGGTGGATCGTATCACGTCACCAAGACACAGAGTCAGTATGTTTTAGAGTTGTGAGCATAACTCTGGCTCCAAGGCAAGTGCATTACAATGTGTACAAGCTTTTAACTTTAAGGAAACACATCGGAATATTAAATTCTAGTGTCCTAACATTATGACTTAAAAACCAGGTAACATTAACTTCACAAATTTTAACGATGTTGATATAAGTGGTTATTATATTTGATTCTGGCAGATATATGTGCATATATAAATCTAAGGAGATAGCATTTGGATCAGTCAGCCTGAAACACGGGAAAGAAGGAGCACAAGAAAAGTCTCATAGCAGATAGTGTGGTGTAGGACACAAACCCCACCATTATTAGGGGGTCGTTTCTCTACCCATTCACTGAAGATTACCACGCAATTATAGCCCTGCAGTGCACTGACAAAAACCACGGATTTTACTCAAGCCAGGCCAGCTTGGCTTCTTGTGTTAGTGCCACTTCAAATATCAGTACAGACTCAACACACTGAAATACAAAGTACAGCTATCCACTAATCAGAGAGAGGTCCCCATGAGGAAAAGACTGACTTGGTGAAAGAACCATCGTCTCCACAGATCTTTGAACATCTATAGTAAAGACATTCTGAAATGACTCAAAGTCATATAAACAGAATATCTTAACATTGTTTATATGCAAGTTATAAACCATGTGTGTTTCTGTTTCATGTATTTAATAAACAAACAGCTCTTAATCCAAAAATAACCAACGCTAGACAAAACTTCTTAAATTCGTTTCTAGCTGAGATTCTCAGTGTAACTTAAAATATCAAGGAAAGTAGCCTGCAACCACATCCTTACGAAGCCATAATTTTCAAGGTAATATTCTGGTTAACATTTCTGACTCAGCCAGCACACTGGTTCTGTCCTCCTAAGCCAGCCTAGTGGCAGCCCATCTGACTTTCCTGCTTTACAAAGCTGACAGGGAATCAACCCCATCTGTTAGACTCAGAATAGTCTTTATAATCAAAGGAGTACTCTTTCCAAGGAAGAGCTGACTTGGAAAAACTGAATCACTGGCATAGAAAGGGTCCATGGGAATACTCATGTCCCCCATGCCAAAGCTGTGGGCATGGTATACATCCTCACAGATATGGTGAGTGTAGGTGGGGTGCCAGTCACTGAAGCTTACTCATTTGCTTTGCCCTAGGGAGTCACGGAGCCAAGCTCTCATTCAGTCCTCGAAGACTATTTCCTCTGGAAAGGAAGGATACAGGCATATAGCATGCAGCTGGGGAGCAAAGTGAGGATGCTTTACAGTGGCCTGGCTCTTACGGTGATGTACGTCATAACAAGGGCTCTGGCAGTTCCAAGGAACCACCTGTCATGCTTGCCACCACACACCAGAATTCCCAGACCACTGTTTTATACCTGATTCACACGCACACCATTCTTAAAAGCTATCTTTTTATAGTTGGAAAACCTATGAAAATACAATCTAAGGCTTGTGTGTATTTGTGTAGGAAGGCAGAATACAAAAAATTAGAAAATCAATTAAGATGCCCCATTAAAATGATTGGGTAATTACTACTTAGTTTCGTTTCAGTAGAAGGATGAATTCCCTAATGATGGGTATTATAAGCAATTAGACAAAGCTGCTCACTTTTCAAAATTAATCACCAATCCTATTAATTATGTCTGTATTACACATCCTACTAAATTAGAACACGTAATAGGAGGCCTTCACACATCAAAGGAGAACCATTATCACCGCACGTTAGTGTAATGATAATTTAGCTGAAAGGAACACAAACACTTGTAATTAGAGGTCTACTTTTAGGAGAATCACCACTTTTTCTTACTCTTATGCTGAGAATAAAATTAAAAAAAAAAATCCAAAGGGAAAAGCAAGCCTACTTCTTGGTTTTAATATGAGAAGAAGCCAGTTTCACAGAAGCTGTTCAGTTGTTAGAGTGACGGTTACCTAGGAGATCCGAGGACACGGCAAGGTCAGTGCCCCCATGGGATCTGTGCTCTTCCCAGTGAGATGATGTGATTCTGAGGACTGACAATCTGGGGTGAAATTGAGAATGGCCCAAATAGGACCCAACAGGAGCACTGGTCCTCAGTTCTCTGTGGGAAAGCACACAGGTGTCCTACAACGTGACAACGATGGCCTGTCCTGCCATCTTTCCTTTTCTAGACGACTAAGAGTCGACACCTCAGGCACAGCTCTGAAGTGCTTTCCAGAGTGCTGGCTTTACCCAGGCCTGGTGCCTCTGTAGAGGGGCCAGGCTGATGGGAAGTTGGAACAAACCGGTTGGTTAAGAGAAAATACCCCAAGATAGAATAGGCGAGTCAGATAGGAAATCTCATTACGTCATAAAATCAACTTTCAATGCCTGGATAGCAGAGTCGCATGAGAACAGGAGTAATTTCACAAGAGTATTTTAAAAACAAGCGTGACACAGACAAAGGAGGCTTAATTAGGAATTTGAGTATACAACCACAGGTATGGAACAATGCATTCATTAATACAGCATGAGTTGTGATTTTCAGCTGGAAGATCTCTCATGTTCCCTTAAGATGAGTCCAGGCTTACAGAGTACCCGTGTACACATGGAGGTGGGCAGGACAGGAGGGGTGCTGGAACAGAATATGCACTTATGTGAACCATAATCTAATGAAAGTGCTTATAATTTAACTTAAAGTCCGAGTCACACATTTTGGCTGAATAGGTCTTATTCTGCCTACATTCAAGAAGAATATATAGTCTAAATGATTCAGGAACTAGGAGTATGAAGGAAAAAAAAGAAAAACAGAAGACAGAAAATACTGACTGAAAATATTAAGGTCAGAAGGTTTCTTTCTACAATTTTGGGGAATTGTTTTTGCGAGGAAGAGAAGTCATTTACCATTATCACATGAAAGCTAACTTACAACTCAAGTAACCACTCTACTGACAAAGCAACAAGACACAAGAGGAACTTTCAGTTGGACAAAGCCATCTGAGAATTTCAACACAAGAGAAATTTGTTGTTAGATTTTTGTTTTCTCCCCTTTGAAGCTAACACGGAATCCTTAGACCTCCTGGGCTCTGATTTCTCAAGGATTAGCCATGTAATCCTGGGTGGCTCATTAATTCTCCCCTTTATCATCAGAGTGCTGATGTGTAAACAGGCGCTATTGTCTGCATCCCTGAGTGAAGACAGGACAGTCTCCTAGTTACATCTTGGCTCTGGATTATTACCAAAGGCAGTGAGCGCCCTTTCTAGTACAAATTTTGGTTAGCTCTTTGAAAAGTAAGTAGCTAATTTGGAAGTGTGTCTCATGTTTTTGTTCCGTTTAGGATCAAACCGTCCTGGTTTCTGTAGACACTCCTTAGCTGGAGTTGTTATTACATCACAGTTTTCCAGTCCTCACTCAAAGAGCATCCAAGTTTAAATAATACATTTTATAGATGGACACTCAAAGGAGAGAACCCAGCTTTCAGGACATACTGTTTTATATTCTCCCTCTCCCTCAGCTCCCGTGTGTGTGTGTGTGTGTGTGTGTGTGTGTGTGTGTGTGTGTGTGTG
>JANHMN010000010.1:62272015-62283933 GCA_030674055.1 Rhabdomys pumilio | reverse complement strand
TCTATCTATCTATCTATCTATCTATCTATCTATCTATCTATCTATCTATCTATCCATCTAATCTATTTGTGTTTAATGGTTTTCCACTGAACCAGGAGCTCACTCACTAGGTTTAACTGGCCTGTCTCAGAGATCCTTTAGTCTCCCCGTCCCCCAGTGTTGGAATTGCACTGTGAGCCACCACGCCTGGCTTTTTAAGATTCTTGTGCTAAAGATCAAACCCAGGCCCTCATGCTAGCACAGCAAGCCCTTTACCAACTGAGCCATCTTCCAACCCCACCAGTACGTCAATCAGCTGTGTGCTTTAGAATTTCCCAAACTAGAGAAAGGTACTTCTGGTTCCACTGACTGCAGCTCTGTTTTGATCTGTGTCTTTTTACTTCCACCCGTCTTGCTCCGACTTCTTCGCTGGAGTAGCTGACAGAGAGCCAGGTGCAGCTTCCCAGTCGATACGCACCTCTAATAAAGCATGTCTTGAGGGAACAAATGATTTTCTCTTCCTCAAAGAATTGGCACAGACACAGAGTTCTACTTCATCAAACTGCTTCTGACCTGGTGGACACAGTGGCTGCTCATATTTTACTTGCAAAATATGAGAAAAAGGAGACAGCTGATCGAGAACACATCTAACGGCATTATGGGAAAACAAAACAAGACGTTTATTCTGTATTTATGTGCCAAGTGCAAAGGTATGGGAGCTGCCAGTCTGGTAATTACTGAGGCGTACAGAATCCTAACAGCTGAGAAGGTTTATGTACTGGAGGTAAGGCAGGTGCAGCCTGGCCAGCGTGAGTTAGCGTCTCTGTTCTCTTTTAATAACTCATCTTGATTATTATTATTCTTAGGACTTGTGACCATTCCAAATGTCTCCATTTGGCAAGAGCGTCACCCGTCCATTATTTTACACAAGAGCAACAGCCACGGAGTTCAGTAAATCTCTCCAGTATTACTCCCTCAAGTATTACTTGGTAAGTTATAAGCTTTTATGAAGTAAAACTCTCACCAGCCCCCTCCAGTTAACTCAGGCCTTCAACCCCAACATACTAGCAGTTAGCTGGAGGGTTGCATTTACATATCTAAGTCCACAAACCTCTAGGAAAAAAAGAAAAGCTAGTCCAAAGAGCACTATAATCGAGTCAACCATTCAAAAATATGGAGAACCATTTCCACAGCTTTAGAGTATTTTTTTTTTGTCTTTGGCTAATTATTTACAGTAGCCTGCTCAGTCTGTGGCTGTTTATAACAGAAGCCACAGACACCTGAGAAGTGTCCTGAGGACTGACCCCCACTTCCCCCAGAGTCGCAGGCAGGTACCAGGCCCCAGAAGGCTGGATGTGGTTGCGCAATAATCGGCAGCTTGCTTTTACCTGAGCAGGACGGGCAGCACTGTCCGGGACGAATGGTGGGGTTGCCACAGGCAGGCACCGGGCAGGTGATGAGGGCACACATTTCTTTTCCGTTGTGACAGTAGCATTCCCGGCAACCATCATGCCAGCTCTCCTCATTTTTATGATGGTGGCCATCCATAGACAGACATGTGCCTGACAGGACAGGTGGCCCGGCTGAAGTAGGGACCTCTGGACAGACAGAAGGCAGCCTGGTAAAGAAGCAGCTATGGCATAGGAGAAGCAGTTTGCTGTGCTCTTAAATGGACTAGAATCCAGTCACCGAAAATAATACCCAGGGAGGGCAGTCAGTGGTACAGGGAAGGCTGAGGAAAAGAATTTAAATCATCAGGCCTCCAATTTTGAAAAACAAGAGAGAAGACAGGAGTCTGCAAATATGGCTCCTACCGGGGGAGTGTTGGTGAGCGTCAAGCCATTCACTTACTTTATACAATAAACAAGTACCGCTTTTGTAATACATGTCACTAGTTTTTTCCTATATGGAGACTCATCATAGAAGTTTCATCCGATGGGAGAATTCGAGGCCCCTTGCAACTACTACATTTTTGAGTCATAAGATGGCTGAAATGATCGCTTATATTTCTGTTCACTGTGTGACTCCTTCAAAATACCATAAAAGTAACCGTTCAACTTTGAAAAACAAAAAAGCATGCTACAGGGGTCTTTTATTGTTTGATTGACATATCATCTGACAATTACAACAAACTGCAATGGGGTGAAGGGTTGTGGAGCAGGGCTGGGATTGAGATAAAGGTTGAAGACACACTGGGTGCACATTCGATGGCTTCAGGAATGTCACTGGAGAAAGACTCTGGCTCTGAGGTCACAGAGGATTTTGCCTGTATACAGCTCTGGCCTGCTGGGTGCTTCTCGAAACAAGTCTGAATTCTCATGAAAACCTCGTTGCTAGGGAAAACCTAACTGAACAGGAATTTAAATATACAAACTCCTGAGGATGCCAAGACGAAGTTCCTTCCTGTACCAATACCACTCCCAAAGTCTCTTCAGTAAGGAGGCTGGGATATACTCTAGCCTTAAGCTAATGTTTCTGAGACAAGCAAAAGAGAAGCTGGAAGAGGTGACTAACTTGGTCATTGTGCTTTAAATTCTGTTCCAAGCCCTATTAATTCTATAAAAGACAAAGGATGTTCTGTGGGAGGGTCCCACAGTGAGTGACATTTGTTTCAGAAGAGGCAGCAATCACTTAAGCCAGTTCATTCACAGGACGCCCCTTCTGCTCTTTGTTACCATGCTGTGAGAAAGGACTTACACTTACCTCTGCACTTGCAGATCAGACAGCCATGACTGTCCTGCTGGAAGCCCAAGGGGCAGATCTTACTACACGGCAGTTCTGGACATTTCTTACACCGACAGATGTCACAGCCATGCTTATTCTTCCTGGGTAATTGAAATTTTGCCAGAGGTCAGAAAATCCAAGTCTCAAATGATGCCCAAGTACTCAGTCCATGGGTCAATGCTATCACCATTTAAGCAGAAGGCATGATACATCTGCACTCCAAACTCCAAGGTGAGGTATAATTAGCTCTCGTGACCAAGATTTAGAACTGCCCAAATGTTTATATGCTTTTGGGATGTGGCCATCCCCAGCAACACAGATAAGGGTTTAATTAGAAACACAGTACCAAATCTAAAGAACGAACACAAAACTCCAGGGAACAGAACCGTGTGAGATGTATCATTGGTCAATGTTGGGAAATTAACATTAGAGGAATTTTGTTAGGGCCGTGGGCTTTCCCAAACAACTGTGTCCTTTGAGAAGTTCCATATGCTAGTAAAAATTTTAACTACTGAAACCTACATGAGACACAGGAGGCTCTAAGGACTCAGGGACCTGGGAAGTCTTCAAAAACGTTAGTAAAAGTCTTAGGCCAGCAAGGTTGTTCAGTGGACAAAAAGGTACTTGCCATCAAGGCTGATGAGCTGAGTCTGATTCCCAGATTCCACATGATAAAGGAAGGAAATTAACCTCTGAAAGTTGGCTGTTTAACACTTGCACACTGCAGTATGCAAACCACACCCATGCACACATATACACACATATAAATAAGTATATGTGTATATACTGAAAATGAATAAAAACTTGGTTCTGGAGGCTATTAATTATTAATTCATTGTTTTATTAGGGATGGAGGGTACTATATTTTATATCAGCAGTTAAGTGATAAAACAATTATATCTTTAAATTTATTTTTTCATTGTGTGTGTGTGTGTGTGTGTATGTGTGCTATGTCTGGGTGTGTATATCATGTGAGTGCAATTGCCTACAGAGGCAAGAAAGAGCAGCAGATCCCTGGAGCTGGAATTATAGGTCGCTAGGTGCTATTCAGGATTACCAGGCAAGCATATGTGCTCTTAACCATTGAGCCATATTTCCAGCCCAAATAGTTATATCTTTACTGGTATCACACCCATGTCTTACAAGTAAGAATAGTGATGATTAATGTTTGGAAGTTTTTCTTCTGAGACAGGGTCTCATGCAATCCAGGCTGGCTCTGGATTAGATGTAGACTTCACCTTCTGAGTGCTAAGACCCACCCACAGTGTTCCTCTACCATCTTCATGCAGAGTCAGAACTTGATTGCACTTGGAGATAAAGCTTTTTTTTTTTTTTCTGAATCCCCTAACATGAACAGTATGGCTCCTCTCAAATCACACCACCACTGGCTCATTCAAACACATACAAAACAGCTCCCCACATAGACATGAACATCTCAGCAAGTTACATTTAATTTCTGAATTAAAAAAAAAAAGATATTGACAAATACGTACAGGAACCCAAGAGGACAAAACTTGTCGCACATTGTTGGTCTGCACTTCTTGGGCCGTGGGCGGCACTGACAGAGCTCACAGTTGTGGACATCGGTGAGGAAGCCAAAGGGACATTCCAAGGTGCAGGCCCTTTTAAGGCCTAAGCAGAGTTCCTCCCCTGTGGAGACACACAGACACCATGTGCCTTTCAAAGACAACAGACAACATCACATCATAGCCGCAATGCCTGTCCTGAATCCTCCCACTTTAAACAGAGTTAAACTTCAGTTCTACGACAGTATCAGCCACAGTTAACAGGTATGGATGGTGCTATTTCACGGTTCTCACACATGGCTCTGAGTTCTGGTGGTGGTATGTGAAACAGAGGCCAAGTGTGAAATGGATTTCTGAAGCCTGGGACACAGAGTAGGCTGGTCACCATTGATAAATAATGACTGGGTGCAGTTCTTCACGATTTTGCTTAATTAAGTCACCTTAAACCGATGATGATGATGAATTACTTAACCTATGGCAATCAGAAGTTGACCGCCCAGATTCGTGCCAGACATTTACAGCGTGCGGTCAGAGGTAAGACGTGGGTCTGAACGCTCACAGTACACTTGCTACTAGCAGGGGAGCAGGTGGCATCACAGAACACTGAATGTTGTGTGCAGCGTTTGGGGCTTCTTACTGTCTTTGAAAAAAGCCTGTCTGCTACGTGACAAAAAGCAAACCATCGGGACTCTATTTAGCTACGTTTGCCCTAGCGTACTGACAAAATATACAGGGGCATAAATGCACTCAGTTGACCAAACATGTATGTGTGAAAGGGAGTGCTCATATTAATATGTTACTAATGAGGGCTTGAAATATTTAAGGCAAACCTTGTTAGGAGAATCTGGAGTGGTGTTTAATTGTCTTCTGTTAGTTGGTTATTGCATTCTTTTAGAAGTTAAAGCTAACGAGGAATAGCAATCTTGTCAGAAGAAACAACTGAAGACATAGCAATTTGAGAAGGTGACACAGTTGAAGAGAAAACCAGAGAGAGTAACAATGTCAAGGCCAGGCAAACAAGCCTTAGGAAAGAAGAGCAATTTGAGGCCTGTCCAAAAGAAATGCAGGGTTTGAGAGAGATGCGTGAACCCTCAGAAAGGAGGCTGGCACGCTGAGAACAGCGATAGTTGAACAATGTTCTGTAGAATGGTAAGGTACAGATAAACTAGTGTTGTGAGCTTGACAAACGCACCGTTATTTTATTGGGGCATCCCTGACGTGTCAATACGGCACAATGCACAGTCGCTATGGAGGCCACAACTCATTTGTCCCGTTCCACAGACAAGTCTTACAGCCTAAAATTAAACATTAACTCTAACTGATAGGTAAATTGGGTCCATGTGTACATAGACACTTCTATGTAGAATCTTTTGTGAACCTTAGCATTCATACACACACACACACACACACACACACACACACACACACACAGAAGAGTGTGATCTATGTATGATTTTCTACTTTGCCATTGTCCGAAAGTTTTCATTACATACATTTAATGTAAAGTCATGGGTCTGTATCACACCACGAGGCAACTGAATGCTAACCTGCATCTCTAGAAGAGCAAGTGTAAATGGCTCATTTAAAATTCACAATTATGAATTATGGCAGGTTATTACTTTTCATCTCCCATCAGGACACAGATGGTGGGCCATCAGGACACGGATGGTGGGAAAAGGACAAGATCCTCAAATTTGTTTTTTTCCGTCAATACAGAGATCTAAGATGATCCGGCTTTCCTATTATAAAGTCAAGGTATCCAATGGATTATGTCAGGGACTAGATGGATAAAAAGCACCCCCAGAGCTTGCCAGAGTCAGCATTCTTAGGGAGTAATTTCCTCAACACTTTAGCAGGCAAGCACACTTGTTTGTGTGTTTCCCGTCTGTAAAAAGGAACCCTTTCAGAGCCCTTGACCTAGAATGCTGTCCACACCCTTAACAGCTATGGAAGGGTCAAGTTTATTATCTTTAACTTATCTCTGTGCTATGTTTTGCAAGATGCCCTAAAGGCCCACAGGTTCAAAATTTTGTGCCACTCTCCAGTGGTGGAACCTTCTAGATGTGAGACCTAGGGGAGCAAGGTTAGAACACTAGAGGCATGCTCTTACAGTGGATATGTTAACCCCTTCCGTCCCAATTTCCCCTCTAACTTGCTGGCTACCATGAGGCTGGCTCCCCATCTCGATGGACTTGACTGGTCAAAGAATAGGGCCAATCATCAATAGACCCAGGCTGCCTCTGAATCCATGAGCTAAATAAACACTTCTTCTACATAAGTCAATTCTTTTAGGCTTTTTGTCGCAGCAAGGGAAGGTTACCAACACGTTAACACATGCTGTCCCTAAAATAGAAAAGGATCTCAGTTAAGGCCTCTGTGTTCAACGAAGACTCAGGTCATTCACGGGAAAGGAGACCAGCAATCCCACTCTGCTCTGCATGCACTCATCTGCAGCCTGTTGTCTAGACCAGCTCAATTCTCCTCCACTACAAATGGAAAGAGAGTTCCAGGGCAGTTTCTCTTTTATGTTCACAGTCCCGGGGCCAGTCGTGTTTACTGATGTGGGGCGATAGTTATCTGCTGAACGAATGCAGCCATTAGTGTTCATGCTTGTCCGCCATCACCAGGCATGGTTTACTGGAAGAGGAACAACAGCTTGATCAAGCGTCCTCTGATAAAACTGAATAGTTTTCAAAACACTATCACTTGTTAAACATCTCAAGAAACCAAGTTGTGGTTCTGAAACAGCTACCTGTGCATCGCGCGGTATTTACACATTAGGGATGACCTAATAAAGTAACAGTTCATTTGTCAACCTCACAACACCCATGGAAGACTGGATGGGAGTCCTAGATCCATGCTTGTCAGTCAATGGCAGACTGTCCTTAAAGGACACATCATCAAACAGAATAGACACATGAGGAGGTGGGGCTTTGTTTACCAAGTTTTAGCCTTTGGCTTATGGCAATTATGGAAGACAGGTGGCCTTATGATGCTACTATTTTTTTTTAAAGCATTGTGAGTCTTCTGTGATCTAAAAAGCTTTCTAACTGATGGAAGCAATTGCCATTCAGAAGGAAGTGATAAAGAGGGCAGAGCACAGGGACTGACTGGACACTGTGGCGAGCACATGGCTAGTACACAGGGAACTCTTTTTATTCTTGAGAAGAGATAGCCAACAGTGAGCAAGCAGTGTCATTCACACTTTATTTTCAGTGAGCACAAAGCAACTCCATGTGTGCAAACACAACATGGATGCAACATCCAGAGCTGCAACACTTCAGATGTGTGGATTTCTGTCAATCTGTTATCGACTAAGAATGGTCATGAAATTTCTGAAACTACTGCCACCAGGAGACGCGGAAATGCAGTTGGTGACGCCCGTGCTGTTCCATGGTGTGGTATCAGTTCAGAAGTAAAATGAAATAAAACGTGCGAGTCTGCTTCCTAGCTGCTTCCTGACGTGAGGGATTCTGATACATACTCCATGATAGACATTCTGGCTTCTTCTTCCTTGCTACTATTAATTTTATATGTCTGGATCCGTTTCTAGCTTAAACTGCTATCAATTCCTAAAATCAAAGAATGTTAAAACCAGGAAAGAAGTTACCAATAATCACTTGATTATTAATAAACCAATAATTTTAAATTACTGGATTTCAATAAGGATTTCAGTCCATATTGAAAACTCATTCTAGGGTTATTGGTATGTGCCACCATGTCTGGCACATACTAATATGATTTTGAAGGACATTTTTCTTTAAGGCTCTTATTTTAATCCTAAACCAACTGCGTATAATGCCAAATCTAAAGACATTTTAATAAACCAAACTCATTTGATTTAAAGCCTTGGACAGTGAGACATTCAACAAGCAATGGCATTAGTTAAGACAAAGCTCTACAGTGAAGCTGAAGTATTTTTATCTTTCCAACAGCAACACATATTTTGGTTAAAAAATTCCCATCACCAATGCTTGTATCAGCAGTTATAACACTATAGCTTAATGGGTTTTACTTTGAAGTTTGTTGCCATGGCACGTCCTTAGCATGCTCCTCTTTATTGCAAACATGTCCTTGAGAGACGGAGTCAGGGCCGTTTAAACTTTCGGTGAATCCTAGTTTTGAGCCTAGAGGTGTGATCTTAAACTGGTCTTCACCAGTTTTTTTGTTTTTGTTTTCAAACCCTGAGCTCAATGACTGGTCAGATAAACTGGCTGCTCATAAGCCCCCGGGATCCTCGTCTTTGCCTTCCAGTTCTGGGATCACAGACGTGCGCGCTGCAATGCTCAGCTTTCTGTGTTGGCACTGGGGAATCTCATGGTCACTACTCTACCCACTGTACCATCTCCTCAGGTCCTGTTTTAAGAAATCCTGATACCAAAAGGAACTAGGTGAAATGTCTAAGAAAGATGTGGGTATAAATGGTTATTAGGACGATTTTTTTTTTTTTTTTTTGGTTTTAATAGGAAAAGATAACGTAAGGGAGAATTTCGGTCCAGATGAATACACACTGAACTCTTGCAATGGGGAGAAGAAAGTATTACATTCCATGACTACAAGGAACTATTTCAGTAAAGCATGGACGAGGAAGAAACACAGGCAGGAAGGCAAGATGGGAGGAAGCTGGGAACTTCCCATGTTAGCAAGTTTGGGCTGAAATGGATGGTGTAACAGCTGGTGTGTGTGTGTGTGTGTGTGTGTGTGTGTGTGTGTGTGTGTGTGTATAACAACTACCATGTGCCAGCTATTAAGAGTCACTTGGGATTCATTCACTTAGTCCTCATAATACCCCACCACTTAGGTACTAGTGTCTGTCCTCTACAGATGAGGACACGGAGCAAAGGGCACATAGGAAAAGCCACTCACAAGATCTAGTCGTCTGATGTAGTCAACTCTGACTCAGAATCATTAGGATGGGCTAATGGGAGTCAAGAGGTGGAGGCAAAGCTCATGCTTCAACTTGTGTGTGGTACGAACTGGCAGCTTCAGGTTTAAGCATTAGGTTTAGGGGAACAGTGAGTGGATTGCCAAGACCAACAGCCCAGGCAGCTCAGTGTGATGAGATGCATGTCTGATTGCAGCGGTCAGACCTCCTAGGGGGATCAGACAAGACCTGAATCCAGAGGCATCCCTGATCCCAAAGGCTATTTGCTTCTGCATTTAGCCTACCACTGCAGAGCACAGCTGGAGTACTAAGCAAGTCCTGGCAAAAGGCAGCGACCTCCCACTTCTCTGTGACTAAAAGCTTGAATCTCTAGGAAGGAGTGAAGCTTTTAAGAAGGATTTATTCTTGTAAATTACAACACTGGGCCTAAAATGCCTGTATTTCATTTATGTTTCGGCTACTGGAGACTTTCCTTTATGTTAAGTCTCGCATTCACCATGGCCGTCTCAACACTTAATACATGACCTGGAACATGACCGGTGGGGTTAGAAAATGGAAAGGAGAAATTCTAGATATTTCTAAAAGTAAGTGAACTTGGCAAATACTGAATGCAATATTTTTATGTAAATAAATCACAGCCACAAACTACAGGGCTCTCCTGTATATACTTGGAAATTTATAACAAGTAGTGTCCGTGAATATTTGTCTCTGAAAACTCCCAAAATACATCAGGACCTCAATTTCAAGCAGAGTGCACGTGGGGAACATCCTCACAGTGTCCAGTGAGACTGGCCATATCTTTTTACTTGCCTCTGTGACAAATGAGGGAAATGGCTTCTTCAGTTGTAATGAAGTGACAGGAGCTGGCCATCAGTGTGGCTGTGTGGCCAAAGACCTATAACAACCCAGCCCAGGTGACGAGGCGGAGGATGGAGGCTTCAGGGAAGCTCAGGGGGAAAAGCTAGGCACGATCCCATATTGAGAAAGAATGTGTAACTCAAGAGGCATTAGGAGGGCTGCAGGATAAACACTCCATGACACAACTACCAATTATCCTGGGGTTAAGAAGACAAGGTTGGCGATTTATGTAAACAAATGAGGCTGCCAAGGCAGTTCTCCAGCAAACTTAGCTTTCCAAGAAAGTCTAAGAGGCAGACATGCACAGAGCAGAGGCTGGTCCTTCCAAGCAAAGAGAGGCAGGTGCAGGAAGGCAGGACCACCCTGGGTGGGAGGAGGCTTACTTGGAACCCCAAGGCTGCAACAACTAGAGGCATGCTGGGTTTGTAAACCCTTGAAACAGCAACCCCCTGTGCAGACTGCATGGTGGTAATGTGGACCCAAGGACAAGGCATTTATTCAGGTTCTTGTCTGTATTTTATCATTCACGATGGACTGTTATAGTTGAGAGGCACCTTAAAACCAAGAGAGCTGATACCCCAGGAAGTGTTCATTCTTGCCATTAGCCAGTCCAAGCCTCTAAGCTCAGGATAATTATACCCTGAGGCCTATGGAGAACTTGATTATTATAGAGTCATTGTCTGTGTTTGGGAGAGATTAGACATGATAGGAAGAGATTTCAGAAAACAGGCCAAATGTCAATCAAAAAGGGCAGAGTAGTCTCAACTCCCCAAAATAAGTCTAGGAAGAACAACTGCTCCCTCCCAGCTTTGGTTTATTGTTTTTTTTATTTTTTATTTTTTTTTAAAAATTTATTTCTAGTTTTTTTTTTTTTAAATTTACTTTATGTATATGAGTGCTCAGTCTGCATGTATAGTTGCATGCCAGAAGAGGGCATCAGATCTCATACAGATGGTTGTGAGCCACCTTGTGATTTCTGGGAATTGAACTCTGGACCTCTGGAAGAGCAGCATGTGCTCTTAACCGCTGAGCCCTCTCTCCAGGCCCCAGCTTTTGAAAATAAGAATTCTCAGGAAAGGAACCTTGCTGGTGTAATGGGTGTTGAATTCAGACTGGACTGCAGGGCATATGTGGCAAGACCTTGTGGAGCCGGAGCTGACACATTGCATTTGAAGAGTGGAGACAACATTCAGTGTCATGACACAGGAAGCTCCTGGGTGCTACTAGGTTCTTTCCTTGTTTCCGTACAGTTTAATTTATTTTAATTCAGGAATTTTGGAGGGCAGGAAAGTTGTACTTATTTGCTATAAGCTGGAAGGCGTAGGGCATAAGATCCCATTGTTAACTGATTAAAAAACACTTTCATTTGCTTGGAAAATGGTTTGAAACTATTAGTGTAATTTCTTGTTATATTTGGTGCTACATTAATAGACTTCAAAAACTGCAATATCTTAACGTAGAATAGAGAAGCACCCAACAAGCAGCTGGCCTCAAAGTACTTAGGAATCCTGGATGCCTAGAAACTTGGTATTAGTCCACAGCATGCAAGCCACAGAGCTAATACTAAAACATACAGGAAACAGTATTGAATTCAGACCAAATTCTGTAGCCTTTGTTTCTGAGCCACATTTTAGGTAAAGAGAGCAACACTCTGTGTGTCAGAAGGGTGGGAAAGACCAAGCTCTAGAAAGCACGCCACAGATGTGATGAAGAAGGGGGTTTTGGATGTTTATTCTGGCTGAGGAATTAGGAGAATTCAAAATAGTTTTAAAACGTGTGGGATGTATTTTCCCCTGTGGGAGAAATGTGACATATTCAATCTAGTTTCAGAGGTCGTGGCTCAGAGACCAGTTGGAAATCTACATGGAGGCAGAGCTGGGGTCAATAAAATGAATCTCTCTCTCTCTCTCTCTCTCTCTCTCTCTCTCTCTCTCTCTCTCTCTCTC
>JANHMN010000010.1:62160572-62272005 GCA_030674055.1 Rhabdomys pumilio | reverse complement strand
CTCTCTCTCTCTCTCTCTCTCTCTCTCTCTCTCTCTCTCTCTCTCTCGTGTGTGTGTGTGTGTGTGTGTGTGTGTGTGTGTGAGAGAGAGAGAGAGAGAGTCTGTCTGTCTCTGTATCTGTCTGTCCATCTGTCCATCCATCCATCTACCCATCCACCCATCCATCCGTCTCTGTACATGCCTATGTGTGGGTCAGAGGTTGATACCGAGTGTCTTATATTACTTATTACCTTATTTTTGAGATAGGGTTAATCAGGGAACCTAGAGTTCACCATTTTTGAATAGCTTGGCTGGCCAGAAATCCTCCAGGGATCCCCCTGTCTGTCCATTACCAGCTCAACTTCCCAGCGCTGGGGTTACAGATGCATGTCACGACACCCAACTTCTACATGGGTGCTGGGGATCCAATTTCAGGCCCTTCTGTTTGTGCAGCAAGTACCCACCACGGCATCTCCCCAGGTCCTGACTGAGGCATTTTTAAAAGGATTATGACTGCCTTGTATGGAAGGGAAAAAAATTTCCAGATCAGACATGTTCTTGTCCCTGGGTAACACTGGTAAGGGAGCTGTAGACTGTAAGGCTAGGAGGCTGCATTCACAAGCCACTCAGGGCTATAGACACATCTCCTCCACCAGCTTCAAGGAGGTGTCAAGCCGTACGTGAAAAATGAACCCAGGGAAGCCAAGATGGATGCCATACGAAAGGGCCGAGTATTCCTTACGTGACTGCAAAACTGTTTACCTTACGGTTTGGTTTATTGCCATCCTTTCCCTGCCCCCGCCTCTTTTCAGGCTATCAAGGCAATGTCTGAACAGGAGTAAAAAAGATATTTAATTATATAATATGCTTTGACAAGCTCCTATTAGGCCTCGGGGGAAGAAAAAAAACCCAATCATCTGTCTACTTACTGTTTTTGCACTGACAGGTTCGACAGCCATTGTGATCCAGTTTGAAGCCGTAAACGCAGTCCTTCTCCTTCAGAGTACAGTTTGACAACTCCCCGCACGCAGGTGGATCAATTGTGATGTAGGTTGGTTCTAATAATATAAAAAGAAGGGAAAAAAAATCAATGAAACATGTTATTACCTCTTAGACAGTATTCAATCTCTGAAATCTTACACTACAGCAAGCACAAAAATCCCCTCAGTGGGTTTTATCAAATCCTAAACTTGTATACTATTGTGCTGTCACCGACCCACAAAACACGCATCTTGACTCGGAATTTTTGACAAGGTGAATATTTCACTTTCTCCTTTTTTTTTTTTGGTGGGTGTGAAAACTTTCATCAATGCTAGCAAGTGCTCTCGCACAGTGTCTCCTTACCGGACTGACTTCCCTGCCCATCCACCGCCTTACATCCCAGCAATCTGCTCTTCTGGCTAGCCTCAAAGAGTATTTTCTGGTAGGCTATCACTATAGAAATCAGACAGCTCATGAGGTTAAAATAAACTGCAATTAAATGTACCCATTCTTCTGAGCTTATGTTAAGTGTATGGTGTGTGTGTGTGTGTGTGTGTGTGTGTGTGTGTGTGTGTGTGTGTACATTTATGTATGCCCATGTGTGTGGAGGCCAGCCATCAGTGTTGGTTACCTTATCTTCTGCAACCACGGCAGTCTTTGAAGCAGGGTCTCTCACTGTACTTAGAGCTCACTGATGCTGCTAAGCTGGATGGCCAGAGAGCTGCAGGGATCTGCTGGTTGCTGTCTTCCCAGAGTTGGGATTATAGATATACCCCTCCCCTGTGCAGGCAAGGGACTTACTCTCAGGTCCTTACATTTGTACGGCAAGCATGTTAGCAACAGGTAAGCCATCTTGCCAGTCCCTGAGTTTATTTTCTATGACGACCAAGACATAACTGTCAACTGTCAATCATTCCCCCATTCTGCAGTACCTCTCCAATCTGTTGCTGTTTTTTAAAATTTAACACATCAGATGTGTTTTTCCAGAATGACACCTGGGTTTTCTTTTGTCTGTGAGGTGACAATCCTGTCCGTTATGACAGATGACGCAATGGATAATAGTGGCCCAGAGGCTCCTGATAGTGGCAAAGTCAGGAGTAGCAAGGACCAGCTTCCATCCGGAAGAACGTTAGGCTAGGGGTAGTAGTGATTATTATTCTGTCATTCCAAGAAAGACACTGCTTTGGACAGTAATATTAAGAACTGCTCTGGACAGTAATATTAAGTACATAGTCTGGCACGAAGCATAGCTTTTGTTACTGTATTGGATATGTGCGGCTCGTATGTATCCTGAAGCTTCACTGTCCTCAGCTGGGGTGGTCATTACCATTAACACACGGGGAGAGTGAGGACTTTGATTTGCTCTTGGTTGCAGCAGGATCAAGTGGTAGACCCAAGATTCACATCCAGTCTTCAGAGTCCCTCTCTTACCTTCTGTGTATTACAAAGCTTATTTGATGGAGCCTGCTCTGTGGTACACTGATAGGAAACAGTTTATGTAATGCTCAACAGTAAGGACAGCATTGCCAAAGGAAACAGAGACACTGACGTATTGACATAGTATCTCTTCAACCAAAAGATACCCGAACTTCTCACAGTATCTTTGTGAAATGGCCAAGTACAGAATGTCTCTACCTACGTTTTTATAGATGGAAAACATGAGATGCAGACAGTAAGTGGCATATCTGGGTTTACATAGCAACCCAGTAGCAGGCTGGGAATAGAACGGAGCAGAAGTTCCTAGCGTCCAACACTCCATCCATTCGTCCACACTGCCTTCTCAAGTTTCATCTTCCGTAACTAAGGAAGACAGACCAAATATGTGTTGCCGAGCTGCTACAACCAAGAGTTGTACATTTTTTTAGCTGCCTACTAAAGTAGGACAGTGATTCAACCCCTTGGATGTAGGAGACAATACCGACTTATTCACAAGCTGTTCTACCAACCATCTCCTGGTTTCCACTTTAATTACAACATGTGGTTTATAAAAGGGTATCTTCCTGAGATTTTTTTATATAAACTTCTCACTGGTATAAAATTTCTCTTTTCCTTCAATGACTAAAGTAGTCTTTCTGGTAGGTAACCATAAACACCCAAAAGTAGAGTTTAAATAAATTTTAAGACATAATGACTTAAGAGGCAACATTACTTCTTTCCCCCTTTCTCTTAAAATTTATGATAAACACCTCTAGTTTCCAAACCCATTTATTTTTTTTTAAAGTCACTACTCTTGTTAGTCACCCCAAGTAATGTTTCCGTTCCAGCCCTCAACCACAAGACTGCTGATGTTAGATCAACTTTATTTTAGCTGTAAGTGAAAAACATAAAAGAAAAACACATATCAGCTCTAAGTAAACCACATTAAAGATTGCCGGGTGAGGAAGGAGTGCTCTATTCTAGAGAGTTAACAGACCAAGGATTGGGGGTAGACTCTGAACTCCAGATACTGCTTCAGCGGACAGCTAGCGGGTAAAGAAACATCTTGTGCATATTTACACTAGAACCTTGTATTCTTTACTGACATCCGAGATGTGAACTTTAAGGGGGAAACTTTTACTTTCAGGGAATTATATTATGGAAAAATATATTTGAGAAGATTAAAGTGACCCCAGAGAATTCGCAATAATCACAGAGAGGAGGGATAGGATTTTACTTTTACTGAGTTCTCGGGGTGTGCTAAGAGAACACGTTATTTGGGTTCACAAGGATGATCTTCCACCTCTAAATGATACTTTTCTTCAACAGTGCAGTGCTGTACATTTTAGTTTCTGGTGTATATTATATGTCTAATGGGTAGGATTAGAGAGACTGAGGCAAGGAAGTGAAAGAAAAACACAGATGAGGAGGTTTGAGGACCAGAGCACAACTGACTTGAGAACACCTCAGTCATCAGCTGTGTATGTCCCAGACATGCAGCTGCCTACCTCTCCAGAGCAGGCAGTCTGTTCACCTATAGATTCAGCATTACAAGCCTCTGTTCAATGGAACGAATGAAACTTGAATGTATAGAAAGGCTGTTGAGTATGTACTGATTCTAAAATGTCCACTTTAAACATTTTATGCAGAGTAAGTTGTTCTGGATGGATGCCTTCAGGGTCGTAAACATTATTTTATGCCTCTGAAATGAACATTTTTCTTTTTTTCTTGACTTGAATTAGTTGGAAGATATTGACAAGTATATACATTGTAAAGTCAATAGTTAATATATGAAAATACAGAGAAACTCAGTAAATCATTCATTTTTCAAAACTGTCAATTTACTCTGGAGCTACTCAAGTCCCCCCTCAAGGCTGAAGCCAACAATGTTCATTGTGACATAGTAACTGACTAATTTTTATAAGGCACATAGATATGTGACACCTCGTTTCTTACATTTAACAAGTAAGTATATTATTTCTATTCAAATACAAACTGGAGCGAAGTTTAAAAGCCTTTTGGGTAACAACATGTGTCTGTGTCACTCTATGTCCCTGAAATAAATGTTGAATTTTAATAGACACATAGGCAGGCAACTAGCTGTTTCTTAATTTTTCTCTGAAGTTCAGAATATTGCCCTTTAGTACTGCCCGAATATTACTGCGATCAGCTGCTTGCATGCGAGGCTATACAGTAATTCCATTTCTGTGAAATCATTACAACAAAAAACATCCAAGCATGAGCTGGCTTCAAAACCCGGCTATCATTAACTAGAGTCTGTTTTCCACCCAACATATTAATATGCAATCTCAGAACTGCTCATCTTACTGTGTCAGGGCAATTTCTTTCTTGTCTTGTCTTTCTTTCCTTTTGGGTAAGGAAGCACTGTTAAGAAAGCTGAAGTCCAATTCCTTGTTGTGAATAATGAACTCTGAAGTGAGACACTTCTGATGCCATGCTGAACTGAGGTATTTTAAAATAATGCTGAATTTATATAGTTCCAAGAGAATGATGAGCAAAAGCTGGTAAGACCCTTCTCTCCCTCCCTCCCTCCCTCCCTCCCTCCCTCCCTCCCTCCCTCCCTCCTTCCCTCCCTCCCTCCCTCCTTCCCTCCCTCCCTTCCTCCTTCCCTCCCTCTTCCTTTTATTTAAAAAACAAGTTTTAATTCAAGTAAGTCTGTAGCAGAAAAGAAGTGATTTTGAAGAGTCAGGAACCAGGATCGTGCACAGAGGACGTATCCGGCGTCAAGTATGTGAGACATGCATTCTGCTTGTCTCAAAGTCACAATACCCTGGAATTCACGCACTAGAAATGGTATTTGTCTGCCCTTTTCACTAGTTGTTATCTCAGCTCTTTGTCTATGGAAATTATCTCATGGATCTTGGCCTGGTACAAGGAAACCCTCATTTACACTCTAGACTGTGTTTCTGAATGATATAAGGCAATGGAAATTGTGTTCTAGAGAGTCCATTCCTGCTAGAAGGTAATGGCGGCCCTCTGCCCATGGAAGGTTGGCGGACACAGCTGGGTTAAACAGCTTTCCTTATGAAGTATACTGAAATCAACTGGATAGAAATAGATCATTAGACCTCTTGTAAAGGAGAGAAACAGTGAAGCATCTCCTTGTCTGTGAGGGTCAGGATAAAGCTTGCACAAGGCAGGTTTTGGGCAAGGGGTAATCCAATATATTGATGCTTACAGGATCACCCTGAAATACCATGTGATCATGAATCAGCCAAGGAATTAAAACTATTACCTTAATGTCCTCCAAAGGAAGAGGGCTGGAAAGAGCAGAAACTCAATGTGTCTGGCTACAACTATTCCTAAAGAGAACTATGGAACAACTTCTTTGTGGAGAAGAATTCTAGGAATAGTTTCTGAGCCTAAAAGCAATAAAGAACAAATCTGGGTGCTTGCTTTGCCTACATCCAGTTTCTGTTTCCTACATCTGGGTGGGAACCACTGGCTTTCCTCAACTTGAGGTTTTCCTTTGACCTTTAAAGAGCCCCCAACGCACCATGGACTGTCTGGAAGAAATAGTTTTAGAACTGTTGGGATTGTGTCAGGGGTAAGAAATTCAGATACCAATTTTTGTTTCTGTCTGAGGAGCCAGAGGCTTTTTATAATATACAATATAAATGAATATGTGTGGTCCATTTTTTTTTACATTTACTTAAAATGTAGGCTTTTTTCATATCCTAGAAGGTTGAACAATCTATTAGTAAGAATATGTTTATGACAATATTGATATTTTTCAGGAATTAGCTTCTAAAAGACACCACCAGTATGTTTAGCATTTCCTAGGAGTTTTATCTACCCAGTTGAGAAATTAATACATTATGATTATGATGATTTGATTAAAATATAAAGTTTAAGCATGGTTCTAATTCTAAGGTCATAGCATTGGATCACAAGATAAATGATTTGATAACTTATTTTTATTATGTTTTCTGATTTTATAGTTTCTATTTTATGCTAAATATTTTATTTTATTAAGTGTTACAATGTGTTAAGTTACTCTAATCTCTCCAATTTCTTGCTTCTTGTTATTTTCTTTCATGAGGAATTCTCCAAATTAGAGAAGACAGGAAGGACGAAAGAAAGCTCAAATTCAACCTTGAGAGATGCTCATTTAAACTTCTGCAACAGCCGTGCATGCCATACAGTTTCATGACTTTGGAAGAAAAGTAAGACAGAAAAAGTATTCATTCCGACCCCTGTCTACATTAAGGTGTGGCTAATTACATTAACCCATTTCTAAAACAACTGGTACAATTACTTTTTGTCCAGGCATGCCAGTGGAAATGAGGATACTAGTGGGTGGTTTTGTCTTATCTCTTTTACTCAACTGAGCCTCTAGTGTGGAGTGGACCCACGTGACGTTCTTCTCATTACCTTGATGACTGGGAGCTGGTTATGTCTCACAAATAATATGAATTATCTCCATTGAGGATGAGTCAAGCTCTTTCTAATTAGCAACCCTGGGAAGGCTCACTGGCAGCACAGGCATGGATGAGTGAAGATCCTGGAGCCACAACTGTGGATGTTACACACAGCCAACCTGATAGGTGGACTGGAGTACCGCCTCTGGCAGAGATAATGACCTGGTTCTAGATTAGGAGGGTGTGGCGATGAGCCGCTGTGTGGAGCTAAGCTCTGGAGAGCAGAAAGGCTGGAGGGCCCCATGCCAACAGCAGCTTTCTAGCAGGCCTTTGACTCTGGTGCCTTCCTATTTGCATCCACCCATATACTGAGAAAAGACTTCTGGAAAACCCTCACTATAGGCAAATTCCTAGGCAAAGCACTTTTTAAGGGCAGAGACAGTCTTACATTCTCTTAGTAGTTGAAATAAATTTCAAATAGGAGCAGTAAGATAAATGAAATCAACTTCTCTTATTTCTCTTAGAAATTCTCCCTTTTGGGCTTAAATCATACTTTGCATGTTTTACATAGCTCTTCTCTGTAAATTCCCAAATCTGATCATTTGATTATGAGAGAGAAAAATGAACAATTATGTTTTCTTTTCCGACTTAATTCAAGCACTCTCTTTCTTAAGCTGTGTTTTTCTTTTGGCTGGAGATGGTTGAGCCATGTGAACAGCCAATGAGTGGGAAAATTCCAAAGCTTCCCTCACTTTATATGGGAGTTCAATGGCTAAATCTATCAGGCCCCTCAGTCCAGTCCCTCTGGGTTAATGGTAGCCCATCTGGGGCCATAAAACTGGAGATAAAGCTGGCCAAGACAGAACCAGAGGAGAGAGCTTATCGGTCTTACTGCATTTTCATGTGTCATTCTGATACAGCCGTGGCTTTACAGATGTGACCCCTCACTAGTCACAATGCCCCTCAAATAAATCACCAAGCTGTCAACACAACTGCAGGCTGGGAAGAGTGACAGAGTGAAGTTAAATTTTCCCAAATGAAGACAGAGGGAAATTCTACTACTGTAGAGAACAAGATGGAAGAAAGAAAGAAAGAAAGAAAGGAAGAAAGAAAGAAAGAAAAAGAAAGAAAGAAAGAGAGAGAGAAAAAGCACAGAAATTCCCTAATCTGGAAGTGGGAGTTTCCATGGAATATTTATGTGTACTTAAGAAAGTCTCATTAAGTCATGGAAAAAAAATGACATTGAGAGTTTTCAAATTCTTCCAGGCACTCCACATCGACGTCTCCCTCTCCCTTTGTATATATTTCTCATAGCAACACCTTCACCCTTCTGTGGCACCCATCCGCGAGCACTTTCTCTGTTTTATTTTAAAATGAATAGTGTGAAAATGTTCCCAAGATCTGTATTATTTTGTGGTCAGACAGAGAAACGGCTATATATTTATTTTAGACCCATATTAACTTTGTATGCTTTCTCAAAAGAATCTTGGCCATTGGACATATTTTTCTTCCTTTACCAATCTCATATTTAATAGGAAAAGACAGTAGTATGATTATAAGATTATTATTAAATGACCACAAAAGACAAATTAAAAAAAATTCCTATATGGAGTGGGGAAACCATTTCCTTTAACTTAGTTGAAATAACTAAAATTACTATCGCTGGATTCCAAGAATAATCTAGGCCTTTCACATGAGTCTGATAGCCTTTCCATTGTTCGTTCTCAAAGAGAATGTCTCCTGGCACCCTTCAACTGACACTATGCCACAGTGCATATGGCATGTGTATGTACACAGCATAATAGAGACATTACATACAGGCAGGTGGGTTAGATAGAATTCTGACAATCTCAACCCATTTTTTTGGAAATGGCTGACGGCCAGGGAGGAAGGGGGGCATGGGAGTCGGGGTAGGGAGGTATCTGACTTTAGGAACCCTGTCTTATTAACTGTTTATAACCTCAGTACCCAGCACATTGTCTAGGTTACCTATTTAATTACTGAGTGAACAAGGAGGAAAGATAACACCTATACACCGTAACACACCTTAAGTCAGGGTGTACTATCTGACAAAGAAGGGCTCGCACTTGATAATGTCCCTGGCAATCCAGTCTGTTTGCCTTCCTTTTAGAAGCACTGGGCAGTAAGTCTCTTGCTTTAGAAGTGGGATGTTCATCTCCTGCATGTACCTGATTGGTACTTAGTAGATGAGAGCCACTGACACAGGAAAGTAGATCTGAGCGCTGCTGTGAATTCCATAGACTTGTACCACTGAAAACTCATGGAAACCACCCAGATCATGAGACACGCAGGGAGGGCCTTTGGGTCCCTGCAATGACCAGCTCTACCTTCGGTTGCAGAAGGCACAGAAGAACGCAGAGCACTGCTGTAGGGCTCTTGCCCACATTCTTAACACAAAGCTGAAACCCTCAAATCTCAATTGTTTGGTGAATTCACTTCTGGGACCACTCCTTTTCTTCATGTTGCCCAGCTATAGTCCCGACAGAAACTCACTGTACTGAAGGGAAGCATGGGTGCCTTTGCTGACTGCTCAGCACGTTTATGACCTGTATTGAGTATAGATGACCACGAGTCAGAGGTAGAAAAAAGAAGACTGCAGACCAGATTATTCCAAGTGTTCTGAACTTTGGAAGGGAATAAAGAGAGAGCTAAGGGAAGCAGTCAGGCTTTTGGATGGAGAGGCACTCATAGGTAGAACAGAAGAAGGAAGCCACCACCAAACAAGGGGAAGCAACAGTAGTTTTCCCAATGGTTTAGTCAGCAAGGTCAGAACTCTGGGCGGAGGTTCAGGAAAAGGACTGGAGAGAGAAAGCCAAGTCACAGAGGCCAGAACAACAGTTGCTGAGAGCCAGTGACAAGAACAGCTTCTGATTCTCAGCACACCTGCCTCACGCTCTCTCTTCTACAGTGTGAGTCTTAAAGTCACAGATTTGGAGTCAGGGGCTGCAGCCTGAGTCCTTGGGCCATTTACTAGCTCTCATGTGACATGGATCTCCTTGCGCTTCTGTGAAATGGGAACAGTCATTACTCCCGTCTCACAATATTTCTGCAAGCTTGCAAAGCAAGACAGCACAGCACACAGGAGTCGCGCTGTGTGCTGTGCCATAGCACTTGTTGCTTTAACAGTATGAATGTAGCAATGTCAATGCTGATTGACATGGTCACAGATAAACTAATTAATTAGACAGGCCTTGGAAGCATGGCTGGTCAGCGGTATGACAGCTGGTTCCACGGTCTGCACCCTGCCCATTGTAACCTAAGCATCATTTTCTATCTCTACAGATAACAAGAAAGGCATCCAGGATGTGGCTGGTTCTGTAATGTCTTTTCATATGGTCTGGTAAGCTTTGGGCCATGTTAGTGACCAGCCATTGGCGCCTTTCACCTTTGCTGAGTGGCAGACTGAGGTCATTGTTCCACAGTCTGACTGCATCTATGGTGTCTCCAAGAGAAGAGAAATCTCAGTCGTCAGCTCATCTGGTGTGATCTGAAACAATGTGACATGCCTGGCTGGCCTTGTTCTTCCTCTCATGATGGGGGCCTTCACAGATCTGCAGGGACAAGGTCAAACTCGGCACAGTTTCATTTAAGCTGTTTTGGTATTTTTGCGAATAGTTCTGTAATTCTCAAGTCAAAAGAAGATGTTAAAAGAAAACACGGGTTTCAAAGCTGTCTTTTGATCTCGGTTTCAATAGGCCAGTGATCTCAAGCTTATGGCAACACTGAGAGGACGCTCAACTGCTATCTTTATGACTAGCTATCAGGACATTTCACTCAAAGAATAATGCTTTCTCTCCTGGTTCAATGGCCGTGGAGCCCCCACCCCGATTAAAGTCATCTGGCATAAAGCTCCATGGAATCTTTTTAAAACCTGCTTCTCAGAAATGATGACGACTTCGTGGGTTTGAGAGGATTTGAGCTTGCTGATCCCACTGAACAATCAAAGCCCAAGGCCATCTCAAACGGATAGCTTATTATCTCTGGACATATTTCAGATTCACTAGCAGAGTCTCTAAACCATTTAAGATGTTATGCAAACCAACAGGTATCCAAAAAGGATGAAAGAGCTCCAGCCTTTTCATTACCTGCCATGCTGCAAGGCCCACGGTCAGGACACAGGACACAGAGGACTCTGAAACACAAATGCTCACAGAAACAAAACTCACAGGATGTTACAGCAGAGTCAACCCAGATTCCAATCATATCAGGGATGAATATGCTTTCTTACAAGTCCAGGTACAGGGGGCTGGAGAGACGGCTCAGCAGCTAAGAGCATGCATTGCTCTTATAGAGGACCAATGTTCAATTCCCAGCACCCATTTTTTGATTCACCTCCATCCCTAGCCTCAGTTCTAGGGGACCCAACAGGCATGTGCAGGGTGCACATGCATACGTGCAGGCAAAGCATCTGAACACACAAAGTACAAGCTGAGGTCAGAGAGGAGGCCAGTCTCCAGAATGTACTTTTTGAGGTCCGGTGCTGGGCGAGGAGGTAGCTTATGAACTCAAATGATCTAGCAGACCATATGAAAAACAGACCCTAAACACTACACGGCTATCAAGAGACCACAAAGACTAAGGGTTTTCTTAAACGTATTTAATATTAGTACAAACCAAGTTCAGGAACCCTCTTTACAATCTTATTTCTGACGGGTAGTTAGCATAAATTCTGTAGTCTCAAAGGGTTTGGATACCTAATGTGGACTCTGTTTTGAACCAGGCAATCTCTCAGATGCAAGAGTAAAATCTACTTAACATGTGAGCAGGCGTCTTACAGATATAAAGAGAAAAATCACAATTTGGCTAAAGTGTGAATAATCTACTCAAACTACGACAAACAAACAAGCAAACTTCAAATACAGCAATAGAAAGCTTCGAAAAACTTAGATCAATAGACCAAGCCATGACCTGGAGTGCATGCTGGCAACATCTGAGAGGCTGACATGTTGATTGATGCTGTTCTTACCAACTTGGCAACCACTGAAGGACATCCATAGATAGAAAGAAACCTACCTCAGGAGATACTCCTTTTCCTTTGGCCTGCACCATCAAACTTGCATGGGATTTTATTTAGTACTCTGATAAAGCACAGGCCACATTCTATTAAGCCTTTGAGACTATCCCTTGGGGACTGTGCCCTGTTTCCCATCATAGCCCTCATGGGATGAAATAATTTTGGTCTTCTAAGGTACACTGAAGAATGTTCCTGGGAATAGCTTAAAACAGGATCATCATAAATGGAAAAAGAGGCCTAAATTACTAAAACTAAGTTGTACTGATCATTGTCTAGTTCAAAGATTCTCTACAGAAATTATCTTGGTCTAATTTATTTGTAACCATGCTGAGGGAAACACTTGCACCTATTTTAGTCCATGCCTCTAAGCCTCTAAGAGTGTACCATAGTAGGTGAATTGGCATGCTTTTAAAGAAATGAATCAGAAACTGTACTTACGGACAAGTACTAACCCTCACTTCCAATGGCCCGATGCCCGTGCTGAAATGCTGTCCATGCTAAAAATTCTATTGAAACTTGTCTTCAGCTACTTCCTGAGCAAATTACTGTGTCACAGCAGATAAAGGACCTTTATTTTACTGTCACTTTTCAGTTTTTCTGAACAGTTTTACCAAACGAGATCACCTGTTTTTCTCCCCAGACGCTGACATGAACAACTTTAGCTATTTCTGCAAGTATAGTAAATCTTCTGAGTCAGGGTATAGAAAGCAGAGGGCAGTTTGCACGATGTGCAGGTGCTCAAGTCAGTCTCAGAAAAGAAGCATCGGACAGACAGACAGACAGACAGACAAACAATCAAACAAAATAACACGGTGACGGTGCTCCCGGAACAGGCCTACAAGCTGCTTGCATAATTACTTTGAAAGGAGGAACACTTGACTATGTAAGCACTGCTATGCTCAAAAATAATTTCATTAAATAAGCAGGTTTTGCAGTCTCAATGGCAATAAGTAAACACAAGCCCAGGAGCAGTGCCACTGGGTGCTTTCAATAGAGATGTGCCAAGGACAGTCCTTTCCTGAGAACTGAGGCATACAGAAGTGGCAGACGAAGGTGAGGATTTTAAACACAAGAAGGTCAAAGGATGCCACTGCCAGCAAAGCACCTTGTCTTACATGTTGGAAACTATGGTTACTAGTTAAAATGTCAAATCCTCTTTTGTTGACAAAAGCTCAGATGGAACCAGTTCTGTCCCTGACTGAGCTGTACTGTAAGGGCGAAGGATTCTTTCAGAGTCTCCAAGCCTTTTCCGAAGGGCATGCCTCCTAATAACCTTCATTAACTTCTGTTTGGTTGCCTAAGAGTTGTCTCTTATCCAAAAACAGTTGAACACAGGCTCAAAAGAGATTGTGTTTATTTAAGCTTGTTGGAAAAACATTCCTATCATTTCAAGAATGACTAAATATTTTTCATTCACATAGTTCGCATTCCAGACTATGTTTTCCTGCCTCTGTTGATTACATGAAAATTAGCAGGCCTGGTCTGATCTATTAGATGCAGTTATTATCTTCCCGAGAAAACCACGAGGCTTCTTAGCAATAATACTGTTTAAGGATTGGGAGGTGGACAGGAGGGGCAGATACAAAGGTGCTCATCCCTGCGTGCTGTTTCAGCCTGCAAACATTCAATAGCCACAACTGCTTGCCGGGCCTGGGAACTTAGAGGCAGAGCCCGTGCATCAGGTCTGAAAATCTTGCAGTGATTCAGGCACTGGGCAGTTGAAGAGCTTAAGGACCATAGTCATTTGTGTCTACAAAGCTTTGATCACCGTGTGGTTTTATTCAAATCAAGTGCAAAGTGGAAGGCACAGGCTTGTCAGTGTGGAGCAGCAGCAGCCTGGCTGGGAGCAAGGATAAACATTTCTTCCCAACTAAATGACTTCTGCACATGTTGGTTCACACCTGTTTAGCTCCTATTATATGTGGTAGATCTAACAAGCAGAGAGCAACTCCTGGGATGTGCAGAATATCGAGAGTTCTATGCATAGCTGTGAAAAATCATAAAATTTGACAGTCATACTTAGTCTGATGGGGAGGGCCTTTTAAATCCATTTCATCTATATTTGAATACTATCTTAAATATCTCAAGATATTTTAAGTGATCAGAGAAAAACCAAAAGTACCCAAAAATTTATGACTAAAGTGCTCTGGCGCTTAGGTTTAAGACCTTAGGGTAATACCCAGTCATTTGGAATCCAACATACGACCTTATTTGGACAAGCAGAAAATAGACTGCGTTATATTTTAATTTCCATTTATGGAATATGTTTCCAGGACATTCAGAGTTAAAAGATGAAACAGCGTTCCTGACAGTCTTGAGGAGATTGCAAGTATTTGATTATTCTTGGCTTACTAATAATAGCAGCATCTATGGCACCAAAATACTGCCACCCATGAACTGAGTGTTGATCCCTGTAATGTAGCAGAATGTTAATAACATGTGACTCTGTGGCATCTCTGACCTCACTGCCCTTCTTGGGGGTCAGCCCAACTATCCTTCACTCCCCACTACTGAAGGAGCAGCTTTAATCAACCGAGATACTGTGATACTGTGCAGCAAGGAACAGTTATGGCCAAGGCGGGGCTGGAAACATTTTTTTTTCTTGTTTCAAGGAATTCCCACCCAGATACGTGCCTGGTACAGAATTTTCTGGCAGACCAGTTGAAATCTCACTTGAAGGGCAGCTTGACTCAAACTGTATCGTCAACATTCACTAAAGGAACATACCACTCCTAGAGACAGTGAGGGCTGAGGCTAAGGAAGACATCTGACAGCTTGCCGACCGCCAGTGAGTCGGAGGAGCATGGCGTGAGATTTCTGATGCTGAGGGGAAGTAGCTGTCTTACTCCGTACAGGTAAAGACAAGCTTAATGTCTGATCCTCAGTGTCCCAGGCAAAACCAGGAGCCCTTAAGGAAGACAGCCAAGAAAGCCAGGTGGTAAAGAAAAAACAGTTGATTTTCTGGCTTAATCACATTCCATCATAAATCCAGAGAACTGGGGGGAATGGCCCATACATTTCTTATTCTTCTATAAGAGTTTATTAAGTCCAGGTGATCAGAATTACAGGGTCTGCCTGACACCCAGTAGTATGTCTGATAATAGCTCTACAAACAAGGCTGCTTTAACTTACTGCGGAAAAAGTTACAACAATATGGAGACAGAATAATAAGATGGGCCCTCATGTACTCAACTTGGAAAAAAAACCTATAAATAGCTTCGACTACCTACCCTGAGACAAAAATTGAATTTCACTTTGGTATCAGAGAAAAACATAAAGAATGGAGAGTAAAGGAAATTCCCTCAACTCCAAGCATTGAGTTCACTCACTGGTAATTGGTACGGCACTGTGAACACCACCATCTACATTGTGACCTAAGTTCTTACTTCCTGGAAAGCAATAGACTCTAGAGTTGGCTCCAAAATCCCCAAGGTTGCTGGAATTATCACTTTGTCCCCACAGGAAACTCTGCATGAGGCAGGAGAACACTCAGACCATAGTGGTCACCTGGGCTGGCCAACCACCGCCCAAAACGAGACAGCAGATACAGGCTGACAGTAATGCTTCAGGTCACTCTCTAACTCTTATCTCTTATACTGGGTGCCACTGGCAAGTTATCTTTTTCTTATTTAGTAAGTAAATCACACATCTTAGCAGCACGCTTTCCTCGACGCCGCCTTAGTTTACCCTCAACTAAAAGAGTCTTTTGTTTTATTTTTCTTTAAAGAAAATTTCACCCTGTCCTTAGGTTCAGCATGACATTACCAATCGGCTGAGGCAGCCTGTGTATGTGATAGGAGGGGAAGAAAATAATCAAATTATTAATAATGACTAATGTGGCATAAAGGTGTCATTCCTGCCTGTGTAAATAAGTAACACTACAGTGAGGTATCCACACAGTATGCCCTGAAAGCAGTTTATATCAAACAGGACACTTGGCTTTGTCCTCTGAGCCTGGGGACACCTCAATGAAGCTTGAAACTCGTCCTTAGGAGCTGAGCCAGGAAAGAACCAACTGCAGGCTACACAGCAGTCCTGGAAGGCCTAACGGGTGACCACTGGGATGGAGCCTAGAGCAGTGTGCCTGGCATAGGCCCCAAGTATGCAAAGGGAAGCTGGCGGGTCCAAACCACCTGAGGCAATAGGCCCATTGCATGTCAGACACAGGTGACATTGCATTCTGACTTCAACATGCGTTTCAAACAAGCATCCCAAAGTTGTTCTTTCTTCAGCTGGTTGGGGGGCCAGATGCCTGTCCAGGCTCTGGTTATGGTGATTCTTTCTTGTTAGCCCATTTCTCAGATAAGGAGTCTTGAGGGAAGTACTGGGTTTGCTACTCCATACTTTCCTTCCCTCCTGCCCCTGTTCATTTATCATTCATCTACTCATATCATATAATATAATCATATAATAATTTAAAAGGACACGGGGCATTCCTTGACTGCCAGGGATGTGGCTTCTCTCTGGGTGCAGTGTACTGTCTGAGGAAGTGTGTATGCAAAGTCTAAAGTCTGGCCTTTGAGGACACAGGACTGCTATGTGCCTGCTGTATGGCCTACAGTGAGTTAAATAACCTCCAGGCTGTGAGCTCTGTGACAGTGTTAGAATCCTAGCACCCGCACTAAGGATACAGGATCAGATAATATGCTGCTCCCACTATACTCAGGCTTGGCGAGCAATGTTAGTTACTATTACGAAGGACTGCGGGTACGATGAAACGTATTCCCTTGTTTTTTTCCATTTAAAAAATTAGATTTTAAAAAGATAGGGACAAGATCCTTCATGCATGTACTTAAATTGCAAACCTCATATTTATTCCATGTGCTTCTGCCTTAGTTCTTTTTGAGTGAAGTTAAAATTAATTAGAATAGCCAGGTGTGATGGTGCACACCTTTAATCCCAGAGACAAGGCAGGTGGATGTCTCAGTTCAAGGGCAGCCTGGTCTAAAGAGTGAGTTCCAGAAAGATAGCCAGTGGGGCTACACAGAGAAACACCCTGTGTCAAACCAAACCAAACCAAGCCAAGCCAAACCAAATCAAACCAAACCAAACCAGACCAGACTTGTGATCAGGAGGAAATGTAAATAAAAGCCAGCAAAGCAAAATCAGATGATTCAGTCAGTTCCAAGCCTACAGCCTGAATGGCTTAGGCTTATCTGTATGCCTGAATTGGGTGTTGACAATTACTTGCTAAGACTTCAGTTTGAGAGTACTTAAGTGCCAACTTATAAAGCACTTAAGGACTTGTGGGTCAAGTTAGCTGTCAAGTGACAGCCTTGTCTTCAAGGGTCCCCTGATTCTTGTTCTGGTCCTCTGGGAGTAGCCAGTCCTATTATGCTATTACCTGGAAGGTAGGCATCTTCAGTAACAATGACAGCCCCAGGGTCCCCTCTTCTTGGAGGTCCTAACATGCTGTATTTGGCAATCTGTGAGTTATCTCAACAACATTTAAAAACCACAATACCGGTATGGGGTCGACTCTTCTAATTTTAGACTCCGAGGACTGTGAGACAAAGCTAAAAGGTGAGGGCCAACACTAGTTATGCAAGTTGAGTACGTAGTTTGTGTCCGGGTCTGAGCTGTACACACACTAGTAATTCTGTTTGTCTGTAAATGATTTGGGCTGATGGCTCCTTTATTACTCAGTAACACATTGGGATTATGTTGTTATTGTTGCTTTCCTATTTCACACCATTCTTTTGCTATTCTGAAATCACTCAGAATTATACTTACCGATGCTCTCAAGTGGCTACTGAGAAAAATGTTTTCAAATGGTTGCACAGATTTTTCTTGGACTCTATAGACTAAGACCCTCTCATCTAGGAGGCTTTTTTTTTTATTTTTAGTAATAGTTATTATTTATGAGTAACTTTTCACTATCACTCTCTGAATTTTGATTTGATATGAAAAAAATCACTTTGCCACCTTATGTGGCAGTCACTGGAAAGCCAATATCATCCTAGACCAAAGTCGCTACTCAACTCAGGTAAAAGCCAGAACAAGAAATGTAAGTCAAATGAGTGCCCTGCAGAGGAGAAAACACAATCTTCTGAAAGATCTGATGAAGACAGATACAGGACATGTCAAAAGGAGGAGTCACAGAAACTTCTAGGTGACCAACAAAAGCTCTCTTTGTCAAGGCAGAGAGGGCAGCTAAAGCAGGAGACTGGAGAAGTTGATTCTGGAGGAGTCTCAAGAGAATCTGCTTCTGAGGTTTATGAACTCTGGGTGAGGGTCCATAGGTAATCATATCCTAAACGGTGATAGCAATTTCCCAAACTGCAAATTATTTCTTATTGTACCACACTACTCCAGTTTTTCCCTGATACAGGGCTAAAAGCCAGTAATGGATGAAGATTCATAAAGCAAGGGGAAACATAGAGTTCAAAGCCAACAGAAAAAGAAAAAAAAAAAGCAGTGTTCAACTATGCCATGTGATTGTGTAATCTCTCTAAGCCTTTTTTTTCTTCATCTCTAAAATGGAACAGTAAGGCCTCCAGCACAGAGCCATTACAAAAGGTGCACAAAGTTTAGTGCAAATGCCAAGTTTATACCTCACAACACCTCAGCATGGACGTGCTTTCTCTTTCTCTTGGTTTAATTGAAAACTCAGTCTAAATGTGCTCTTTGGAGTGTCTCATAATTACCTTTGTCTTGTCTAGGCTGTAGGAGGTTCTCCACTAAACTTTCGTATTAATGGCTCACTCACAGGTAACTCTTTTCTTAAGGTGTCAAGAATTAAGTCAGAACTCTGCAGATGCCACAAAACCCAAGCAGGAAGTGACCCACCTCACAGTGGCTATCCAGGCACCTCCACGCTAAGACTAAATCAGCTGCACACAGTCTGGTGGCTTTGTTCACTTACTTTCGTTGAGACACCGTCCCCTCCTCCCTGTAACAAACTCTAAACGTTTCATTTTGAATTTAGGCAGCAATACATGAAGCTAAAAAGGCTGTTTTGTGGTTTTTGAAAACTGGGCTATGCAATTATGATTTTTGTTTTGCTTACTTTATCACCCATGCTCTGGGATTTAAATATTCCAAGTTGACTGTCCTTAGTTCTTAGGGTTGGGCACTTCCACCTTAGCCCCATCTTGCCAGGGTCCACTGTAGAACAATATGTCTTTCCACACGTTCCTCTTTGTACCTCCAAAACGCTGTGTGTGTGTGGGGGGGGGAGGGGGAGGTCCACAAAAGTCTGTCACCTGGAAACTATACAGTTTTGGAGAGTTGGCAGCTGTATTCTGTGTAGTGTAATAGTGACAGGGCTGGTGATGTCAACAGTTAAAGAGTCCTCCAGCTTCCATTTTAAAAAAAAACAAAACAAAACATAATTTTTAAGTCTTAAGTAAATCTAATCCTTCTGAGGCTAACGACTCCAGTCACTAAACTAAAGTTTAATTTACTAAAATTCAGATGCTACCAAAGGATTTCTTGATACTATATGTCATGGGCCCAGGGGGAAACCTAGTGCTGTTCTGTTGAATGAACACAGCAATCGCATGAATGACTCCTAATGACATGTCGCTGTACCCATAGATCAATGCGCTACCCAGCCCTCATTGGAAGCGCCTCTTTTAGTAGATGGTAATTAAAACACACACACACACACACACACACACACACACACACATACACACACACACACAGTTCATACTAAGAAGATTTTAATTAGATCACTTTCTATCTTAACTGTATGTTTTACAAATTACACACGGGATCCATCTTCAACATACATTTTGACTTATATCTTTTATTTTACCATGCAAAAATGTTTCTTAAGCATGGCTCCCCTATTGGCCGTGTCAGCATAAACAGTCATTTCGTATGAGGACTGGCATTGGTGAGTTAACTATGTATGCAATGTACCTTCACACAGTACCGGAAGTGAACTGGATAGCAGCTGGCTCAGAGAAATGAGTCTAGCATGCCTCAGCCGCTTTGTTCTGAGCAGGAAAAGACAGCAAATGTGGGGAACTGGGTCACAAGACAAAGAGCCAGAGGACCTGGAAGCCACACTCACGTCAGCCTTAGAGGCAGGGCAAAGAAGGGTGCTCAGAATGAGGCATACGCCCATGTGATCTGCCTCTGAGGATTCTGGGATTTTCTCCTGGCTGTCAGAATTCTTCAGCTATGTGGTATATCTCACAAGCGGAACATACGGTGCCTGAGTTACGGCTCTGACTCCTGATTTTATTCCCTTGTCTTGACCTTTGGGTATTAAGTCGGCTTGCAGTGAATAGAGTCCAAATGTAAGCATCCTTGTACTGTGTAATGTGTTCTGACAAGCACAAGCATAATGATAAAGTAAAGCCCATGCTAGGCTCATTTTAAATTTGCAACACTTCCCCCTAATGACGAATTTGGGCTGTATAATAAATTTGTCTGCAACTGGTAACAGCACGAAGCAGACATTACGCCCGAGGAAATGAAAAGGGAAACGAGACCACACTGGCCGAAGCTTCTTCCAACAGGAGGCGGTTTGCCAGACACACTCATTAGAACTGCAGTGCTTACCTTCACACACGGGGCAACACTCCCCAGGCACTTTCACGGGGTGCATGCAGCTCTGCCCACAGGCTGTGGCCACGCAGTGAGATTCTCCATTGATACACTGGCAGAAGGTACAGTCATCTTCCCGCCACCGGTCCCCGTGGGCTCGGATCTGGCCATTGGCATAGCAGCCAGCGGGGTTGTTAAAAGGATAGATGGGATCTAGAATAAAACATGAGCTCAGGATGCGATTAAGCCTTCTGAATCTGACCTCTGCCTGCACCCGCAGACAGTTTCCTCCAGTCTCCACCCCCCACCCCAACACTACTGCATCTGCAATCAGTGGAAGCCAGGGACTAACATGGAGAGGTCCCTGGGATGACATCCAAGGGCAGCAGTCAGAACAGACTTCTACCTTCTCATCCTGACAGTGGTGTCAGAATGAACATGACCTAGACACAGGTATGCAGGTGCCATTACTCCTAAGGTGGGCAAAAGGTAGGGACAGAGACAAGGTCTGGTATGTAGAAAACACAGGCCCACTTGCGGCTCTGAGAAAGTCTTTTAAGCTGCTGAATTAAATTGTTTACACCATGACTTTGCCACCTGGAGGATAGAAAGAGCTTGTCCTTTGGACTTGGAATGATATTGTTCCTTCTGGAACTAAGTGAGCTCACTCTGACAGTGTCTATAGGTCCTTAAGGACACTGGGAAGGAACACAGAATGTCCTCAATACAGCTTTGTGCATCGTAAGGCTGGTATGGACATCCCATGTTTCCCTGGGGTGCCCAGGAGGAAGACTGAACTTATACCATTTTCCTTGCCATAATTTGGGCAGCTAAGCAACAGACAAGGTTGAAGGACAGAATTAGACAAGGCTACCATAAAAAGAAATATTCTTAAGTGATTGACAAGAACATAAATAGTGGATGCAAAAATATCCCTAAGTATCCCTGTAAGGAGAACCATAGAAAAGTTACTCCATTCTCTTTACTAAAAATACGTAAATGCTGGCATCAACATGTAAGAATCGAGAGCCTGAATTAAGCTCAGAGGTTAGTGTTTGTTCTAATGAGGCAGAGGGCATTTATACACAAGTTAATGGAAGTGGTCTATGGTCCTCGGGTAGTAAGGGCTTTTTCAAGTCCTTCAAAAAAAAATTACAGTGCATATGCCATTCTGCTTTGAGCTTGGTTCTAAATTCTGGGAGGTGAGAGGTAATCAGATGACTGTACAGGCAGCCTGCTAACATTACGAACATAGAGGTTCCCATCTGTTTTTTTTAAGTACCAACTGTGATGTAGTTTCTGACTCTTTTGTAAACTAAGGTTGGTTAGAGAACAATCAGTTGAGAAAGTTAAAAGTCTGAGGTGATTTTCTTTTCTTTTCTTTTCTTTCTTTTTTTTTTTTTTAATTCCGCGGTGACACATAAAACGTGAACTACTTTTCTCCTGTCTTGGCTAAAATTTTCTCTTAGCAAGGAGAGGACTCATTATTATGAACAACTGCTCTCGGTGTTAGGAACAGAGATGTCCTACTTTAGGTACCTCAGGACATCAGTACTGTCTGATAAATACAGCACAAACTTCAAACGGATTTTAAGGAAAAAGTATGGAACTGAACAGGCCACTGTGCCCTTGTGCTTTGTGAACAGAGAACAGGGTGGACTTTGGACTAAAGATCGTGACCTAATCAGGACAACACACTTCAAGTAACAGTTCCCATCAGAAAACAGTATGTGGTCAGGCTGAAAGAGCCTGAAGAGAGAGGCCCTGAACCATTGCTCTTGGCAACCTTGCAAAGTCAGTTCTCTGTCAGTTCTGAACTTCAGTTTCCCAGTCCTTAAGGGGGTGAGGTGTGATGGATGTCAATTGTGGTGCAGGTCTGAAATTTCACTACTTATGATTTGCAGAGATGGGAGGAGTCTGCTGGAGGAACGTCAAATACCTACCACTGCTTGAACGAGAGAGGGATACAGAATCAACATGTCCCTAAAAGTCACATGTGACACATGCCTGGGCCTGAAGCTGCTGTTGCCCTAACCCATCTGCAACTTGACTCTAATTAACACCCCTTTTCCAAGGAAAAATGGCAGCAGGGTCCTGGTTCTGAGCTGATTGGTCGAGACAGATGGTGGCTGCCATATTAACTCCAGCTGAGCAACCCACGGACAGGAGATGAGGAATTACATGCCAAGGTATAGACAAGAGTGATCCCTGCACTTAGTGACCACTACAGCTTTGGAGGAGGAACACAAAGCAACCAGGGAAATCACATGTCACCTTGTAGAACCTGTGACCAAGGACTGTGCTTAAAGCAGAGCTTTCCTCAGGGAAGTATTTCGAAGAATTCTACAGGGGTCACTGCCAACAATTAAGAGACCACTCACTACAAAGGGACTTCTTTAAGATTCCTCTGAATTAGACTGGTTTTGAAATAAAAGCTATGAACTATACAGCCTCCAGGGAGCTTACCTACCTTCACACACAGGACAACACTCCCCCTCAGGCACATAGTATCTTTCACAGTTCAGTTCCCCACACTGAGCAGTGAAGCAGATGGAGACGCCCCCCTGGCATCGACAGAAGCGACAGTTGTCCATTCGAAACATGTCTCCGTCGTAATACTCCACGCTGTTGAACACGCAGGCTGGCTTTGTTTCTGCAAAGAGTCAAAATACAGGAGGCATGTGGAAGGGGGTATATCACATGCGGACCCACCTATGAGCAAAGAACTAGACACAAAACAACCAAGACACTAAGAGGGGAGAACTAATCCTCCCTGATTATCCAATGCTACTTGGTCAGCTCTGAACTCAAATACAGAAGAGTAACAGTAGGTGGACTGAGTAGGTTGTGTTTACATTGTAAGTTTGCTTTCTTTCTCTGTCTGTCGGCCTGTCTCTCTTTCTCTTTGAGAGAGGACATGATTTCAAAATGGAGCAAGGTGGAAAGGGAGATACATGGGAAGAGATTCAAAGGACGAACAGGAAAAGAGGAAATGATGTAGTCATATTTAATAATAATAACCAAACAAAGCACATTTGAGGTCATTTTTAAGTGGTGTCTTTGTGTGCTTTTGAAACAAGCCTTTAAACAGTTCTGTCGGCAGGACGTTATAGTTTGATGGAAACTTTTTACTGAACTGAGTGTAACTTGCACAGGGAGACTGTACCACACAGCAACATAAAAACAAAACACACGGTTACCCTGTTCACGCAGAAGAGCTGAAATCCTGCTTGTCAGGGTCTACACTGACTTCCTCCAAGCTAATGGGCAGCCTAAGACCATGACACTCACTTGTATATAAGATTATATTTACTCTGCTAAACAACTCTCTATCTTTGAATAATCATCCTGTTTCCACACTGGGTTTGATTCTGCTTCCAAAGGTTTAGTCAGGGCTTTCAGCAGTCTTTTCTGTTCCTTTTGTGTGTTCTCCTCGGTTTAATAATCTGTAATTGTTAGTGCTTGCCATTAACATCCATTAATTTGTTTAATCTCAATACAAAGCTATGATGCATGGTTTTCTTTATTTTTAATATTTTATGTGCATTGGTGTTTCATCGGCATGTATGACTAAGGGTGTTGGATCCCCCGGAACTGGGGTTATAGGCAGTTGTAATCTGCCATGTGGGTGGTGGGAATTGAACCTGAGTCCTTTGGAAGGGCATCAGCGCTCTTAACTTCTGAGCCATCTGTCCAGTTCCTATGATGGAGGTATTATCATGAGTTTAGAAGCAAGAGAATTCTAGATAATTCGTCCTTATCCAAACCTTAGTCCAGTGGCTAAAAGCTTGCACTCTATATTCTGTCTCTTGGCTATGTTCTGCTGGAGAGTAACAGTTTGATATTTAAAACAGTTCGATATTTTATGAGACCAAAGATTTTTGCTGAAAAACCAGTTCTAACCAGACCAAAGATAGCACCAGCAAACAAAACTATAGATGAGTATCTCTTGTGAATGACACAAACATTCTCCAAGACTCTGCTAGCATACCACGTCCTACGACATATAAATGGGGTCAAATACCATGATTGATCAGTATTTATTACGTAATGCAAGATGGGTTTAATTATTCAAAAATCAGTTCTTTCCGTAAGACATGTCAACTGAATCCAAGGACCACAACTCACAGCTACAGTAGCCTCTCAAATGATTCAGAATGAAGAAACACCCAAAGGACATCCAGACTCTTCCATACTAAAACCACTTACCAGCAAGGACTAGGGAGAAACTTTGTTAACTTGGTAAACAGCACTGTATACTCAACTCCCCCACCACCCTAGGGCTGTGAGGCGAAGATCTGGCTATTGAGGTGTACATGGCTTGTAAGGACACAAACCAGCAACTGATTAATTCACTAAGGCCATTGCTAAATGAACTACTTGTGGAACCCTGGCTAGAGAAATTTGGGCATGCCTTTAAACAGTGTATCTTCCCTTGGACCTGTTCTTTTTCTCTCTCTGATCTTTGGCTGCCATACTCCTTTGTCCTGATGGTACTGTCTTGCCACAGCCCTAAGAGCAATGGGGCCAGACGATAATGAACCAATTCTTAGCACATTGGGTTAATATTATAATGGACGTTCTAGCCAAGACAATCAGGGAATGAAAATAAGTACAAGGCATTCAGAGTGAAAAGGAAAAATTAATCCTATCTCCAGATGTATGTGACATGATCTTGAATACAAAAACTCAAAAACTCACTGAAAAGTCTACCGGATATTGTAAATGACTTGAGCAAGGTTACAGGGGACAAACTGGAATATATGAAAATTGGATTTTTATATAATACCAATAAACACTCAGAAAATAAGTTTAAAAAAATCCCATTTCCCAATAGAATCAGAAAGAATATTTACAAAAAAATTAAGCACAAAGCTTATACTCGGAAGTCAACCATACACTGCTTAAAGAAATTAAACAGTTCTAGATAAACAGACAGAGACTGAAAAGCAGTATTGTTAAGATGAAAATATTCTCCAAATTAATCGAATATCCAATGCCATCCTTATCAAAATCCTACAACTTTTTTTTTGTTTAAATTGACCCTGTGATCATAAACTCATATGAAAACGTAAGGGATTAGGAATTTACAAAATAATCTTTAAAGGAAAAAGAAAGTTGGAGAATTCATACCTCCTGATTTCCAAAGGTGACCCAGTGATGATGAAGTGACCAAGACAGCCTGGTGCTGGTGTAAAGACACACATGACACTTCTGGAACTTAGTACTTAGAAGTGAACTATCAGTATACAGGTTTTTGAGAACAGCCAGGACAATTTGATGCAGGGAAAGAGAAAAAAATGGCGGAAAGACAACTACATATCCACATGCTGAGAAATGACAATTAGTCTCCTAATCTTCTCTGCACCTCGATCAATAGCAACATATTAAATGAGTTATTATAGGAATGAGCATTCTTTCTAGACTACAAATCCCCCAAAATGCAGAAAACAGGACCATAGACCTGCACAGTCTCCCACATCTCTGCATCTCAATCCATAACAGTTTATTAAGTGAGTTACTATGGGAAGGAGCATTCTTTCTGGACTCCAAAATCATGTCAACTGGAATTCCAAAAAACCTCAAATAACTCATGAGAACTATTCAAAGGGGCTACAAAAGTGTGATTCACACTTCCATGTTAGGTAAGTCTAATGTGCTGGCTGTATGCTCTAACAAAGCAGGGAATGCCCACTCAGGCTGAAAAATAAAGTAAGCCAACCCATATCAATTATGTAGCTGAGTTAATCAACCATAGATGCTATAGGGGTGAAGCTACAAATCTCCGTACAGCATTTGAACGAGCAAGGACAGAGTTGCTGCACGACCTGTTCTCACGATGAGGCATGTAGACGCTTACATGGAAGACACTTGATTGACAGGAGGATGGTTCTTCAACCAGCTAAAGCACAGAGCGGGATGGTGGTGGCGGGTAGGAGGATCAAGCTTAAGAGAGCCAGAGAGTCTCCCAAAGTACAGTTCCGGAAGTTACCTTTAGGGTAAGCCTTTCTGGATTAGAGCAAAATGAAGTCACTGTTGTTGAAAGAAACTAACAAGAACATTTAAAACAAATGTATAATGCACAAACTACTACTGGTGGTCTTGGAGGAGCAATGTCCAATTACTACTTCACTTGTCCAGGAGGATGTGAACCTTAGAATGATGAAGAATTGGCCATGGACCTCGAGAAAGAGTGACATAGGCAGATGTGAAACAGGCGCAGTACCAGGTAGCACGTGTTCTCCTCAGAGTGGAGGTCTTTTCCAGTGACTTTCTCTATGTGCTTTATGTCTGGCGATGGAAGCGTCTACATTCTGTAACTTCCTCTTCCATCTAACATTCCACAGCTCTTTAAAGAGAGAGCCATAATATAGATGGTTTGAAAACTCTAGTTCCTGCCGAGTCACATTGATTCACAGGTGTCAAAAGGAAATGCTGAGAGACAGAACTTCAGAGCCAGTGTGAAAATGGAGGCACCCCTCCTGTTCCCCCTCTCTCTTCCCCTACCCCCACCTAGTCTCGCCCAGGCCAACTCCTGCCTCATCTTTTCTTCAGCCTCTTAGTTGAGTTCAGCCTCTATCTTGCCACTGGTCTCCTTCCACTGTGGGTGACCTGCATAGGAAGTCAATGGACAGGAAACACGGAGCCAAAGGGGTGACAGATGGAGGCAATTGGACAACTCCAAAAATGTCCCTCTAACTGACATAATTAGACTAATGTAATTAAAAGAGTAGACATAAAGGCTTCCAAGTACCCAAAGGGGAAACAAACCTTTCCTTTGGATGCATAGGTCTATGCCACGGTAAGCCAAGGAAGTGGACAATAATTAAAAGACTGCACAAAGGCCCCTCATAATCACAAGCTTACTGGGGAACAACAGAAGTGCACAATAAATACACACCAGAGTTGGTCAGTCAGTCAGTCAGTCAGTCAGTCAGTCAGTCAGTCAGTCAGTCAGTCAGTCTGTCTTTGCACCAGATTCTATTTCTTTATTGGAAGACATGATGAGCTTGGACTACCACCCAGACAAGGGATTCTCAATGTCTTTAGTAACTGCTTTCTTATCAACAGGCTGCATGATAAGGAAGCTGGGTCTGGGTGTACCTTTCCTGTAAGTCAAGGTCCTTAGCTATTACTGTTCATTTCAACTCTGTTCTTTAATACAGCACCACAGGGACGGGCGGATGTCTTGAATGGCACAAAAGACAGGTTAAAACACAAGTCACACTGCCTCCTGCCCCCTTCTTATGTATTTAGCCCATACTCACCTTACACTGCTCTGGGCTTCCTATGCACACAAGTGACCCTCTCTTGTCTCCCTCACCTTCCACCACTCTTGGTACACCTAGGGAAAGCAAGGCTCTCTTCCATTTATTCCAGTAGTAGACTCTTATATTGTTGAGTGTGGATTGACCTCAAGCTACATGTAGCCTTGTTCAATACGTTCAGTATTAAATATTAGTTGTTCCCAATACTGCAATACCACAGCCAACTTCACCAACTCACTTGGGGAACAAATTGTAAAACTAACTCACATTGGAAGAGTCAGTTTTTGATGCTGTCATTCAAACATAATATTTTATTTCTCTAGGTGCCTGGCATACACTCTGGGAAGCCGAGATGTGTAAGCCAGACTGCGGCTCACATCCGAAATCCACACTGGGTGTCTTAACAGCCAGAACCTATGGACTGAGAGGTGAGCTATGCCTAAGATGACAGGAAAGATAAGACACCTTGGAGCAGACAGGCACGTGCAGCTGCGAGGTCAGCAGGCAGCTCCCTGCTGATAAAACATCTGCCTGGGAGCTGGAGCAGATACAGTTGTTTCTTGAAGGAGGTGGCTGGCTGTTCACCACCCAGTCACACCACTTGTTCCCGTGGCTTCTGACGTCACCTCTCAGAGTAAGCTCTGCAGCAGAGAAGCTCATGGCAAACTTCTGCAGCCACTATTTGCTCCTTCTGCTTCCACACAAGAGACTGGTGACACTAACAGTCAGCCACTCTTTCCTCAACTGGGGTCTCCTTGGATGTATATGGGGACTTTTCAGACCCCAAGACAGTGATCCAGGCACCTCAGGCGCAGTTGTGTATATCTGCCTTTCTGAAAATGCTTTTACTGAATTTAGTGGTAGCTTGCCTTTGGTTCAGGAGTTCCCACAACAGCGTTCTGGTTTCTATATTTGTGCTGTTGAAATGACTGAACACATAATTTATCGCTAAGTGCTGCCTTTTTGATTTCCATGTGAGAAAACAATTGCCACTAGGGACTATGTGTTGCTTTGTCCAGCACGCCTTTGGCTTCTACAAATGAGAACTGTGTATCTGACTCTGTAGCCTTTTACATTTTAATGACAGGAAGTTGTGTGTGGGGGGGGGCGTGGCATGATGTTCAACTCTAGCAACTACTAAAACTTCAGACACCCACAAGCCTGCATATTTGTGTGTGCTTGGTTTAATTTTCACTTTCAACTTTTGCTGACAATCCTATGACTATTCTTTTCTTTTCTTTTCTAATTAATATTTAACCAGTATGTTATTAAACCTGTTCTTATGGTATACCTGCCCCAAGTCCTTGTTGATAGGCAAGTTACTCTCTTCTGTTTTTCCCCTCCACCTGTTATCCTTTTCTGATCCCTCCCTCCTACACACACACACACACACACACACACACACACACACACACACACGGGGGTGGGGAGGGCTGAGGAGAAAGCAAGCTTAGCTTTTCTAAGTGATAGTAATAAACCTTTAATTATAGTATCTATATTACAGCATCTATTAATAGTGAGTCTGTGATACAAGTAACACTTTCCTAGTACCTGGTGATAAAACATATATTCACATACAAACACATGTGTATTCATGTACCTGCCAAAATAAGCAAGATACAGGTGAAGCTAAGATTGTCTTTTGAAATATCCCATAGAACTGAACTGTGGATCTTACAGGATTATAGTTACTATGCTGTCCTCTACACCTGAACTGCCAGGAGAGTACAGACAACGTACAGCAGGACAAGAAGCACTCAGTGACCACATGGGAATTTATGCTGGAAGAAAGAAGCGACCACAGGAAACATAGTAACTGTTGTGTTGTCAGATGGACAATTCTATTCTTAAGGTCAGGTTCTAAAAAAAAATGTGTCCCTAAACAAGGACAAGCTATGAAGATTGATATCAAGGTCACGGAGAAGAAGGGACAGTCAATGTTCTGACTGATAGAAAGGCATGGTGCTTGGCTTTCTAGAATCAAAAAGCAAAGAAGATGGAAGACCTTCCTTATCCAGAGAAGCAAATATTCTCACTGTGGGTGTTCTTTCCAGAAGACAACATGATGTCAGATCCAAGTGTCAGACAGTGAGACAATGGGCGTTCCCATGGCGACCCCTCTGCAAGCCTGTTGACAGTCACTTCTCAAGGGTGCAAAGATGGTGGCCAATCGGGTCATTCACTTGCTATGTCAGGAAAACCTGGGGAGCTTCTGAGACACGTAACAAGCTAATGTCCACAGGCATGTGATGAGATAGACAGACAGACTACCCTCCTTACAGAACGAGTGACAGACAGCAACGGTGCAAAGAAGCACCTGTAAGATGCTGACGAGCCTTGATTTCTGCCTCAAGTGGTGTAAAAATTACAGCACGAGTTAAGCATTCACCAAAAACGGTGAAAGAAGCATTCGAAGAATATCACCTGCAATGAATCACACCCATAGCACTGAGAGGAGAAGGTCTGCTTGTCCACTGACTGCTATTTACCAGACACAACCACCTACGGGGTGGGAACAGGACTGAAGGGAGGCACTTCAAAGAGATTTAAGCGCACGGGTCTTTCCCGCGCCTTCCCTCGTAGGCTGCTATTTATAAAATCAGCGTATCAGGATGCTTACTGTAGCCTTACTGTCTCCATCCTCCACCGCTGACACCCAGAGCAGTGTTCTGTGAGCGTGGGCAGAATGTGAGCACACAGAATAATCAAGACTATTTATACTCAATGCATAATTACTAGTACTCAGTTCACTCCAGAGTCGTAGAACGGAGGTCTTTGGAGACTACAAGCCTTCCCCCGTTACACAGAAAGAAAGGGAATCATTTCCTGACTTCATTTGATCTGAGGCTGTTCTTAACCAGCAGGATACACTACCCGTGTTTCCTCAGTGCAAACCAAAGCAACACAACCCATAACCATCTGACTGGAAAATACAAGGTCCCAAGTCAAGTAGGATTCGACTTTAGCAAGATATCTCAGTGGAGGAGGGACCCTGAGAGCAGGAAGGAGACCTTCCTAAGCCTGAATTCTCACAGGCAGTATTCACTGCCAGTCTCTGTGTGTGTGATGTATTTTGTTATAGTCGCCTAGCTCTGTGCCTACTTTCATCCAGGCACAGATAGCGGCTATAGTCTATGTAGTTATTTTGTCGATGATTTTTTTTTTTCTGAAAATTCCAACAGAGAAGCACTCTTCAGGTTTTCTACTCTCCCACCACTTAGATTTAATAAACATCAAGTTGCCAAATACCAAGATGTTTTGAGAAGGGTAAAGGTAAGAGGCAGCTTCTGTTGAAGGAATCTTCTCTGAGGCCAAGCCTAAAGCTGGCCAATATAGACCCAAATGCTGATCCAAGATGTTCTCTACCACAGAAACACTGGCCTGGAAGAACAAGGTCTTCTCTATTTCAAATCGTGCTAGCTCTCATGTGGCTTCAGTCAGATTATCTCCCGATAGAAATGGGGACAGAGCATTGGATGACACAGAAAGTATGTAATAGGCTCTATGTTCCCTCCCTTTCCCTGGAATTCCCAAATTGAACTTCTGACAGATCTTATAATCTTATCTGCTACTGAGTCTCTGAGGTTCCCTGTGACAGCATGGCGGTTCTCTCCCTATCTTTCTTAGGCATACAGTGACTAGGCAAACCTCCTTTCTGAGTGACTTTCAGCATGTCCCTAACTGGCGGACACAGCTACGTTGACCCTCCCTCCTCCTCCTGCTTTCAAATGTCCACTGTCTGAGAACAAGAGAAACCCCACGTACCATTAACACATTCAAAGACATCACAGCACTTTCCAGGTGTCCCATCTCCACGAGAGACTATTCGGGGAGTAGATCCCACCTCACAAACGGGAAAACCACATAAGCCAGAGAGACACTCGCATCTGTAACCAAAGAAAAGGGAAGGAAAACCCCATGAATAAATAACAACACAGAAGTTGGGAGACCCCCAAACAAAGTGGCAAGCACCTAGTCTATGTGATATAACCTGGTTACCTGGTAAGATAAAGGGACGAGGGAAGGGTTGTGCTAGTAACTCTCTAAATAACCATAGCTCATGTCATTCATATATATATATATGGCCCCACTTTAACTATGCCCAGTTTGGAAAATATATTTCAACTAATTTCTTAGTTAACCAGTTGGGTATTCATTGCAACACTTTCAGATGATATAAGGCCATCTCTATACACATAGGTCAGAATGCAGGTCAGGGATGCTCACAAGGAATGAGTGTTCCCTCCATTCGATAATCCCAGGCTGCAGCCTTGTTTCTAGTGATAGTTAGGCGTTTTCTCGAATTTATTTTTATCCCCCCAACTAAGTTATTGGCTTACTAGTCACCTTGAGCACTACTTAACTTATGTTTTCATGCTGAAAACCGAAGTCTCTTTTATACACAGGAGGATGTAAGGTTTAAGCAAATGGACTTTGTGCCACTTGTCTTGGAAGTAGGAAGTTTTAATTTCTTGAATTCTAAGCTACCACATGGGCATGTATCTCTGCATGCAGGGATGAGGCAATTCATGAGCAATAAGCTCTGGTCAGTCTTGACTTTAATTCTGCTGTGAAATCTGTCTCAACACAGAAGCCGATAAACAGAGGTAAGTGAAGAAATCAAGGAAGGGGCCAAACCGTCCTCTCAAATGCAATGAAATAAGTGTCTTACTGAGATGCTCAGGCAGCTGGGACCCAGCATACAGACGTAGCAATGAGTGATAGGGAAATAGCTGCTAGCCTCTGGTCCTGGGAATCCACTGGGAATGACTATGGGTCAAATGGTAGACAAAATGACGGAGTGAGATGCCAGGTTGACAGGAGTAAATAAGGGTGTCTTTAAGAGAGAGAGACATGGAAGGAAATGTGTGGGTTTTTATGTATAATGGGGGTGGTCTTCCAATCAGGGGAGGGAGCATTCATATCAGGGAAGAATTACTAATAGATTCTTTAATTCTGTTTTTTCGCCTTCCTGTTTGAGTGATTGGTTTGTTCACCTATTGTTTGAATCTTCGACACATTAAAATATGCTCACAGTCCCCAACTATCTCAATAATTAGGCCCAGAGTTTCAATGACATTTACAGTTGGCCCTGAAACTAAAGCGAAAACAAAGTTAAAGTTTGCATCAAAGACCATTAAAAGCCACTGGATACAGAGGTGCCCTGTGTGAGACGGAGGCAAACGAGTGCAGTAGCTGACTTGCAGGGAAAATGTGCCGAGCTGTCCTCAGAGGAGCAATAGGACACACTGCAGGCCTGCCTTCCTCCTTAGAGCCTCGGGCTATGTTTGTCTCTGTCAGCCTGGATTCACGGGCAAGAACCTAGCATAAATGTCAGCTGAGAGGCTCCAAGCAGCAGATGACCAAAACAGATGCAAAGACCCACGGCCAAGCTTCAGACTGAGCTTAGGAAGTCTTGTGGAAGAGTCGGGGGAAGGATTGAGAGACCAGGAAGGGATAGGGACTCCACAAAAAGACCAACAGAATCAACTAACTTGGACCCCTGGGGACTCCCAAAGGCTGAACCACCAATCAAAGAGCGTACAAGGGTTGGACCAAGGCCCCCTGCACATATGCAGCAGATGTGGGCCCCCAACAACTGGAGCAAGCACGCTCCCTGAATCTGTTGCCTCTCTGTGGATCCCGTTCCCCTAATTGAGCTGCCCTGTTTGACCTCAACGGGAGAGGATGTGCCTAGTTCTGCAGTGTCTTGAGGTGCCATGGTGGGTTGGTACCCAAGGGGCATCTCTTCCTTCTCAGAGGTAAAGGGGAAGGGTGGGGGAAGGGCTGTGAGTGGGGGACTTGAAAAAGAGGGGGGGCTGCAAGTGATTGGAATGTAAAGTGAATAAATAAATTAATGAATGAAAAAAAAGAGCCACTGGAGAGACGCTGAGTGAGACGCTGCCCCCTCCACTCCTCTTTGGGTTCTTTCACATGTGATGACGGTTAGATTCCTGGGAGAACAGGAATGAAAACCTCATTAAGGTTTTACTGTAATTCCACTTCTGTCTACAATTTAAGACAAAGGCCTGCTTGTCTGACGTCTAGAAGTTTGTATCCCTGCAGCACAACTTCCTTCTAGGGCTGAGTACTACGAACTGGCCTTTTAGCATAGAGTATGGTAATTCCGTGGTCCTCCATGCTCAAGGGCCTACCCAGTAAAGTTTTAAGCACACAGTCATATCGCTGTGATCATAGCTGGGCACACCGCGTACATGACTGCACCTGATACTCTGCACAACTGAAATTCTTCATATGGAGGGGCCACACCTGGATCCTGGTATCTAGGTGCACTTACAACTGACGGCATCCTACGAGAACTGCTCACTGTTTCTGCCATATCGTCCAGATTCACATTCTGCTTGGCAACATGGTGCAGACAGTCATTCTTAACCACCAAAGGGCACACGTATGCCCAAGAAGTACTTCTCCTGATGTTCTCAAACATTTCAGTGCTCTCTCTGTTTGAATACTTACGTGCACGTCTGTGCTAGACCCTCTGCTGGACTGTGGAAGGCACATTACATGGAAAATCATTACCAACCTTGCTCCAGATCTACCACGTGTCCCAATGTCCATACACCCCTATTACTAGCCTGAGAGACCCATAAAAGCCCCATGTAAATGAACTAAAAACCACTCAAAAATGCTTAGTAACTCACTTAGAAAAGGAAGCTCCTTTATCTCTGAGACTTTCTACTGAGGTTAGATGACTGACTATTTGAAAGTTGGTGTGTTCTCGGCTCCTGGCCCCCAACCTGCTCCCAGGCCTCACACGGGCTTCCTACCTGGTGTCATCTTTGACTTCTGACGGAGTTCTCTGAACCTAAAATTAGCACTTTAAAAATGAATGAACTGAGGAAGGACCCAGAAGAGGCAAACATCTGGATTCAGACCTGAAACAGCTTGCACACCTGTTAGACTTACATCTTACAAAAAAAAAAAAAATGCCTTTAATTTTTTTTTTCTGTCAGATTGAGAATGACCCAATAGCAATTTCATACAGTTGGACACTATCCACATGAATCATCTGCTCACAGGTCTTCTTCATTCGCCCAGGTAGACATTAATACCCCGTCCCCGTTTGCTCACACCATACAGATCGACATATTCCCACTATCTGTGCTTTCCCTGTGAGGTAGCAAGGACTTTCTCTTGAGTCCTTTGGAGCAAGCGCTGAAACATGTGGACTGAACCTGGTCCTCACTGCCTCCTTTGCTTTCATTTCTTTACTGTTTCCCTGTAACCTCCCCTCCCTCCTACCCCATTGCTGGGTAAGAGCAAGCAAGGCAAAAAAGAAAACAGATGGATTAAGAAACTAACAGGAGACAGATGCTCAGAGCCTCTGATGTCATCACTCACCCCTCCCCAGTTTCCTGAGATGCTTTCCTTTGCTCCAGCCAGGCCACACCCAGCCTACAGCTTTGTTCCTGCGCTCTCACCCCCACCTCCTTCCACTTATCAGTGTCTCAGAGTAGCACTCATCACCCTGAAGCCCCAGACCTCTTCCTTCCAATTCTCTCCCAGCACTTCCCTTCCTTTCCCTAGGCTAAACTCCCTCTCTGCCCCAGGCCAAGTCTTGCTTTGCTGTTTCTGCTGTTAGTCCGCAACAAACTCCTGAGTATTTTCTGTCTGGTCATGGGTCCAGCTGTTTTTCAAACATCAGCTCCTCTGAACACCTGGGTAAACCTGTTTGGAACGCTGCTCACCCTTTGCTTTGGTCACAAGTTCTTTTTGTATATAGAGTTAGTGTACAAAATGAGACATCATTGGAAACAGAGAGAATGGGTGATATTAGTCAGTTTAACAAGTCAGAAAAGACAACAAGGGAAATACAAGAAGAGACCCTACAGTTAAATCAATGAGTCCCCTCTGGACACAGCAACATGAGGATACTCTGAGCATATGCCTCCACCCTCTGGGATGAAAGTCACATACACAGCACCTACCCTCCTAAAGTAAAGAATCATGGATGCTGGCTTTTCTGTTTACAAAGTGCAGTCACTACTGGTACCTATTTCTTTGCCTCAAGCAAAACCACTGCAGCCTTTCCCCTGTTTCTCCTGTCTCCAGCCCTGGCATCTACAAATCTGAGGTATGCCTCTGCATGCTAACCTAATTTTTTTTTTTTTTTGGAGTTCAGATAAATGAGATCATGAAATGATAGAGTTAAGAATTTTTTTCCCCCAATTTCAAAGAAGTAGTGATCTGTATTGGTAATCTGTCAGCGGCAGGGGCAGGGGGGAGGCCTCTAATGCTATCCTTGATATTAATCAAAACACCATGATAATAGGTTTCTGCACAATGTAATCATAGCTGCAGGGGTGGGGGAGGAGGGCTTGGTTAAAGAGGGGCTGTCCTCCTTTCCCTAGAGTAATGGGCATCTTGAGGACCTGAGTGCAATAGTGGAGAGCCCTCAGGAATCACATAAACCCCTAGGGGGCACTCACTTCCTTAGGAGGCTCCATCCCAGGCAGTGTTCCTAAGCTTGGCCTCTAGTCTCCTGTAGCTTCCTCACACTACTGAATGTTCTGCTTGCTCCCACTCTAGCACCAATGGCAATGTGCCATTCACTGGATGCAACAGCCAGCCCCAGCCCATAGTTCAGATGCCCACCCATCCCTGCCTCTCCTTTGTCCCTACTGAGGACACACAGCCCTCAGGACCACATACCCAAAAGGATTTCTCCAGGATTAATCTTTCCCTCCTCTGACTTTTAACAACACACAGACAGGGTACCTGAATCTTGAAGAGTACCTGCTTATTTTAGTAAATCAAAATCATATTGATTCTCTTGTCAGTTGTTCCAGGAAGGAGGGCTATGTCTTACAGAAGAAGAAAATGAACAAAAAATACATCCAACAAAAATCTGGGACCCACCCTTTCCCATTTGTGGCTGTTAAGTTAGAGCTTGGGGCATGCATTGTTTTTTGTGTGTGTGTGTTGTTGTTTGTTTGAACATCTCTCTCTCTCTCTCTCTCTCTCTCTCTCTCTCTCTCTCTGTGTGTGTGTGTGTGTATGTGTGTGTGTGTGTGTGTGTGTGTGTGTGCGCGCATTCGTGTGCGTACACTCGTAAATTAAAGAACAGCTTTTGGGAGTTAGTTCTCCCTGTCCTTCATGTAGGTTCTGGGGATTTGAATGCATGTCACTAGATCAGTGTCAAGCACCTGTATCTGCTGTGCCATCCTCCTGGCCCTGCACTGTTTTAACACATTGGGGCTGGGGAACTCGGAGGTACAGGTTTTTTCAGATCACAACGTAAAAGAAAGACAATGGAATTTGCCTACAAAGCAGGACCAGTCAGAGGAGGAACCTCCTCCCACATGGTCTCCGGGCACTGTCACCTAGGACTCTTGTGCCTCTGGGTTGCTATGGGTTAGTTTTACTTTTCACCTGAGGAATCCCAAGCAGCACGTGCTCTTAACAGGGATAATCGTTAGCGTGTGTTCTCCATCACTTACAAAGGCTCCCTTGCTCTGAAAGGCATTTCTCAGGAGTGAGGAAAAAGGGAGTGACTTACTTGCCTGTCACCCACCAGAACAATGTGAAACCATCAACAATTTTTGCCCAGAAAATAAGGTACATGCTCAGAAGAAGCATCCTTCTAACTTTGAAATCCCATGACTCTACTGCCACTATCATGACCTCTTCAGTGCTGCCGCCTGCCTGACCTGGGATCTTTTCTATTGCGCCTTGTTGACAGATACCTAGTTCCCAAAGCAAGGCTCCTCTGCACCGGCCTGCTCATCTTCCTTCCTGCCGTCTCTCAATCCCAGCCTTCAGACCTGGGTCAGTATGTTCCCCCACCTCAACTACCCCACAATTTTTGCCTTTCCTGGAGTGTAACAGCTGTATACATATCCTTTCTATACTTCAGGAGAAGAAACAGCGTGTTAAATGCTGGCACTCTGGTATCATAGAGCAGGTCTGAGACACATTTTGAAAAACTACACTGAAAAAAAAAAATCAATGCTTGTCTGTCTGCTTACCAGAATAAAGAGGGGAACTTTAAAGGACACTAGACAAGGGTGACGTTACCATTGTAGTTGGGGGTAGAGGGTCTTCTGCCACCCCCACCCTCTTTTCAAAGCACAGGACTGCTTCAGAAATGCACCTTGTGGTGGGCACTGGCACACAAACAGCAAATATTATTCTAATGTCCCTCCACTATAACACCTCTCCAGAGCAAGACACTGGAAGCTGTGTGCCACTGGAGTCCCATCTTTACCAACACAGATGCTTATCTCTGCCCATATCCTACAGGAAAACAAGTCCAAACTGTGAAGTATTGGAGAAATAGTTTGTCAACTACTGGCTTCATTCCACATCTAAGAGATGCCTGAGCCTTCAAAGCCGGACAGGGGTCCCTGCCTGCCACCAAAGGCAGGGAAGGTTCCCTCAGTCAGGGGATGAGGAGAGAGGAAGCAGTTTAATACTCGTACTTAACGTAACACTAAGGCTGCAGAGGCTGCTAATGAAATGGCTTGTCAAGAGCGGAAATGATGCCACATAAGGCAGAATCCTGTTCTATAAAAAGCAGCTTGGTCACTAATGAAATGTGATGCTGCATCATTCTACTGCTTCGTGTCCTTACCTCTTTCCAGGAATACGAACATTTTAAAGAAGGACTGAAAATAAAACATCCCAAAGAAGGAGGCTTTACACTGAACGGTCCAACTACCACTTTGGAAAATAGTATAGCTCCCTCTGGGAGATCCTTAGGCTTGAACTTCCCCCTGTCTCTCCCTGGGAGATTTACCACTCCCTGGAGGACCACTGACCCTACTTCACCCTCCTCCAGCTAATCCCCCTATTCTCTCCTTGAATCTTCCTCCAGTCACAGCCACAGAGGATCCCTCACTGCTGTCAGCCAGTGGTCCTTCCCCAGTACAGGGAGCTGCTCCCAGCCTAACAGACGGCTGCACATTTCTTATGCCTCTGACCTCAGAGACAGGAGGAAAGTAAGGTAGTTTGCTGTGGCTGTTATTCTTTCTTGTTCTGTCGGTAGGAAGAACAAGGTGGATGTTTTCTCATGCAGGGAAGATCTAAACCCAAGACAATTAAGAAACTAGGGCAGTCATGGTGGTTTCTCTCTTCCTGCCTTTCTCGAGAGACAATTATGGCTTCCTTCTCAAAGATGCCAGGAGCCTAGGAAGCAGGAGGTGCGAGGCTGAAGGGAAGTAGCGCACAATGTAGGAAAATACAAGCTTTACGTAGACACGGTTATCCTAGAACAGTGCCCCACAGCAAGTTGGTACGGTAAGGACAGAGCAATGGCGATTTCTGTAAATTACTTGTCTGATGTGACTGGCTAACAAAATGCTGAGGCAGGCTTGAAGAGGCTGCTCTCTCGGCAGCAGCCAGACCAGAGGTCCAGCAAGAGCTCAAAGTATTCCTCGGCCCTTGTTGAAAATGTTAGGGCTGGGAACCCTCGGGTATTCACAACCACTCTGTCCAATTCAGTTGTCTGACTGAGGGTCCTCTGCCCCAACTTCCTTAGTTCTGAACGAAGTCACTGGTACAGTTTTTCATGGGCTGGCAGGATGGGAGGAGGGATTCCCACAGGACCAGTCAAAACAAGGAAGACAGAAGAGAAAGTACATATCACAGCCTGAAAGGAAGGATGGATATGATAATAAGAATTTTATAAAACATTATTTTCCTGTTATGTGTATATGTGTGTCTTAGTGTATGTCTGTGCATCCACCCCATGCAAGGAGCTCACTGATGCCAGCAGAGGCCTTGAATCCTCTGGAAATGGAGTTACAGATGGTTGTGAGCTACCATGTGGGTGCTAGGACCCTAGGTGCTACCACCTACGTCCTTTGCAAGAGTAGCAAGTGCTCTCAACAGCTGAGCCATCTCTCTGGCTGTGAGAATACGTCTTAATACAGCAAAATACAGCAATGTAAAGTATTCTCATTTCGAAGCCTGCAATCGCCAATTGCATTAGAAATGGATGCTCTGGAGCACGGGATAGGCTTGTTTACAGATGTGTAGTCCGTTTGTGTCTATTTACTGAGAATATACATACAGCAGGCATGAGGCTGGTCAGATGCTGGGGATGTTCAGGACGCCTTAGGCTAGGGAAGCCCTGCATATGAGAGCACACGGGGATGCAGGCTGTGGTACACCTGCCCTGGAACATGAGAACAAGCACTGGCTGAGGACATCTGGACAAGACTTCCACTGCTGAGGCTGCACGCATGGCTTCAGGCATCCAGAGTCATCCAGCTCAGGCTGGCACTGAAGCAGATGACTTCAGACATCCAATTGGATGCCCCTGGACAGTCAACTCCAGGCCTCTTATCCTAGTCATTAGCGTTAAGTGGCAGACTGTATATGCTCTCGTCCTCTGGGGAACATACATCTGCCAAAGTACTGATCTGCTGCCAGGGACTCATCTCCTACACTAACCTTCCTTCCAGCTGAACCCCAGGAGCCAATCTGGGCATTGACAAACAAAATAAAAGAAAACAAAAACAAACAAACAAACAAAAACACCACACCATGCAAATCTTTTAACCCCTACCTGGCTCTCTGTTAAAGACATCCTTCTGTCTGCAGTGAGACTGGGAACCTCCATAACTCACCTGGGAGGGAAGTCAGCAGTCTCTAACCAGTGGTCTCTCCCATCCTTTTCTGTAGCTCCAGTTCCTACCCAAGACAAACAGGCTAGGCTTCTACAACGGACACTGACACAAGATTGTTTCTGAGTTCTGGCTACTTATGAATAATGTGACCTTAGGAACTTGGGCAGGTTATATAATCTTAGTCTCAACTGAACCACATGGACATAGAGGTGGCTAAAGTTTCCATATGTCATATGACTGCTTTGGGGATTAAATGAACTGACATATGAGAAATGTCTCGCTCAGTGGTGGGAACAGGAAGGTACTTAACACCTGTCATCTCTTTTATATAATTTTGGAGGTTTCAGGATGAATAGATGATGTAATTTCAACACTTTGACTTCACATGGTCCTTCAAGATCCAGAGTCCTTGCTTCTGTCCCTGTCTGTCCCACTTAAATCCTTGCTCTATCAGCAAGTCTTTGAAGTCACTTGCCGATGACAACAGGCCATCCTCCTAGTTCTCTTCACGCATGCTGTGATGTTGTCTACTCCAAGATCTTACTGGTTTCTCCCAAGTCTGGGCCCTATCCTGATGATGGGCTCTCTTTAAACGAGCCTCCTTCCTGTGGTACTTCAGAGGAACCCACCCAAGACTGATCTTTCCAGTATCTTCACATTTCCTGACCCCTTTCCCTCATCTTGCATCTGGTCTCACAATTGTAATTCACACAGTCACATCAATGATGGACAGCAAGCCTGGACTTCAGTAAAGGCCCACGAACAGAGCAGACATGCAGGCAGCTCACGAAGGCTTGTCCCCAAGAGCCGCCATTTTCATCCTGTGCAGAGACAATCACTTGTTCACAAGAAGCCTGTCTTTTCTGAAAAGACACGCCAGTTTAGTGATGTTGGCAATTAACGATAAACATGCCAAAGAAAGTAATCTCAAGAAAAGAAACATGCCCTAGGGGTGAAGTGAGTCCCAAGGATGCCAGCTGCAAACTGAGATTCCACCTAATGACTTCCTTCATGCCAAAGGTTGCTGGGAAGAGCACATTCCTCCAAGAAGCCAGTCCATCTGTGACCCCTTGTGAGGAGCAGACCTCCATGTATCTCCAAGGACCCACTTACTTGAGGATGTGCTAGAGGCACGGTGGCAAATGGCTGACGGTGTGTGGCGGGGGACGGGGGACGGAGGTGGTAGGAGGTCACAGATTGAGTAGCATGGGCACAGAAGGAAGACATTCTAGGTACAAAGGAACCTATAAAAGCAAGAAACAACTGTGCCAAGTTTGGAGTAAAGGAGTCAGGCTACGAAAGGCATAGCATGCTAGGATAAGGACAGAGCAATACTATCAAGGGATTGGTCGTTGATAAGGTGGAGAGGCGGGCTAAGGCTGGGTAAGACGGGATTTATTCTAAGAAGCATCGTTTGTTTTACGTAAAAGGAAAGTTAACAGAAATCTTAAACAAGTGATGTAGTCTTGCTAGGGGGTAGTTATCTGGAGGGGGGTCCATTCCATTTCTCTTGAGTCATAAAGATAGATGAGATTAATACAAATACTTTCAGCTGCAAGACACATTTAAAAATTGAAGGAAAAAAAAATCAACGACTCCAATAGCCTAGAATGCCCTTTCGTCTTTCTCCATCTGATGAACTCTGACTCATTCTCAAAGACTCAGCTCAAAAGTCAAATCTGACAGCTTTCCAAACAGGAATTTGCATCTCCTTGCCCCATAAGCTTTTCGTTATTTTGCATACTTCAGCCTCTAAACCGTGTCACACTTAAAATTACGATGATTTAATTCATGTTTGCCTTCCCTTAAACTAAAGGCTCCTTGACATCGTGGACAATTTATTCCTTCCAGGTACATGACAAACATTTTATATGTTCGTTTCCTGAACAAGTCAAAACTATAGGGTTTGGATGCTGGGACTTGCCCCAGATTATCTACAGAATGTAGATAAACTTATTATTTAACCCTGTTACACAGTAGCGAGAGAGGGACATACACAAGGTAGGTCCTGTCCCTCAAAGGGTGCACAGGTTAGACTAATCTATCCTGCTCCATTCATGTTTTCAGTTGCCCCCTTTCAAAGGCAAAGTTCTAGAAATAAAACAATCCTAAGCTATAAATAACATTGTGAATCTGAGAGTCTCAGACAGACTCGTACTCTACAAACCCATACTGGCCTCAAGTTCAGGGCAATTCTTTTGCTTCCCTCTCCAAGTGCTGGGATTATAGGCCTAAGCCACCATGACCAGCACGAATAATTTTTATGACAGTAACGTTACTATAATGACTGTATTTTATTTTGTTATGAGTATCTTCTTGTGATTTTATTATGAGGTCTATATGCATTGGAAAAATAGATTACAGATATAGTTTATTTAGTCTCATGTGAAATTCCAGGCATCCATGAAGGCTCCGGAACATGTCTGCCAAAGGCAGGAAGGGACAAACGTAACAAATGACTTAGGCCAATAGTAACACTCCCCTCAAATCCACCCAAGGAAAGGATATGATAGAAGGTTGTCTGCATGATCCACTCACAACCAGCTAACTTAGAAAGGCCAAGGGAAAGCGGTTGTCCTCCCCTCCAGGGTTCCAGTCAGCTCTTCAATGTCTACCAGGGAAACACAACCTTGAACCTCTACGAAGGGTCCAGTGCAGTTACATACAGCTGTCACCCCTGTCCGATGGGATGGGTAAAAGTGGGTAAAATATGTTCTATGGAATTCGAGGTTTCTTTTAGTTTTTCCCAAAGAGGTAGCATCTTACTTTTGCTTATGTGTGTTCACAAAGCTTTCCGTTCTGCAGAATGGTCCATAGCAGTTCTTCTGTTTTCTGGATGAGGATGAGAATGAAGATGATGGTGGTGGTGGTGGTGATGATGGTGGTGGTGGTGGTGGTGGCAATGAAGATGGATGGAGAAAGTCCTCAACTTTAATATTATCTACACTGTGGATTGAGCTTCACCAAAGGCTTAAAAGGATTTCCTTGCTTTTTCTCAGTACTGATTCCTGGACCACTCAGAATAAGCATAAGCCAATGGGTGATCTAGCCTTGCTTGTTTTCAGGACTATCGCAAAATACAAAATAAAGACTAGGTACAAGGTACACAAGGCCCAGAGCCCGGGTACAGAAAGGCTGAGGGCTCACACATCTGAAGCACAGGACTGACAAACCAAGCACTCTACTGGAGAGAACACGCATTTCTAATGGGTCAGGGCTGTAACTTCTAGGAAAGCATATTTTCTTCAATCTGGGGATAGGTCCAATAATAACATGGAATTCTTACAATTATTTTGTTTCAGAAAACATCAGAGTTTAATATAGACTCTGGCTTTTCAGCCATGAGTTGATTTGCACTTTCGGGCCAAAAATTACTATGACAGAGGGCAATAGAATAAATGGTCTTCTCTAAGTTGAGAAAGAAGGGCTTCAAATATACTTCCAACCATTTTTTTTTTTTTGCCATGTGTTTAAAAACAAAAGGGGAAGCTACTGCCGTAGCTTGTTAAGAGTCAGGAATGTTTTAAGTGTACATGTTAATGTACATTTTTACATACTATATAATTTATACTCAAAAAGCATCTGGAGGAATTGTTTAAATTAAAGGGAACAATACTCCATACCCCAAGGAATAACTGAATTTTTAAAATATCTACTAACAGACTGATCTTTAAAAAAAAAAAATAGATCCATCTTTGTTGAGATGGGAGAATAGAACAGATGGACATGGTAATTCATTACAAGGCACTTAATTTGATAAAGGCTTCTTGGAACTGCGTTTTCGGGGACAATTTCTACTGCTTAGCTTGAGTTGGCATGAGAAAAGCAACTTAATTACCCAGCACAACTTTTAACAGCCATATTGTTCCCAGCAAATCTGACTCGGTAATCAGCAGTATGTGCCCTTGTTTCAGAGAGGTGAAATAAGAGATCTCTGAGTTTGGAGCATTAAAGGGGAACCCCCTAACTGCCCTCCAGGAAGGTCAGCTTTAAGGTGTCTATCTGGGAAGAGTGGGTGTGATCTGTTGATAGTCCGTGATCTGACACGCCCACCCTAGGCGGGGCTCTAGAGATAAGAGCTGTGTGTAGGGACTCTGGAAAGCTCAACCACCTACCCCAGGATCCACGCATCAGCAGACAGAGTGTTAATTGACTGCTGCACTTTCTCAGGGCCCATTTCTCAGATGTAGCTGAGGAGTAAGCAAATCTACTTAGTTTTCAGTAGGAAATAAAGTGTGATATTAAAATCAGAAACTAGGGAAAACGGGAGGGCTAACAGTAGGAACCCTCCACCATTTTCTGTGTGTGTGCCTTTTTTTGAGTCCTCTGGTTTCTTGGTCTCGTTGTAAAGGTAGCACACACCTGGACAGGTATTTTTGTTGTTGTTGTTGTTTGTTTTGTTTTGTTTTTCTATAATCCAGTTTTTCTTACTTGGTGGGAAAAACGTCTGTAACCGGGTGTTTCTCTTGAAGGAGGGTCACTGATGGTGCATGCCTCTAACAGATGACCCTCTAGAGGGTCAGAGCTTTCTTGCGCCCATTGCTGGTGATGCTTGGAAATTGTGGAGGCCTTTCATTTTGGCGACTGCCATACCCCACGGTGAGCCCAGTGTTCTCCGTCTTCCCACTGTGAGTCTTGTTGAACGGTTTTAACAGAGCTGAGCTCCCCGGACTCCCAACCTCCGAATCAGTATACCTTGTTTTCACTCACTGCAGCTATGTGGTCAGATTAATTTTTATTAACTTACATGCTTCTGAGGGGAAAGAGAGCCCTGCCAAGGATTCCATTCTGCTGCCCTCATCTGAGATGAGTCCACTGTAGGCTGTGAATTCTGGAACTCCAGAATGCCCCCTCCCAAATGTCTGTATCGACTCCCAAGCACAGCGTGCTAGAGATCTGCCAGAATCCTAGTATCGGCACACAACAGAGCACTAGCAAAATAGAGCTTTTTCACACAAGTGCAAAGGAATTGGGACTGCAGAGTGGGGACACCCTAGATTCCTGAACTGAAGCAGCTGAGGGCAAATACCTACATCTCGTCTTCAGGAGAGGCTTAATATGACCTTTATTCTGGCCATGGCTGTGTATGTAGCTTATGGTATTCGCCTTCATGTGATTTCCCTTCCTGAAGGTTGGAGCTGATCTGACAGAACAGGACATGATTGGGAAACTATCTTGGATATCAGAGTCAGTGTTTCAGAGGAGAAAAGTAAAACTGAGCCTTTGAGGGGCGGGGGAGTAACAAAATATAAACCTCTCCCAAAATATGATTGCGTACCAGCCTGCAGGCGCTACTAAGTGTGAAATACAGAGGCATTAAGAATATAGAGCTGAATGAAGGGTGACAGAGAAGAAAGACAAATAGTTGGAAACCTGGGAAAAATGAATCTTCACAGAAGGGCAACAGTGAGCACCTGGGTCCAGGGGGAAGTAAGCATCCATACACAGCCATGTATGGGCTGATGCCGTCCACAGAGGGGAGTGTGTAAGGCGCTGGGGAGCCCCCTGCCCCTCCCTGTCCCACACACATCCAAGTCCTTCCCACAGCACACATACCAAGGCAGCTGACAGAGAAATCCACATTCCATTGTCTAATAGCAATTGAATAGAGTAAATCCTTATTTGTAGAAGCAGCCTTTGCTTTGGCCAGACAGTCTCTACCCCTTCTCCTTAGGAACTATCTATTCATTGATGTCCAAAGAAAATGTAGCTAGCAATAATCACCCAGCTGTCCACCAAACACACAGTCGTCTATTTTGCCTGCTTACCACAGTTTTCATAATCCAAGCGGTTAAGGCTTGGATAGCTACTTTAGCTGTTTGTGTGTCTCATTTTGCCCTTCTTAAGAAAATGAAATGATGAAAACAGTAGCCATCTTTCTTCCATGACTTCCATCGGACTTTCTCCCTTTCCTATCATCAGGTAACTCTGTTTATTGCTTCATTATTTTCATGAATCCTGGAATTTCCAGGTTTTTCTTCTTCTTCTTTTTCCTCCTAAAGAGGTTCCTAACACTAACTTCTTGGGTTTCTTCCAATTGAGAAGATTTGAGGAAGTCAAAGAACGTAGGGGTGATTGAAGATCATGCTACCCTTTCCTGGCTTTCTTTCGGGCTCAGATAAAGAAGAGCAAGATAAGGTGAAGGTCTCGCTCAGTTCAGGCAGAGGTAGGCCTCGATTCCAGTGTCCAGTCCATGTGGCACCGTGAATATACTTCAGCTACCAAATGTGTTGTGCTCAGGCTCACAAATGCTCACAATCACAAAGGGAAGGTCTGGTCTCCTGAGTGGCTGCACTGGGGATGCTATGGCAGTTGACAGTCACTTGGTCCATAAGGGGACAACCCACCCTGGTGGTTCATGCTCACCCAGGCAGGCTGCTCTAGGCAGGGAGCTTTGAGTTCCACACACTATGCCTGTGAAAAGAGAGCACGGAGTAGAACTTGCCAACTGCATCGAGCTACAAGCTGTAGCCTCATCCACCGAACTGTACTTGAACCCTTCATATACTAAATATATTTAAAGAAATTTTTTTTTGGTGAATCAAGGAGCCACATATTAACATTTTCACCCAGGTAGTCTAAAGTTCTTCTTCTTCTTCTTTTTTTTTTTTCCTAATTATCTTAGAGTTGGAAAAAAGTGAATTTAAAAATTTTGAGTTAAAAATAAAAATGAGATTTTTGATACAGTGTCTCCAAAATAAGAGGTATAAATGCTCTAGATTTTGGTTCTGGAAGGGAGTCAGGCCCTTTGGTCAAGAGAGAGGCAGGAGCCAAGAGGGAGCTTGGGAACCTGGCTTTCACAGCATACACAACCCAGAACAAAGTCTATTTTAAGCTTCTGGAGATCATAAACAATGACTTAATTTATTTCAAACTCAAAATAACTGGCTTGCATTTTTTTCCTCAATAATTTTTAAGAAAAACATATTAATAGGCAGAAATTGATAATATAATGTTTCAGAACTTAAGAGTTTAAGACAACTCTCATGAAATTTAGAATGAATGACTACCCACACTATATTAAATGCATTCATCCTCTCAATAAACATTCAAAAATACCGAAAGGCATGGAATGTTCTACATAATTCAGCTGACTTCCAGCGAGGTGTAGTGGTATCGCTGCCCCAAATTTTAACAATTTAATGTTTGCCCTGTGAGTTTGTATCTTCAGAGCTGGTGAATGATAGAGATGAAGCCAAAACTCTACAAAATGAGGTATACACACTCAAGACAGCTATAGAGTAGGGAAAGCAAGCAAGCAAGCAAGCAAGTAAGTAAGCAAGCAAGCAAGCAAGCAAGCAAGCACAGTGAGGTGCCACTACTGTAACAGATGGCCCAACTGGGCTCCGGTTTAGGCTTGGTGACAGGAGAGCATGGACTCACAGCTGTGCATCTCAGGTGTCTGCCACCCTCCAGATACAGCTGGTAGAACCATTTCTCCCAGACAAGATTAACAATGACTGAATTTCTATGCTCCATCCTTTAAAGCTGGCTTTTGGTTTTAAACACTGACCTAGTCTCCTGAATAAGATGTTTTGGCACCCCCTTCAGAACTATTCTGATGACATTTCTGTTGTGTGAGCAGAGAAAAACCCAGTGTTTCTTATGGAGAGAAGGTTTGAACTATAGTCACCTAAATGATGCTTAAAGCTGAGGTGGTGCCCAGACACTTTTAACACGTGACTGCACTGAGACCTTCAGGGAGGAAGGCAAAAGGGCTCAATACCTAGGGAGCTTAACTATAAGACTGCCTGAGTTCCAGAAGACCCTGATTCCCAGGGCCAGAAGAACACCAAGTTTTTGGAACAGGGTCACTCATCCGCAGGGTTTCGGCAACTTTTCTTCAACCAGGACATTATCTCTAAAGCGCACCTATTTTTGTTAAATGTGTACTGCAATGGATTAAAAATGGTCAGAAACTCCCTGAAGCTTCTTCCTTCAAAAGGTAGCACCTACTTGGATAAAGGCTTATTCTGTGACTTGCCCCAACAAATACAACATGGCAGCAGCAGGGTCCAGAGACACCTATTATAACACTTCTTCCTTTTGGCACATTAGGGGAAGTTCAGGATGGACGACTGTACACAAATTTCTCCTTCAAGCCATCCCTGCGGTTCTGAGACACAAATGGTGTCCGGCTTGAATGGCCTTGGAGAACTGCGTACCCAGCACCCAAATACTGAAACATAGGGAAGAGCCTCCTTGCTTTTGTCCTGCTCTTGGGGATGGCTCCTTCCACAGGAGAAAGAACCCAGGGATGATTAAGATCCCAAGCTGAAGGCAGACCCGTTCTACCCCTCATGACGAGGAACGGCTGTGATTCACCTGAGCCACACATTCTCTCAGCTCCCATTTCCGTCGCCATGAATTCTTCATGGTGCTAGATGAATTGGCAGAATGAGCAAGGTTTGTAATTAGCAAGGTGTGTGACACAGTTAAGCTGTATCTGTCACTGCTGTCCCCGTGACGTTTAAGGACAGCTTTCCCATCTCCACAAAGACAGCATTTGCACCCACACACACGACACGGCAGGTGTCTTGTTGCAAATCCCCTATGCATGGTGGCATGTGTACATGCATACGTTATCATGAACACACTTGCAGACATTATAAACACAAAGCTCACAACCTTATGGGGCATTCCACTTCTCCTTCTGTTACTGTACAGCGGTGCTTAAAGCCCCGGGTTGCTAATTCTTATCTTTTTCCATCTTCTCTTGGAACGTATGGTGAGTTGCCTTAGCCAAAGCACTGAGTAACATTTAGTATGCCTGCAACTCTGCACCGGGTTGCCAAATAGTGGTGATAGTCAACAATTAATTCTTTCACAGGGAAGAGTGATGGATAGTTATCACCTTCAGGATAGACTTTTGGCCATAAATAAAAAGCAGTGATGCAGCACGAAAAGAAAGAATCACACACTTTTACGGAGGCCAGGGGTAGGAAGGAAAACCAGAACTCATCAGAGGCAGACACGGAAAGTGCTATCCAGGCCTGATATGAACATCTAGAGAGCAGATTCTGGCCCCTGTAAGAATTCGCTCATGTTTGATGAATGACTGACCATGAATGGGTGGAGTGTAAGCACACAGCTTAAGAGGAAACTCACAAGCTGAGCAAGAGCTCACACAGAAAGAGGTATTTAGGAGCCTGGGTGGTTCCGACAGTATTGGTAGAAATAGAAGGAATTTATCCTTCAACATGGAGGGGTACCAATCCCCCTTTCAAAAGTATGAAAGTATAGCAAATCCATGAAAAGTGAATACTCTCAGTGAAAAGTTAAGCTTTTACAGCTGGACTTTCAGATATTTACCCTCCTCTGTCTTAAAGGGCTCTACCTCCCGAACTCTCTAACAATTAGATTTGCTCTAAGTTTTTAGCCATGGTCTTTATAAGCCAGGGGAACAAGTCAAATAAGAGAGACCCCACTTCGTAAGCTAAGCTAAACCGAACTGAAGCCCCAGCCTGATCATATACAGTCTGCATTTAGCGATGGAAATGCATACACGGTGGGGTGGGGAGAGGAAGCTGACACAGTCGCTGCCCTCTAGAAATATCGTTCAGTTAGTAAAGTTGTGTGTATGCAACCATGAAATAATAGTGTAAGAAAATGAGTGATTAATCGACAGTACGGGGCAGGATACGTTTGAATTCCCAGGGGGTGGGACCTTGGCAATAAAGTGGAATTTAATTGGAATCCTGCAGGTTGAGTGATACCAGAAAAGGTGGAGTGGAGAGACAAAGGTGACTCCTGTTGTGCTGGGGAGTGCAGGCTAGGAGGGGCCAGGTTTCTGTAGTATTGAGGCAGAATAGAGCATAAAGTAGGGGCCTGGGGGCCCCTGCAAGGCTTTCTAAAGTGAGACACACAGCACACATGGGCTTCTTCATCATTCATTCATTCATTCATTCATTTATAAACACAGGTTGGCCACATTACATCTACATACTAGAGGTCATAAGTACATTTTGTGAAGCACAGGGAACAGTGGGAACGAAATAAGAAAAAAACAATAAAAAACCTAATGATGTCAATATATTAACAGCGTTATGATAAGCAGATAAATAAGGAATTACAGGGGAGCAGAAGAGCACACTTGAGACATCTGTAGGGGCTGAAGATGAAAAACACTTTAAAAGAAAGGAAATAGGATCCTCAGAGAGGGCAGACGCAGTCTAGGTAACAGGGGAAGGGAAACCATCAGTGGGAAGGGGCAGCTGAAGATGCAGTTCCTGAGCATGAGAACTGGACAGCACTGACTGGGCCGGAACAAAGGGTGAGTGTGTGGCAGCGGAGGGGACAGGCATGGATCACTGCCTATCTAACACACAGGAAAGAAAGAGCTGTGAGAATGTGGCCCCCTCTGCAAATCATTTACAGCGGGGAGCGGGGGACTCTGGATGACTTCCCTCTCTCCTCCTTTCTTCAGTTCCATCCTCAGAGACACATTCGCCCTGCTCCACTCCTCAGCTGCACACCCAAGTCAAAACTACGTTAATACAGTAACAGCCACCCTAAGGTTTCTGTTTCCCAGACTCATGGAAGCTTGGGGCTGACACAGGAGGCACCTAGTACAACCCCTGCTCCAATGTAACATTTCTTCTGAGCACAACTGGCAGGAAGGCATCCAGATGGGGAGAAATCCAACCAGCACCAGGAACTCAAGTCGGCCTCAAAGAGCAGCAGCACGACTCACAGCTGAGCCTGACTAGTTATGAGTTCTTAAGCTGAGATTCTGTGTCTTCCTACAGTTGCAATACATTTCACCCAATAAGAGGGACTGGGGAAAAAGTCCCCTGGACCTCCACCACACAGGAGGTGCTAAATCACAGGTGTAAAGGAGAGCTCAGAGTTGTCCCTTGCCTTCACTCAAGGACAGGCTTAGCTTTGATTAATTAGGCTTCCTGATACGATCTACCATCTTCCTCTTCATGGAGCCCTTGCAGGGATAGCTGTCACTAGTAGTACTGCTCCATTGTTTTTGCTGGTAATTGGCCATATCTATGGGTGCACAGGTGCTCATTCCTTTGCACGCAGCAACATCGCATAGATGCAGCATCCCGAGGTCCCAGGGAAGTTGCCAGTGTGTCAAAACACTGTCTTCACAAAACTCTTTGCCATTTCCTTCATGACAATATAAAGGGCATGTCTGAGAGAATCCTAGGTTTCTGCAGAGAAAGGCTAGAACACTAACGACCCAATGTATTTTAGCGGACGCAAGAAGAAAAAGCAACTGTGGGAAGAAACTCCAGGTATCTGGTCTGATGACTGCAACAGGAAACTTAGTGTTACCTCATCACCATCATGGGGCTGGTAAGTGTCTAGTCTAGTGGTTCTCAACCTTCCTCATGCCAAGTCACTTTAATACAGTTCCTCGTGTTGTGGTGACCCCTAACCATAAAATGATTTCATCGCTACTTCATAACTTTTGCTACTGTTATGAATGTAAATATCTGATACACAGGAGAGCTGGGAGATGCACAGGTTGAGAACTATTGGTCTAGGTGATTAGGTAAGGCACATCTCTGGGTGTAGCTGGGAGGTCGATTCTAGAGAGGACTAAGTGGGGGTAGCTTTGCCTTGAATGTGGATGCTACTGAATTGGCTAGAGGTCATAGGAACAAACTGGAAAAAAATGACAAGAGTGCCCCTAGTGCAGGCAATCTTTCTTCTCTGCTTTCTGGCTGGCTGGTGGTGAACTGCCCCGCCACACCCTCCTCCCACGATGGACTGAAACCTCTGAGCTCATGAGCACAAATCAACCACAAGGACATGGTCACAGCATAAGCCCCAACAAACCCGTGTTTACTTTAACTATGGGCTATGGACATTTCTAGTTGATAAAACTGTTTCTATAACCACACCTACTTGTGTAGTGGATCAAAATGCTAAAATAAGGCCAAACGCCTGGCATTGGGAGTAGAGTGGAGACAAGGTTATAGACGGAGCTAAATGAGGAAGGGTTTCAGCTCTTAGTGCCAGATGAACAAAAACGGTAAGAAATGAAATGACTTTATTACAAAGATGGCACAAAGGGAACAAGAGACTGGGGGGCAGCGATGACAAAGAAGAGGGATGGGTATCCTGGGGAAAGGGAAGCCGACTGCAAGCTCAGTTTCCCTGAAAGCAAAGCACTGTTGGCTACCACTGTTCTAATACTCTGAAGATCATTAATAGCCGAACCAGGGCCCCCCTGTTCTAGAGAAAATTCACTCTATAGCACTCACCACATTTCCTATTACTCAGATTAAAATGATAGCAGCTTGTCTCTCACAAGCCAGAGGGGAACGTGTCTGATACTTCGGAGTTACTGTTAGGAATTCAGACACCTCTTTGCCTCAGTTAGAAATGGGCCCCAGGAGATGCATGGCTCCCAGTGACCAGAGTCCCTTTTTGATGAGCTCTTTGAAGCAGGCATTGTTTCATCAGACTGAGCACTTGGGTTAAACACCCACGAGATCCTCTGCAAAGGATCAAATGGTATACCATACTATCATGGACCCCTCACTCTGCTTCCCTATCCACATACAGAGAGGGCTGCTTGCCTACCTACTTCCTAGCCCCCCAAATGCTCAACAGCCTTAATCCTTAAGATTAATGGCTTAACCTCATGACACCTGGCTTTGATGTGAGGAGAGACATACGTAAATAGCAAGCATAGTGACAGTCCAGTGGTTTCTCCAGAAGTGGGCAAGGATTGAGTTTCCCAAGGGAAAACAAGCTGCAGGCAGGCTTGAGAAACTGTACCTGGGACAGTGCAAGCAAAGAAAGAGAAAAAAGACTGGAACGGGTGCTGAACCAACCTTGCTGGCAGGGTGCAGCAGCCATCCGCTGTGAGCCGCACTTGTGTTTCGTAGCTGTCCAGGGGGCACACGGCCTGCTGGACAGGGGGGCACTCCACGGTGCTGCAGTCCACGCTGAAAACTGAAAGGGGCAAACAGAGAAACACCATTCATTGCGACATCTACTTGCATTCTGAACCCCCAAATGAAATACCAATTCTCTCGACAAGTGTCTGACAATTCCTCGCTTCCCTGAAACCCAGGGCCCGGCTAATGTTCTCCTTTCCATCAATGCTCCACAACCATGGTATATCTCAAACAGAGGACCAGAGTTAGGATGAGAATAGAGAGAAACTATGTAGTTCTGGGGATAATGATGGACAGCAAGAAGTGTTTCTGACAGAGCAGATCAAGAAATGGATGAGCGATTGCTTTACCTGAAGCATTTACCTAATAGTAAAACTAAAATTAAAAAAAAAAAAAAAGGAAAAAAATTTTAAAAACTGATCAGTCATTAGGAACTTGCAAAGAGGAAGAATCTAGACCTAGTCACAGACTACATTAGAGATGCTGGCACAAGGGCAAGGCTGTTAGATAAACCGTAAAGCAAGAAGCAGCTGCGACATGACAAGAATTCCAACACTGGCAAGGAAGGTGAGCAAACAGTCAAATGACACAGTGCATGCTTTGAAGCCAAGGCGGATGCGGAGGGATTGCCAAGGATGAAAATGGGGGCTGTTTCCTTAGAAAACATCTGCCACTCGGATGCACGCATTTATCCAAAAGGAATTGTTTCGTGTATGAGTACTTCGAAATGCAAAACTTCCAAGGGACAGACGCATCTGCCAATGAGGCCTCTGATCGTCTCTCAGGGAATGAGGCAGGGAATGACCACACTCTTCCCACAACAGCTCCATCAAATGTATTTGAAGAAAATAAAGAAGAAAGAGAAAAGGGTGGTTGCCTCTCCGGTGACGTTCATGCACCAGGGAATTATCCCTCTGGTTCTCTGATTAGGGTCCTGAAGTGAGAAGTTACCCAAAGCAGCCAGGTAAGAATGCTTGTCTTGGTGGGAGTGGAGAGGCCCAGGATAGCTGAGCAGGAACCTGTTGCCCTCTGCTGCACAGGGGTGAGGCTGCCCAGCCAGCGGGCGCATACCTGGTTTACACTCATAGAGGTCACAGCACTCTCCCGGCTTCCCTGAAGCTTTGGACACTAGAATGTTCAGGTATCCCGGCTGGCAGACTTTGCGCAGACAGCCCGCAGGGTCACACACGCAGCGGCTGGGTAAAGGACAACACTCCCCAGGGGGGGCATAGCCCTCGATCAGAATGGAATCTTCAGGGCAACGTGGAGAGAACCGCACTTCACAGCGGGCCTTGGTGCAATCTGGCTTCTCTTCTAAATGGGAAAGAGAGAATTTAGCTCATGCCCAGGGCAGCATGGGTGGGGCACTTCTGTGGGAAGTACAGATTGTCCCAAGTCTATCTACTACCCAAAGACGAAGGCAGCGAAAGAAGTCTGGTGAAAACCTTCAGGCTAAGTGTAGCCAACCATGGGAATCTCTCCCAAGATCTGTCCATGACAGCAAAAGACGGTCCTTCAGGAAGAGCCAACATCTACTTTAAAGCCCAAGGGGAGGCAAAGGGCTCAGACTTAGGTCTGGACTAACTGTGAACCCAAGAGTCTTAAGGTTTCTTTCTTCTTCTTCTTTTTTTTTTTTTTTTTGATAGTGATGTATGTTAAAAACCAAAACAGAGACATAAATAAAAGCTAATCACCCCAGGGACTGAAGACAATAGGGACACCAATGAGCATAAAGAACTCCACCTCCACCTACGTTTTGATGAGCTGAGCTGATTAAGATGTATAATTCTATGACGAGCCAGCTTAACAAGACGGACAATGAGCCAAAGTCCTTAGAAATTTTCCTACTTGGCGTGTCTCAGCAGAGGCTCGCTGGATGCACCTCATTTTCTTTTCAATGTTATCTGTTGACCTATGACCTTAGTTTCAGAGACGGGGAAACCCAACAAGTTAGGGTTGGGCAGCAGAGTCCTTGTTTGCCAAGCCTTAGTCCTCTGGCCATTTTCTTGATTTCAGCTTTTAAGAGACGTATACTAGTATAGGCCTCGAGGAAAAGACTGAGATGACCTAAAGCCACACTACTTCAGACTGTGACCTTGGAATGAGGCCGGAGTATGGGGAAGATGGTACTGGAGCACACACTTCCATAACCTCTAATTGACTTTGCTGAACTAAGACCCAGAGATAGAATCACAGAGCAGGATTAGAGGCAAGATGTCCCTTAATATTGTAGATTGAAAAAAACCAAATAAATCCTGAGGCAGAAGTCCTTCTAATCATCGATAAAGCAAGAATGCAGGTGCCCCGACTTACACTGCACACAGTGCTGGACACGACAGACATAACTGTCTTTCCCAAACCAAGTCTGTTTCTTTCTTACTCCCCATGTCTCTCTCTCAAAGGGCTCCTGTAGCAGCGGCAAACCTGGAACTCCTGATCCTTCTGATCCTTCTGCCTCTGCTTCCCAAGTGCTGGGATTACAGTCAGGTGACCTCCTACCTGACTCTTCCCTTGTCTTCCACTTAGCTGACCATTTTCCATGTCACTAACTACTCCCTGTCTATACACCCAGGAGGAGATGGCCCACATTTACGGTTCCAGAAAACTCTCTCAGAAATTTTTACTGAGTACCGATTGATTTAGCGGTTGAGGAATACAGGGGATGGGGAGGGAGAAATGGAGATCGATTCTTGCTCTCATGTGGTCTACAAGGTAGTAAAAGGTGTAAAGGGTGATAGAAAAACAATTGATATCATCAATAGTAACAAAGCAAGGACGCAGAAGAGAGACGAACACTGTTTAGGAGGAGAGGCAGCTACAAGGAGCAGATCAATGGTGGAATGAGGTATGAGCCACAGAGATACTGGAAGAACTCTTCAAGAAAGGGAACAGTCTTGATTGCGGAAGGCGTCCTGTCCTGCAACAGCAAGGCTTTGGGACTGTGCAATATTAGGGGTGTAAAGAGATGCAGGAAGAGGCAGAGAAGGTATCTGGAGAGAAGTCAAAGCCATGCACTATTTATCCAGTGGGATCTTGTGTTAGACATAAAGATGACATTGTTGGTAAGGTCATGTGACTTGCTTTCTGTCACTTAACCTACGGCTGCTCCTTCCTTTTTGTGTTGGACAGAATGTTACTTTACCACACCTATGCTTCAGGCAGGGACAACAGTCACATGTAAACCTTGCCCACTCTTGTAACTGTTGCTGTCAAACTAACAGCCAACAAGCTTAAAGCTTGGTAGAAGGCGGAAACAGCATCTGGCCTAAGAGCAATAGGCATTCAATAACACACACACACACACACACACACACACACACACACACACAACTCTGACATTACTTCTAAGAAGGCTCTGAGTTATTATTTGCTCCATTTTATAGGTCATGAAATCAAGGTTCAAGCAGAGCAAGTTAACCGTCCAAGATCATCTGGCTGACGAATGGGCTAAGCTGGGCAGGGTGGACTCTGGTCCACTTGATCATGAACGTCTGTCATAATGTGATTCCTGAACTAGGAACGCTTGTTGTGTGCAACTTTGGTTTTACCCTTCTTCCCTTCTGGGTTGATTTATCTGGGCTTAACGTCTCTCTTGAGTAGAGTTGTGGTTTCTGTTAAACCCTCATGGCTGAACTCTCTCTTACTCAGTCCTGATTGTCTTCATAAGTTTGATCCTGGGAAACTCGGAGCCTACAAAATCACATGCCTGGGCCACACAGGAGTTAGTTCTACTCTCAAAACACCTAGCCATGCACTTTCATAATACAATCCCTAGAACTATCTAGTGAAGAGTCTACGAGTCAGCAAGGCGGCCTGTGCTGAGACACTCTCCCTCGTCAGCGCAGGAATCCTCAAAGTGCTGGGAAAGAGAAGGTCAGTCTTCGTGATGGGGCTCAGTTTGGTCTTTGTAAAGTATCTCCAGAAGATTGCTGACCTGGGAAATGCACACACTGACGTATAATAAAGAAAAGCCCTAATTCTGCTTGCACATAGCACTGAATTATCACGGTTGCTTATTTGTTATAATTGTTTCTTTGAGACAGGTTCGTTTCATATGTAGCTCAGGTTGCCCTAAGTTGTCTATGTAGCTGAGGCTGACTTTGAACTTCTGATCTTCCTTTCTTCCTCCCACGTGCTCGGATTTTGTTATGAACCTGTGAGGTACACAATTACTCCTCCGACTGAGCTCTAACCCTACATTCTATTATATTTGTAGTCTCTGAAGGTTTGGTACATATCAACATCTTCCATTAAAACCCAACCTATTACTAGCTCTTTAACATTCTCAACACTGTCGCTTCCTCACCAGTGTTCTGCACCGAGTCTGGAGAGACGGTGTACTTTTTGCAACACACAACAGGGCAAGCTACCTAGACACTATGAACCATAAGTGAACACAAGTGAATCAGGATCTTAAAACTTGGAAGTGTCCAAGAATATTGAGAATGAAGCTAGTCTTACCAAATGCTATTTCAACGTTTCTCAAGAGAACCACACTGGTTTTCCCTTAACTAACACAATTAATAGATGCTAAAAAAAATATATATATATATCCTGAGAACAGTGTTCTTAGAAAACAGTTTTAAATGGTTCTGCTGACTGTACCTTAAGACTTTTAAACTTAAAAGCTTGAGTGTAGTAGTTACTACTGTCCGTTACCTCTGCACTCACTCTTCCTTCCCCTCCCCCTTCTCTTCCAAGTGCTGGCCCAGTCAGTCTTGGGTACAGTTCTATGGGCTCTTTCCATGAAGATGTTTGCACCCTACCTCTTCTGCTGCTGCAAAAGATTTTTTTTTGTGTGTGTAGAGACAGGGCCTCATTATGTAACCCTGGCTGGCCTGGAACTCACTACATGGACCATGCTGGCCTTGAACTCAGAGAATTGCTTGCCTTTACCTTTCAAATACGTGAGATTCAAGGTGTGTGCCAACATGCTCAACTACTGCAAAAAACATTTTTATAAGCACAGTTAACTATTATTTGATATTTACATGTAACTTTCCCATAAAACTACCTTAAAGGGAAAGGGGGCAGATTTCTTAGGTATTATTCAGGTGTTATTCCCCATTTTCCTGGAATCATCTTTACTAAGCTGTATTTTAGCAGAAGATACAGAATTCATTTAAAACTCCAAAATTCCCATCAGACTTTACTGGCAAGGCTTTGCTCTGCGTCTTCATTTGCTCCTTTATGTTTTGGGATCTTTTTCTCTTTCGGATTCTTGTCAGTTTTCTGGAAGAATCTAAACATCAAATACTAAATTCACTTCGATTTCTCTCTTGTTTTCTTACACACACATAAAAATATGACCTTAGCATCATAGCTACATACTACTCCGTGTTTTAGAATTTCTTTGCAAGCATCTCAATCTGGCCTGTTTTGAAATAATCCATAATTCAACACTGATTTCCTCTTTGAAGTCTTTCAGATAAGTGCTGTAAAGTTTCTGTGGCGCTAAGCTGGGGGAGGGGAGCTCTCCTTTTGTTTGAATTTACTGATTTGTCACTAGTAATGCTTGCTGTATGAGGTTATGGTTTTGTTAATTTCTTGAGGTTTTATGGTTGGTTTTTTTTTTTTCTTTGCACACATGTCTATACAGATGTAGCCTTGTGGGCAATTTTAAAAACAGGAGTGTTAGAGAGTAACATATACTCTATTAAATACCAACTAGATCACCTGTGTCTCGTACTTCTGGTCTGATTTCTGCAAGCTCACCCAGGAGCCAGTGACTCCCCACAAGCTCCAGTGTTTACCATCTCCAGAGCTGTGCTCTTAGTAAGATGATTGGCAGGGATAAGTCTCAAGTCTTACAATGGGTTGTTAAACTGTGAAACGAGGTTTTCAAAAAATCGAGACTTGTAAAACCTACAGATACTTCCTCATCTTATAACTGTTAATAGCTGCTTTACTTCCCCTCTTTCTACACATTACCTAAGTATCTTTGTATGCACAGTATCCAGCGCATACTTCACTCAGTGTGTTACCATGGCAGCAGCAACTGTTGCTTTGGCCCCTTCTCCCCGAGCCTGCTTCAAGTACATAAGTTCTCCTGGAAATCTTTATTTATTCTTCTACATCTCTCCTGTTTGTTTTTCGTAAAAAAAAGAAAGCCATAGCCGCATTGCCAATTTCCCATGAATGAGAAAGGCATTACTTTTGAAGTTTCAATTTTTATCTATTTTCAAGGAAGTCCTGCTATACTCTTTCCCAAAAGCATTTAACAAATCTATATATAGTACTTAAACTAATTAGCAAGCTTTTATGTCTAGTTGCCATGGTAACATTGCAACTGGCATCTTAGAAAAAAAATGCCCCAGATATAGAGAGACTAAAGTGACAATATGGCCCGCAACTAAAGTAATTAAAGAAAGATAAATTAGTTTCACAATATTAGTAATCTTCCTTTGAGGACTGATATGGTTATCTAGTATAAACTGATGTAATAATAATTATGCAAAGTGTTATTTAAACCTAATCACTTAAACCTCCATGACAAGACAGTGGTTGTTTCTAGGCCTTCGCCAGCACAAGATACCAGCAGAGAAAGTAAAACTGAAACTCAAAGGGGGCAAACACATTTCAGAGTTTTCTGCTTGAACCTAAGTTTTAAGTAAAAGGAAAATAAACAGCTACTAGATGATAAGAGGGAAAAAAAATTTAGAAGAGAGGTAAAGTCACAAGGCCAGATTCTTGTTATCCTTGTGTATTTTGTTGAGGTCCATCTGATAGTGAAGCCTTTCTTCTACTTCAAAATCCATTGACATGGCCATTTTAAATAGCAGCAAGATGCTATACACTAGTCACTGCAAAGCAGGTAACGCAACATAATGCGGACAAGTAAAACTTAAAAAGAACTGCAGACTCAATGTTGCTGGGCCCTCCTCCAGCGCTAAGCCTGTTTTTGTCTGCCTGTGGATAGTAAACCCATCATACGGGGACACATCACTCTGACATATTTTTGGTAGTTTCAGTTACTTCTAGGATAACTCAAAGGACCCCAGATTTGGATTCTTTTGATACTACAGAATTAAATAAGAACACAGAGCATAAAGCCAAGAGGCAAAGAGGGCCGACTACACTTGTTTGCCCCAGAGTTCACCATGGTGTACCTTACACTCTGTAGACTGAGAACAGTCTGTGAAATCGACCTTGGCTGTCACAGGGGCCCTCCGATACTTGATAGATCCTGTGATAGCAGACTAGTCTATAAAGTCCTCTGTGTCTGTCTTTCACTCATTCAGTTGACAAACATTAACTGAATGACTTGAACAGGGAAGGAACAAAGTCCTTGCTTTCTGGGATTTATAGCTGGAGAGGAGAGAGGCATTCAGACTAATGGCTTCTCAGCATAGTGCCAGGTGGTGATAAAGGCTTTGAAGTATAATCAATAACACTTGGGCACTGCCTTAGGCAGCAGAGTTCTTCAAGGTAGCAGAGGAAGAGAAAGCAGGGCTTGGCGACACATGCCTCTGATTCCAGCACTCAAGAGATAGACAGAGTCGGGATATCACAAATCTGAGGCCAGCCTGGTCTACATGGTGAGTTCTAGGACACCCTGCTCTACACAGTGAGCTCTAGGACAGCTAAAGAATGCATGGTAAGAGCTGAGAAAAGTATATAAATACACATAGTAGGCATATAAAAACACATAGTAGGCATATAAATACACATAGTAGCCAAGAATGTTCCAGTGCCTGGGAACATTAAGAACAGACAAATAAACAAAAACCTCTAAAGTAAGTCAGAGCTGTCTCTAAGTAGAAATATACACTTCAGAGTTATGAAGAAGAAATCTAAACTGAGGTATAATTAACATGTAGAAAATACCAATAAAACTTCACAATGCAAACACTGATGGGTAATATTTCTTATTAAGGATTCAGTTGCCAAAGTCATGCTAGAGAAATGGGGGGGGGGGAAATCTCTCCTAATTGAGGGCCCCCTGCAAGTAAGGCCTGCTGGTACACATTCCAACTCTCCTGTGTGCTTCTCAGTGTAAAAGAGATTACATTTTCATCTCTACCACGTGGGTGACAAGACAGACCCAGGGAGGCCGAGACCCGTGGCTGAGGACACATTAGGAGCTGCCAAAGTCCACAATTTTCTTTCTAGCTGTTCCCCAAATCCAAAAGCACAAGTTCCCAATTCAGCCCGTCTAGGGCTTGTATGTTTAGTCCATGGCTATGTTTTGCTCAGATGCGCAACCCCTCATGATGTTGCAGTGGTGAGGAATGCACTGTCTTTGGTGAGGCCTCATCACCTCGCTGTAAGCTGTCCTGTTTCATTTGCTCTTAGCCAGAGAGACAGCATCGGGAATAATGCTTCCAGTGATAGTCTGTTCTGAAAACTTCTATAACGAATTCGACGCATATGTCATTCCTAGGTTTTTCGGTTTAGAGGCTGACTCCTTTAAAAGCTACACTGGTGAATTCTTTTCATTCACATTCCATGATTTTATCAGAACCTTTTTTTGGCAGGCTTTGCTGTGAAGACTTGTTCTACACAATCATAACCCCAAGGGGGGAAAATTAGGCTTTTGTTGACACAGTCCCAGAAATACTTCACATTTCAGCTCCTTCAGAAACACCCACAGTACTTTCCCAGCTCTTTCTTTTACTCTAGGGTTGAGTTTTAACGGCAGCAGAACCTATATTGGGGCCACTTATTAAAGATGCCATATTAAAGTATTTTCAATTGCCTAATAAGATTCCCCTGTGTCACAGTGCAACGTAACTCAGCCCAGATACAAAGGAGTAAGGTATCTACCCAACTATAGTCTGTAATATTTTAATTCAGTGGTTCTAAACCCTGGCTGCACATTAAAAATCACTTTATTTATTTATTTATTTATTTATTTATTTATTTATTTATTTATTTATTTGGTTTTTCGAGACAGGGTTTCTCTGTGTAGCCTTGGCTGTCCTGGAACTCACTCTGTAGACCAGGCTGGTCTCGAACTCAGAAATCCGTCTGCCTCTGCCTCCCAAGTGCTGGGATTAAAGGCGTGCGCCACCACCACCCGGCTAAAAATCACTTTAAAAGCTTTTAAAAACACCTCTGTCTGGAAAGCACCTCACACCAATTAGATCTGAATGCTGGGAAGAAGACGGGGCATGTGTATTTATTTCAACAGCGCCCAGGCAATTCTGTTGTGTCATTCAGGTTAAGAAACACTCACCTACTCCTTCAGCAAACTGAAAATCCTTACAAGCACATTCACTATGGATACAGAGTTTGACCAAGGGAGTCTTCAAACACTCAAGGCAAAACCACAGTGCAAAGGGGACAAGCGGCCCTTCGAAACTGGCCAGCTCAGAGCTCTGACCTGCATATTACATGTCAGTACATGCCTAGGTTCCCTTGGACCTCACAGCCTGCCTAACCCATGATGTCGATGACCTGCTAGAAACTACAGATTTGTTACTGCAAGTGTGGTCCCAGGGTCAGCAGTTGCAGCATTGCTACAGAGTGGGGGAAGCGGGGCTTGCTCGAAATACATTAACTGAGGGTGTGGCGCTGCTCTGGGCCTCCCTCTGTACTTCAGCAACAGAACATAGCAAAGTTTAAGATGGGCTAATCTGGGGGAGGGGGAACTTTTCATTGGCCTTAGAGTTAACACCACCAGCACAGCCTAGGCATTTGCCAGAAATGAAAATTCTAAGATCCACATCTGATGTAAAGAATCAGAAACTCTGGGAACGAGGCCAAGAAATCTGGGTCTGACAAAGTCGACAAGGGATTCACCAGAATAGTCGCTTGCCCCTTTGCCTCCTCTTGGAATTGCCTGGGAACTGAAATCTGAAGGCTCAGTGCACAAGTGTCCTTACTCCAGGAATCCAAAATTTCCAAAACACTCCCAAGGTAAGGAAAATGTGTGGTCTTGGTTGTTGCAAGCACGCCTGTGCCCACCCATGTTCCACAATTTCAGGAGACTCAAAGCTGTCTTACTTAGTTCATAGAAAAACATGACCCACCAGCCTTCTATGGAATCTTCTTTGAAGAGATCAGAGTCACCCGAGAAGAGGTAAAACCTGAGATGAGATTTTGACTGTGAGAGGTGGGCTTGGGGTAATAGTGAAGGGCCAGACCTCAAATGTGAATTGTGTGCTTTCTACTCAACTTTAAGCATAATTTACATGTGGCAGTAGAATTCTGAGTCCAGAGGAACTTTATTGCATCATCTGTTAATTCATACCAAGAAGATATATTCAATTTACTGCCAGGCTGATTTGCCATTCAAACAATTATAATTATATATTCATACACCATAATGAAGTCTAAAATGTTACAATCTGTCTTTAAAAAACTCTAGCAATAAGAGAAGCCTAAAGATAGATTAGATTAAAGGTACAGAGAACCAAAGGTTGGTTTAAAAATGATTACTTTGACCAAACAAAGTCACCTTCTGTAAACACCTCATCCCCGTTTGTCATGTGTTAGCCCCACCCCTGCCCCACCAAGAAATTGTAACTCTCGGGGAGTAGGGAAGATGACTCCCAAGACAAGTCTAAATGAACTAAACTCATAGTGAGTTCAGCAGCATCTTAAGAACACTCTTCCTAACAGCTTGAAAATGTCAAGGAGGTGTAAACATTAGAGACTCTCAGGATGGCTTCTACCAGGAGGCTACATCCATCCCAGAACACAAAACATAGTCTTGACTTTGTGGCATCATTCCGTGACTCCAGTTCCCTTCCATGCTTCAAGCCCTCCAGGACTGGATGCTGTAACGTAGCTTTTTTTTTTTTTTAAACAAAGGTAACACTGCTCTGAAAAGAGTACAACCAAACGACAGATCTCAAACACGTAAGAAGGAAGGGTCTGGTGTTCCTCAACTGTAAAATGTGCGGCTGGGACTTGTGTGTGCTTTCCATGAGCACGCTCGATCCAGCCAGCTCCTTGGAGTGTCTCCTACTCAATCAGGTTCCAAAGTGCGTGGCCTCTGCTCATTCAAGAAGACCAATGCATGCTTGCCGAATGAAAGGGGCAGCCAATCACAGTCTTTCAGAATGACAGGATGTGCCAACACTCTGAAAGTTTTACAACAGAAAATGTGAAAACAAACAGACAGACAGACGGACGGACACACACACACACACACACACACACACACACACACACACACACACAGTGAAGTGGGGAGGAGAACATCAAACTGAAGTCTTAAAGGTCTTAATCAGTAATATTATCAAGAAGTTCCTTGGTCTCAGAAGTGATAAACTTTTAAAACACCTTGGGAAGTTCTTTAAAGAATACTTTAAGGTGACCTGAGACCTCCAGGGTTGCATCACATGACATCTTTTAAACAAAAATTCAAGGAGGAATCAAACCGCAGGGATAAGGGACAGGTAGGGAGTGACGAGGAACACGCTGTTGCTGTTTTGTCTCCACTGACGACATAAGCAGAAAATAAGGAACAGCAGGCTGTTTAACTGTTCAACTGGTAGTTCTCACGAAGGTTCACACACGCTGGAAACAGCCATGTGGCTAAAATTATAAATAGATGTTTGGAAAAATATTTTGGCCATTTTTTTTCTGCCTCCTCCTCTCTTTCTCTTTTTAACTTCCACTTCATGGAATATAATCTGTTTGTTTGAATCATTTATTTGACACTGAACACAAATTATTACACAAATTATTTTAGCTCCTGTTTTTTCTTTGTATAGGAGTCAGTATAGCCACCAAAGCTTCAGAAGCGAGAACTGGGTTCAAATCTTGGTTTTCTCTAAGTAGCTGTGCCATCTTCACCAAATGTTTCTGGGTTGGGTTTTCCTTAGGGTTGTTATCAGTAAGATAAAGGAGGCAGCAGGAAACCTTGTGCCTGGCCCATCTCAGTGCTCATCAGTCAGCCGCTTGATGTACCACCATTAATTACTAGAACAGTTTAAGCATGAGTGTGCAGCTTACATAAAAACAGCATTCAGCCCCTCTGCTACCCTATATAAAGTTGCACCATTTTAGAACCTCCGAATACTCATGTGTTAAGATGAGAAATCTTATTTTATAAGACTGACTTGAAGAGTGTAAGAATATGTATTATTTCCTATTATTTAGAACAGAATAGCTACATACACAGTGTTGTCAACCTAAGGGTCGTGACCCCTTTGGGAGTTGAATGACCCTTTCCCAGGGATTGCCTAAGATCTTTGGAAAACAGACATTAACATCATGATTCATAACACTAGCAAAAGCAGTTATGAAATAGCAACAAAAATAATTCTATGGCTGGGAGTCACCATAGCCCGAGGAGCTGTGTTAAACAGTCACAGCATCAGGAAGGTTGAGAACTACTGCTGTAGGGGCCTTGTGTTCTCCTTAGTTGCTTTAAATCTATTGCCTAATAGGATATCCCAGAAGACAGACAACGTTCCTGCTATCGATAATGTTAAGGCTGATTATGAAACATAGACCCAACTGTCCCTTCATAGCACAGAACATTTTGGTCATCTTAGCTAGCCAAATGCTTCCACTGTTTTATCCATTCCTTTAAAATGGATTAATTTGAGGGACGTGCAAATAACTCCATCTATGGAGAGAGAAACGCCTCATCCAGGTAGGCCACTGAACATTCTAGGTATGTTGATGGCCCTGCTTATAAAGACATTAAACTGTTGAGTGGGTATCGGAAGACGCCAAGTGTTCCTAACAACGAGAAAGGCTGACAACATTTATATACTAACACAAGATGATCTTGGTCTCTTGATACAGCTTCTCTTCTGCTACATGACTCTTTCTCTGAGGCTTTTCCACTCTTCTGGGCTGTTTCTTCAGTTCCAGCACACACTTTCTAATCAAACTGGCACTTGGGGGGCAAGCCCCTGAGCTGGCCCCATATTTCTATGGCGTCTTTGTGTTCTCTGTGTACCCACAGCATAAGCGCTGGTCCAGCTGGTCCACAGCGACCGCCAAGAGGGCACTGGGGGACTACAACTATGTGGGCTGCAGCTGAGCAAAGGGATGTGTTGACTTTCTACCCTGAACTACAACTTGACCTGGAGCAAAAACAAAAATACTGACGTGTGTATTTTTTTTCCCCAGAAATGATAATTATAGTACTCGAAACTTCAACTACCAAAATGGAAAAGGCACTTCAAAAATAACTTATTAAATAGGCACTTATATTCAAGGCAGCCCTTACTTGGAAGTTATACTTTTTTTCTCTCTTTGTAGCCATTAACAGGCTGGGCTCCTGTCTCAAAGCTGTCTTTCAGAGAAGGGGGAGGGGCTGAGTCAGGGGATAGTCCTCTAATTGATCACAGTTAATATGCCTTTTAAATATTCTTTTCTGTTTAAAACATACTGATGATTAAAGAATCACAGCTTGTATATCCATCTGATGCAACATGTCTGAGGAATGTGAAGTCTGAAACACTCCTGGTACTAAACAGAAAAGGTGCGTTACCCAGAGTCCTTCAGGAAGATCCCAAGCACCCTGGTCTATTTTAAGTCTTCCTTGCTTGGTCCTTCCATTCTAGCCAATCTCGTTCTGAACTAAGGGCTCTCTCATCAGGGCACTTGGGATATAATTCCCACTGTGCTGGTTTCTAGCAGTTACTGGTTCTCACACTGGAGTATATAGAAAGGCGTTCTGAAGCAGAGACTGTGGAATCTCAGCAGAGTAACTGATGGGGTTGGTCTGCAAATGGGCTGGAGGAGGTCTGTCGCTAACAAATTTACAAGTGTCCTTTCGGCTATCCAGGTACTGTGCTTGGGCGCATCTGCCAGAAGACATTAGCCTCATAAACCTCACCTTCCTCCCTCTTAGGAAAGGTGCTTTCTTTGTCTTGCCTGCCTGCCTGCCTGCCTGCCTGCCTGCCTGCCTGCCTGCCTGCCTGCCTGCCCCTCCAACCTCTGTACAGGGGAACTGGATCTAGTTATTAAAGGACATACTTGATGGACCGCACTGAGGTCCCACTCCATCTCATACTCTACGAAATTGAACAGCATCCCGTGTTCTTCCTGACGGTATCACTCCTACAGAATAACAGTTCAGATGACAAACAGGTTTTCGAGCTCAAGGCTGCTGCTACAGTGAATGCTGTACTCAGCTCCAGTGACTCTCAAATGTGTCAAAGGGACATCACCCCCTCCCCCACACACAAACACACAAATCTAGACAGAATGAACTTAAAACACAAGGTATTTATAATGAACTAAGGCTTACAAATTCACACTTCAGGAGGTGGGGGTTTGTATTAAATTGCTGGGGGCTTTGACACTGAAAATTAACTTCACAAACGTTATGAGAAACTAGGTCCATGAACTGCTAGGAACCAAAAATTCCTTTGATCGTATTGCTTCTTGACCACTGCTGTGTAGCCTTGGTCTATAGTGTTCCCAACTGTAGGGAGGGTGGAAGGGAAAGACATGGTTTTTAGGTAGCAAGATTGGAAATGTTGTTACATAATTACTTCTGCTACCTTAATAGACACACTTTGGCACAAGTCGTCACTCACTGGCAAGAGAGTGTGGTGTGGGGAAGGTCCTCTTTATTCTGGGAGGCCAAACCTCTAGTTACGATTTTTCATTTCTGTAAGGAAATAAGAATGGACCCATGGATCCCAGTAGGATCAAGGAGATCTTCTGGCAACAAGTCCCAGCAGATAATTATCATTTGGACAGCACATGTGTCTTGTCTTTGTCCTTGTTTTGTTTGAGACATGGTTTCTCTTTGCAACCCTGATGTCCTGAAACTTACTATAAAGACCAGGCAGGCCTCTAACTCAGAGATCTGCTTGCCTCTGCCTCACTAAGACTGGGATTAAGGCATACAAATCACTACACCAGTCTTATCTTGCACTTTTAAGAGCAAAGCATTTTGAAGAATTACTCAAGAAACACTCAAACCGAACATGAGTGCTACATTTATTTGTTAAAGGTACTTGGAAGATCCATTTCCTCTCACTGACTTTAAAATCCTTGATAACCAACTACCATGGAAGTCACTGCAGTAAGTTGTGTATTTTCACAAAAAAACCGATGGTAAACAGAGAAATCTTGTCATCAGTGAGCCTAGATTTCTTTTGCAATATTCTATAAGTCAGGATTTGGCAAAACTATGCAATCCCATGATTTAAGTATGAATAAGAAGTGTGCTGGAGATATGAAGATTTAATTACAGGAGAGTGGATTAATTAATGTGTTTGTTTGTGAATAAAGATGTGGGGATGCTTCTGTCCTCAGGACTTCACTACCAACATTAAATTATTCTCTGTCAGAAATTCTTAGATATTTATGAAGAAAACAGTGGCTTAGAAATGTCAATGACGTACCAAAAGGTCACTCAGCTAATAGCCTGGAGCCAAGTCCCACAGGGAATCCTGCCCTGATTCCTACCACGACCCACTCATTCATCATCACCCTGAACTCCTTGGCCTTCAGTCTGTAACTAGCATCTTTCCTAAGAGTTACTCAAATCTCTCATATAATACTTAAGACCGCTTAGAATCTAGTTTAAACATGACGGTTAAAGCTCCTTTGTCATCAAGCCAGATAAACATACAAACAGAGCCACAACTAAAGTGGCACTTAAAAAAAGGGTTGTGGCTGAGGAAAGGTCTAGACATGGCCGGTTGTTGTACAGTCCACTGGCCAGTTGTCAGGCTGCCCACTCAACAAAGCCTCATCCTATGAGACTCGTGAACAGAAAGGTTAGGAATACAAAGACAGACAGTCATGAGCCTGGGATGATCTTTCTTGAGACTCAAGCCTAAGGAAGAAAGCCTGTGTCCTTCACAGAACTTTCTCTGCAGCTACCCAATTCACAAAGCATTTAGAGCTCTGGAACTTCCCCTTAGCCCTTAGAACAGACAGCTTGGGCAGAGTCAAGTTTATGACTAGATAAAATGATATGACTAGCTGGGGTTCTTCAGAATTCAAGATGGTAGGAGGACTTGTACAGAAGCCCGGCACCTGCTCCTTTGGTCTTGGCTTGGTGTGGTTCCCACTTCCAAAAGGATTTCTATGTGCAGGGTCCCTATGCTGCTGTGCTTGCTTCTCGGAGTTAGTCAACACTGTTCTCCACTGTTCTGCTCCTGGATTTTGAGGTCAGCCTGTGCTCATCTCCTTGAGAGGGCTTAGTGACACTAAGCAAAAGCTTATGATATGCAAATCATATCATATATCATATTACAAGCAAATAGCCTATCATATATGATCTACACAGAACCGTGGGCTAGCAAATGAAGGAGCCAACATCAGCCTTCCTCTTGTACCCCACCCCTCGTCTCTTCTATCTGTTCTTTCTTTCCCTATTACTATTATTTCCTTCATTCACAGTTGCTCTTATTCTCGGGGATATTATATTTTAAAACTTAGGTTTGAGGTCACGTCTGTTTATCCTCCGTCCCCATAGTAACTGTAAACAAAAAAATCTGCCTTGAAGAGGGAAAGTACTGTAGAAAGAGAGGATTTGGAGAAGAGGGAAATGGGTGAGGAGCAAAGGGGGAATGAGAAGTGTTGAATGAGGTGGTGGAGGAAGAGGTGCAGGGAAAGGCAGAGGAGGGCAGGAGGCATCTGGAGGCATCCAGGCAAGGGAGGAGATAATCCCGGGGCGGGTTCTTTGGGAGAAGAGGTGTAGTGTCCTGTGCATTTCTATCGTAAGTGGTTTTTAATAACAGACTTAGAAGCTCCCTTTTTTCCCTGACTCACTGCCCAGTGTCAAGAGCTCCAGGACTTACACTACCATTTCTCTGATTCCTGGTTCTGCTTGGAGAGGGCGACTTTCAGGCTTCTCTGTGCAAGAAGCTTCTTCCTTTGGTGGCTGACAGAATCCCACCAGCCAGGCACTCCTTTTGGAAAACATGTACAATGGTTGATACACATTCTCGGCATATACTGCGGATGGGATTTCATCTGGCCTCAAAAGCTTATGAGAGCTTTGAGGTCTGTCAAATGGCCCTCAAGACTAACGGCTGAATTCAAAATCAGTTCGTGTGATTGCTGGCCCCCCACCCCTTGAATAGGCAGTGACACTGTAAGAGACTCAAGCTTTCCAAACAGGGGAGTCCCACAGTTACTTTATGAGCGAACTGATTGCTACACCACAGCACAGACTGCAACCACCCCAGAGAGTGGGATTCGATTCTGACCAGCATGCTCTGCACGCATTTCCAGAAACTGCTCTTCTTGCTTTGTTATACAGGCATTTCACTGACTCAAGCTACCGCCAAACAAGCAGAGCAGTGTTTTAATTAGTCCCAGATTTCAGTTTTCAGAATAAACAGAAAAACCAAAACCGGATCACTTTCTAGGATCCCGTTATTCCTCTTCACCGACAACATCAGCGCTCAGTGCTGTCTATTTCATCAAGAGAAACCTTTGACCAGTTCTTGACTTCCTATGTGTGTGATAATGAGCTAAAAACAACTGGGCTGTTGGCTTGTCACGGGGTAAGTGCTCCACTCCTGCACAGCTGCTTCGGAGCACATCTGATTCAAATTACAAATTACTACACTCGATGGATCTCCTGGGTCACTGTGTCATGAATAACTGAATTTGTGAGTGCTAAATCAATGAAGAGCGAGGGTCCACTGTGCTGTTCTCTGTGCAATAATTTTTGAATAAATCACGGTTGTTCGTCTTCTGTCATAACCTACTGCCTAACTACCATACCCACTACGCAATTAGGAATGCAACCAGAAGGCTCCACCTCATCAGGGAGAATGTTAGCTTTAATACTGTGAATCACTAGTAAGCCTCCTTTAAAAATTATTATTGTATTTATTTATATGGGTGTGTGGGTACATGCCAGGGGCTTGTGGGGGTCATAGGACGACTTGAGGGGGTTAGTTCTCTCCTTTCACGCTGTCTAAGCCAGAGACTGATGGGAAACTTCTTTAGCATCTCAGAGATGGCTGGCTTATCCATCAGTGATGCCAAGGGCACTGAGTCCTCCCTTAATCATCCCATTGTAAAGAAACGAAATTATTAAGAAAATGATCTATCATATTAAAATATAACTTAGATCGGCGTGTAGTCGTGACTTACTACAAATAAGAAATCCAAGATTGACCTGCCAGAAATGACATGGAAAACTGACGGGTTGTTCAAGGAGGTTTAAGGTAATGAATGGATAAGTCAAACATCTGCCTTTCTCAGCGTTCCTAATTCAACAGCTTATGAGAAATGCCCAGAGCTGCACTCCTGACACTTTACTGAAAGTTTCTCTAGTAGTTAAGGTCTCTCAGTTTCATCCACTTCCTAGCTGACTTTTTTTGAGGCCAGAGGCCACAGTGACAGGCTTAGGTGCGCTCATCACTACCTTACTCACACTCACCCTGCTGTCCAGACTATCAAGCCACCTAACATTTATGGAGCACTGGAGTCACATTCTGCCTACGTGCTCCGAGGGATCTGGGATAGGGAACATAGATGGTCCCTAACGGCAAGAGCTTGCCGATCTTCACCAAGCAAAAGCCATCTCCCCTGAAAAATCTCTCTTCATTTCTGCCTCCATTCATTACTTCTAGCCTTTTCCCGTGGACTCTGCAATACATCTATTTTACAATGCACACATCACGTCATTACTTATAGTTACACCGTAGAAACCCATGACTAAAGTAATGCATTTCCATGAAGCTGGGAGCTAAGTCTTGTAGGATCTGTGTTTCTGTGATATTTAACCTCTAGATTCTGGCCCTAGAGTACAGCAGGGGGTTAATCAGCTGCTACAGCCCTTAGAATCCACCCTCCCCCCCACCCCGCTTGCATTAGCCTATCCTCTGGCTTGGCTCTTCCTCTCCACAAATAATTGAGTGTCTGACTGCAGTAAGCACTGACAGCCAGGACAACAGTCCCTAGCCTGTTTCCGAGAAAGTTCTCGTTCTCATTCTCTATGTCTGTCCATCTGTCACTCTGTTGTGTTCTCTCTCTCTCTCCCCCCTCAATTGTACACAATGTTTGGGGGAACACGTGTGTCATTTCATGTACGTAGAGGTCAGAGGATAACAACCAGTGTTGGTCCTTGCCCTCCAGCTTGTATGTGTTCACTGCTGTGGACGCCAGCGGCGCTGGTATGGGAGCTCCTTGGGATTTTCTGGTTTCCATCTCACATCTTACTGTAGGAGCTCTGGGATTATAGACTCGTGTTACCATGCCCAGCTTTATGTGGGTTCTGGGGAGTCGGAACTTAGGTCCACTTAAACCACTGAGCCATCTCCCTGGCCCAGGAGAAGCTTATTATACTAACACTTGGCGGTTGCAATTATCACTAACTGCTGACTTCCAAATACTTAGAAAAAGTTAAAAATCTTTTTAAAAAATCACAGAACCACATCAACAATATAAACTCTAAAGAATCAAATGGGGGTATTTCAAAATTCATGGGGGGAAGATTCACATAATTTACTGCAATAATTAAACATCATTGGTCTAAAGCACTAAAAACGCATATTAAATTCACAAAGCCTCCTGTCCTAGCTACACAACAGTCTTGCTAAGTCTGGGCTCGTAAACAGCTGCATACTTGCTAGTACTACAGCTGGATACTTGCTAGCATTACAGCTGGGTACTTGTTAGTAGTATAGCTGGGTACTTGTTAGCACTACAGCTGGGTACTTGTTAACACTACAATTAGGAACTTGTTAGCACTACAGCTGGGTACTTGTCAGCACTTCAGCTGGGTACTTGTTAGCACTACAGCTGAGTACTTGTCAGCAGTACAGCTGGGTACTTGTTAGCACTACAGCTGGGTACTTGTCAGCACTACAGCTGGGTACTTGTCAGTACTACAGCTGGGTACTTGTTAACACTATAGCCGAGTACGTGTTAGTACTCTCTTACTCCAGAAACGTCTGCACACAATGAGTTGAACATTACTACAGCATTGCACTGTGACCATATTGACTTTGCCAACAAAAGAATGTTATAAAGTTGACACAAAGCTTAACCAGCAAAAGAGAGGGCGTGTCTCAAATACAATCGACTTTACAAACTTTTCTGGATTTCCTGGTCTAGCTTGGTTATTTTAAATAGTTAAAAGCATCGTCTACGGGAAGTCTAATGAGACCATGTGGCGTGAGAACAGAAGGATGCTTATGGTTTCTAATATGCCACCATCTACCTCAGATACAATAGAAGGTTCAAGAATTAGTTCTGCAAACAAACTGCTGAAAGTCAGCTGTCATTTCAGAAGCAATTCACAGTGCACTCAGTGACTTCTAAGGTATCCACAAACCTGACGTAAACAAGAGGCTCTCACAGAGAAGACTCCAAAATGAAAGCAATTCCCTTCTTCCCCACCCACCCTATATCTTGTTCCCGCCACATCTATTCCTATGTGCTTAGAGGCTCACCTCTAAGAGGGATAGTATTTCCATCTCCAGTTTTTGGTTTGATTTATTTAAGGAGACCAAGGAAGCATGGTAGCAGGGCTGTAATTAGGTAACAAGCTTCAGCAGCAAAACCTATTCCGCCTCAGCAGTGACGTGGCCTGCAGCAAAGACCGCTTCCAAAGCATGAGGTGTCTGAGCGCATCACAGAAACACAGTGGGAATCACTAAACTTGGGTCCCTAACTCAGGAAGCTGAAACTTTCCTGGGTCTTTCTCTTTTCCTTCTTTCTTTCTCTCTTCTCCACTGTCTCCATCCCCCCACCTCCCCCCCCCCCCCATACAGGGTTTCTCTGTGTAGCCCTGGCTGTCCTGGAACTTACTCAGGCTGATTGAGAGAACCTACAGAGATCCATCTGCTTCTGCCTCCTGAGTGCTGGGACTAAAGGCATGTGCCACCACCAGCTGGCTATGACGCTGACTTCTACCATATAGCTCTACAAAAATTCATTTTAGGAGTCACATCCCTCACAAAACAAATCCTCAGCATCATAAACACCTCCTACAATCATGCCCCGCGCCCACGATGCCCCTCCTTCTCAAAATGGCGGTGGAGTAGCTAAAGGACTGGTGCACCTGAAGATAAAGTACGTTCACACTCAGCACTGGCAGAGACTGACAAAAACTCAGACCACACACTGACCCAAACCCCAGGCATCTTGGATACTGAGGATTTTGATCAGCACTTAAAACTTCAGTTACACAGGGGGTAACGTTTACCTTTCCAGCTTCCATTTATAGGAATTTTAAATGGAACAGCATATACCGCCCTTGCACTAGCACTCCACTGCCATCCACATTAAAGGCCAAGAGTGATTATTCTAAAGTTATTTTTAAATCGACTAATATGAATTACATGTAATGTGTAACATATACCACCAAACTAAAGGGACAAAGCCCCTAAGAAGCATCATGGAATATCTGCATTCAAAGCACACCGCTCCCAAGTTGCCTTGGCTGAGGGGCAGGGCAATGGTTAGTCTCATTCTGCTACCGCCCAGCACTTTCCTCTAATGCCCCTCTGAGATTTTCTTTTACAGTAGCTCAAGAGATGTACAATAAACATCACTCTTGGTGCCTAACAGGTTGAACTTAGGTCTCAGCAAAAATACAATTCCCCAAAGTGCTTACCTATGTTATTAAGCAGGTATGACTCTATTATGCCTTCTGGCTATGTCCCAAAATAAAAACCCAACTTCCACAGGCATTCAAAAGAAAAGTGCTACCAACACCATAGACCATGGCAGATGATTAAAAACAGAAAAAGGAGAAGGCCGAGGGAGGGAAGAGGGAGAAAGGGAGGGAGCGAGGATCAAGTGCAGGAAGCATTTCTTCCAGACAGAGCAGCCCCATGGCAGTAGTCTCTGTCAGCCAGGCTATAGACTGTACATGTCCCCTCAAGATTGGTTCCCACAGCAGTGCCACTGAGTAAGTGCGGCCTTTGGAAGGAGAAGTTTTATGGAACGTTCTTACCTACTGGGTTTATGCCTCTGAATGGAATTCTATGACTCCGGTCCTTTTTCTCTTTGCTTCCTGACCATGAGTGTAGGTGGCCTAATGGGCTGTCCTAGCACAGAGTCAAACTGAAAACCATAATGAGTCAAACCTTTTCTCTTTATAAGCTGCTACTCTTGGTTATTTTGCTATAGCGGTGGAAAGCTAACACTGTCTGAGAATCTCAGTGAGATGCATAGCTTACATTTGGTATGCATTATTTTTGCCAGTCATTAATTCCTTTTCCCTGCAGTTCTTCTGAAATATTAGTGCCTTCTGGTTGCCTCACAGGAGGAAAGAAAAAAATAGGCCTGAATATGAAAATTAAAAATGTGATACACTTCTAGTCATCTCAAAACCACACAAAACAACTCACAAAAAAAAAAAAAAAAAGCTTTTGAGAAATAAATCCATCAAGAAACATGTCTGCTTCATGAAGGTTAATTTCTGAATAGTTCTTAGCCAGAGTAAATAATAAATAGCACTGATTATTAACTTTTCACCAATGTCCAAATACTTCTTCACAGTGCCACTTAGATGCATATTTTTCCATAGGAAAATTAATTAGAAAAAAATAAGCCATGACTGTGTGACAGATATTTGCACTTATATTTTAAAAAAATTCTTTGGAATATAGTTCTGTGTTAGTTTCATAGGGTTAAGAATATAAGCACTGCCATTAAATGAGCAATTATAATTTTTGACTTTAATTTAACAGATGCTATGTAGTTTCAAGGATCAGAAGACTGTGTAACAACACTAGCTTTTATGATGGTATGCTAATAAAGAGTCCTCTTAGCAGATCACTTAGCTAGGCCTCACATGCTTCCAGATCCCAAGTGACCTCCGTGGGGGTGGGGTGGGCAATACAGGCTGGAGGGACACAAGTCAGAAAACATACTGTCATCAACTCCATCATTTTCAGGTGCAACTTCTGAGTGTCACAGTGGTGTCTTAGGGCTTCTGTTGCTGTGAACAGGAAGCAACTTGGGGATGAAAGGATTCATTTCAGCTTACAACTTCATGTCAGTCCATCATTTAGGGAAGTTGGGGTAGGAACTCAAGGCAGTAACTGATGCAGAGGCCGTGGAGGAATGCTGCTTAGAAGAATCGTCTCTCAGGGCTTGCTCAGTCTGCTACCTTCATATAGCACACAGGAGCTCACGGGTGACTCCGCCCATATTGAACTGTGCCTTCCCACAGCAAACCATCAACCAAGAAAATGCTCCACAGGTTTGTCCACAGACCAGTCTAGTGGGAGCATATTTTAAATTGAGGTTTTCTCTTCAAATACAACTCAAATTCGTATCAAATTGACATAAAACTAGCCAGCATAGGGTAGTGCTGTCATCCCTGGCTCTCAGCAAACAGCTGGCATTAGATGCACACGTACTTTGAAATTCCCACGAAATCACATCTCTCCAAGGGCATTTCCCATCTGGTACTGCAAAAGGAACGGGTCTTGGTGGTCTTTCAGTCCCTGACTATCAGCACTCTACCTGCAATGGCATGTTGTGAATGGTCTGAACTGCTGAAACAACAGAGAAACAGACCCGGTCATGAGCATGCGAGCATGGCATCCAAAGCAAGGCTACTTGGTGCGGGGGCTCTAATTTGTCCTGGCTGCAAACCCTTCAATGGGAAGTTCCTTCACCCCTTGAACTTACTACACAGTGTTCTTGTGTTGAATAAAATAATCCACATAAAGTGTCTGCTGACTTCTGGTGCATGGTAAGTATGCTATGGATGTCATTATAACCTATAGATGTTATATAACCTTTGCAACCTCAGAAATGAGATTTGTTTTTACTTACTCATTTTCAAAATGTGTGTACAGCGCTGGGCACCTAACCCAGAGCCTCATGAACATTTCATCTAGGCATCTATCACAGAGTTTTCCCTCCAGTGGATGATTTATTTTAAAATCAACTAACAAAAGTAATAAGGTTTGTTAACAGGCAAAGATGGCTCAACCATGGAAAGCTCTGGGAGAGAAGATAATGGATGCAGGAAGAAGTCAGAAAATCAGAGAGAGAATAAAAATATGTGAATCTGGCTCAAACAGATTATGTGTGCTCACATGTGCATATGTATGCTTGGAGGGGTCAGGGGGACCCCCCGGGGTTTTTTTTTTTTTTTTTTTTTTTTTTTTTTTGAGACAAGGTCTTTCATTGGCTTAGGGTACACTGATTAAATCAGGCTGGCTGGCCAATGAGTCCCAGCCATCAGTAGGATTACAAGCATGAAGCATCATGCTCTCTATATAGATTCTGCAGGATGAACTCAATCAGGTGCCAACGTTTTGACGGCAAGCATGTTACCAACTAAGCTATCTCCTTAGCCCTTCCCTTGCATCTTAATCTCACCACTGAATTCACCCACTATATATAACCCCACCCCAGGTATTACAGGCATGTGCACACAGCAGCCACAACAGAATAGCTCAAAATTCCCTTTACTTATTGACGTGTGTCTCATTTTAAAATGATTGGCTCCAGAAAAAAAAAAATAGCATAAATTTCAGACCAAGGAAAGCAACATTAAAGGAGCTAGTTCTTGTGGCATGAGACCTTTATTAAATTAAGTAATTCATATATTCAATCTGGTACACATGGTATGTGTACCAAGAATTTGCCATATAACCAAGGACATTCGAATGTAAACAACAGCCTACCAAGCTGCTGCCCACACCAAACTATCTATTCTGGATGTCAATGAGAAATATTGCGTATACTTGTCCTAGTTTGGCTTCTGTCTCTGAGATAAACACCATGACCAAAATCAACTTGGGGAGGAAAGGGTTTATTTCACCTTACAGTTTACAGTTCCATGATGAGGGGAAGTCAGGTAGGAGCCAAGGCAGAGACTACATAGGAGCACTGCTCCCTGGCTTGTCCTCAGGCTCAGATCCACACCCACCCTCTTTCTCTGTCCCAGGACCACCTGGCCCAGGGCAGCACTGCATGGTGGGCGGGGCCCTCCCATAGCAATCATTAATCAAGCAACGCCCCCACAGACATGCCTGTAGGCCAGTCAGATGCAGCTATTTTTCTCAATTAAATTTCCCTCTTCTCAGATGACTCTAGCTTGTGTCAAGCTGACAAAACCTAATCAGTACAGAACTGAACATGACCCCCATCCTGGCAAAAATCCCAACTGTCCAAAACCGTAGAGGAAGATAAGCCAAAAAGACAAAGTTATTCACGAAATTGATGAAAGCATGCGTTTTAATGCCTCATAGAACCAACTAGTCCTTGCACAACAAAATCTCCCTGCTGCTCTAATAGTAAAGACTCTTTGTTATAACCGAGACTTTGGTTTTAACTCCAAGAGAACTGTTTTCTTTTTACACGAGATGCCTGTGTATTACTTAGCTTCTTTATTCAGAAAATGTCTTTAAACGTGCATGTGTTAAGTTAGCAGTGGGCACCTGTACTTATCACAGATACAGTGTGGCTAAATCGAGTCAATAATTAAAGCAGATGAAGAACGGGGTGGAAGTAGCCAGAGGAAGCAAAACGTTAGAAAATGGAAAATGAGGCTTTGATCTGAAGCAGTGGAGATACTAGAGCCGAAGTCATCTCCTCATTTTAGTTAAAGAAGACATGGCTCCTTGAAGTTGATCGACCAGACCAGTCTCCCATCAATCCAGGGGGATTTCATGCCTGAGACCTAAGGAAAACAGAACTCAGCATGCCTCTGTTCTCTGTCTCCTATAGAGTCCAAGGTATAGAGATCTGTAGCTGTGACTGCCTGCTGACAGAAGGCAGCTTTACCTCATGTCTGGCTTAGCAGGCATACCCCACCTTCACACTGCACAACAGTCAAATGAGGCATGCAGGACATGACAGAACAAGAGCACGCATACCAACAACAGAGAAGGCCAGGGAGAGGGAGTGTGGGGCCGTGGATGCTCTTCTGCACGCAGTCTTCTCTGTCTGTGGGCATGCTCACACCCTACATTTACAAGCAAGGCTCTTCCTGGGGAGTTCTCTTTGCTTCCAGAGAACAATTTCTCCCCACACCTGATCCCTTCACTACAGACTTCTTCAAAGCCCTTAAAAGCTTGTTCCTCTCACGGCTGCTCTCCAATTCTGGAGGTCTACTCCCTGCGCTCCCCCCACCCCGCCCCAGGGCTTTCCTCTAGAGATTATCAGTGCCCCGTGTTCCGGATGGTGCTTTGTCTTATGACATCTTTAAAATCCTGTCCTCCTTAGGGTCAAAAAAACCCTGCTACCTTCTCTGAGAGGAAAGGCCATCTTCCATTTCCTCAGTCAGAACGAGACTCCTTCCTCAGCAATCCTGTGGGCTTTTTGAAATTAACCTAACACTAATTTCGTTCCACTAACCTATTCTAGTTAATAGCTCCAAAGCTCAGCTCCTCAAGAAGGCTAGACTCACTTCAAATTGGGGTCATGTCTTTTACAGTTGAATCTTTGGCTACACTAAAATTCTTTGGTTAAGGCTTTACCTATCACTGATTTCTTGTAGATCTGTGTGTTGTTTTAGGGTCTCACATATGCAGTAGACAATCCTTTGGCATGGAGACTCCTACAAGACTCCCAGACACTGAGATAAGAGGCCTCTGAAATCAATGCAACGAGGGGAAACTTACCAGCAAAGGAATGCATCAACTTTTAGGATAATATTTTTATCTTCAGGCTGTCAATGCTGCTACAAACTCCATTAGTACTGTTAAACTGGGCAATGTTTTAAGTTGGCTAAAATAATAATAAGAATAATAATTAATAGTTAATACTACCACTAATAATAACAATTGAGGTGGGTTATCGTCACTGGAAAGAGGTCAACAGGCGGTTTCAGTGCACAGGGGCAAAGGTAGCCAAAGAGAAGGCCAGCAAAGGCAATCAGAAGTGAGTGGTATAGTGGGAGAGCTGGGGAAATGGAACAGATATCAAGAGAAATTATGAGCAAGCCAACTTCTAAAGACACAGAAGCTCAAGGAATCTGGATAAAAGTCAGAATGCAGGAAGGAAAGAACCCCACTGCACAGACCACACAGGCTCCTGGGCGTAGCAAGCACCATTGTTGAGGGTCTCCACTGGGAGGCTGCTGGGTCTTGGTTACCATGGTTACCAGGTGACACATCTACACCGTTTGGGATGCTCCTTCCTCCCAGCTCCAACACTCAGTTGCAGAGCATCCCAAGTGCAGCCCTGACTGTGTCTGCAGCTGCGCAGCTGGTCATGTCTGCAGCCAGGACAGCCTGAGCTTGAGAGGGAGGCTTTTCGACTACAGAACAGATTCTCCCATTAATCAGGAATGCTCATGGGAGGGAGAATCTGAGCCAGTTTGCTACTGTCTGGATATGGCTAATAATTTCTCTCTTAAGTTTCTAGAGGAATTCATGCCAGGGTTTCTTTCAACTACAAACAGCAGATATTATTTTCCTTCTGTATCTTAAAAAAAAAATATCTGGCAGCAGTAATATGAAAAAAAAATTACCAGAGCCAAAATGTTGAGCTTAAATAAAACAAGGCACAACTAAACCCAAATACAGAGGAAGGAAGAAAAAGAAAAGAAGGAAGGAAGGGAGGAAGGAAAAGAAAAGACAAGGCAGGATAGACCTGCTTATGCCTTTTCTTTTCAGGATACAAATACAAGGTTATTAATGGTGATTTGTGCCTCATTTCCTACCAACTGGGACTCTCCAGACACCATGTTTCTGCTTACTGGCTCAAGGGTGGTTAAAGCTCATGGTCATAACCTTGATGTTCTTCTAAAACATGAACAGATTCTCAGCTTCAGAACGCTCTCTGACACCTCTCTGCATCACCTCTTTAGTATTCTTGATTGGGAGAAACTTTCATTCCCCATGCTGAAGGTTATCTTTCTCCTCATCCTCCATGATGGCTATAACATCAAGTCCGATTTATATTCTCATTTCGTTGTGACTTCTCTTTCATAACTTAGTTTTGATCCATCTCCCCCATATATTATCTAGTAATTTTTCTATGTGTCAGGCACCGCCACTGCTTCCAAGGTGACGGCAAGGAGAATAAAATATAACAGGGGATGGAAAGGACATTGAATGCACAACGCAGTAGTTCTAGCACATTCAAGCGTGTACTCTCAGCTAGAGACTGGAGGACCCGAATGGAGAGGCTCTGCATGATGTAGAATGTGCACAAGCAACGACACAAATCAACTTGTATCAGCCTCAGCGGGCCCTGGTTCTCCAGGGATTCAATGCTCACATAATCATGCCTGAAACAGCAGATGTTCCTGGTGGAAAACTTAAAGATTCTGTGACTAATTTTTGAGAGAAGCCAAGTAAATTGGGATATGAATTTTGCTGCCTTCCCTAGGGAAGAATAACAATCATTCTTCAAAGATCAGGGGAGGAACCTGGGCTCAAGGAAGAGGTAGGGAATAGGACAGGCCAGCAGAAGGATAAATAACTGGAATCTGGAATCATAAGGATGGAATCTTCCATTACTTCTAGCGCCACAGATAGTCTAGACTATTTGATGGCTCACCTTCCAAATACCATCTGCACAGGAAGAAAGGGTTGCAAAAAACTTCTCTTCCTTGATACACTTCAGAAGATTCCAAAGGTTTGCTTTGACTCAGTGTTTGCCATCTCGCCTCATCTACAAAAGGGTACCAACCATTCAAGGTAGAAAGCTCGAAATCATTTTCAAATCCCTCTCCTGGCCTGACCCTGACTCTGACTTCAGCAGAGTATTTCCAGGGCACAAGGATCCACACCCTTCTCCCTGCCTCCTCTATCAACATCCTGGTCTGGCCAACAGGATTCTCCTTCAGTGTTGAAAAGAATTCTCCCAATAACCCTGCAGCCCCCAGGTAAAATCTATTTTTTCCCAGAATGGCCAGAGTTGATTTTCTTATAAACAGCACTTCCTACTATCACTGCCTGAAAACTTAAAGCACTGTTCCAGATTCCTAGTGCATTGTGGGTAAAATCAAAACTTTATTACTTTACAGTCTGTGTAACAGAATCCTTCCTAACCTCTCCTGCCACCCAGTTCTGGCTCCCAGGTTAGGCAATTTTCTCCCACAATAAGATCACTTACAGGTGCTCCCCCTGCCTAGAATTTGTCTCTCCAGGTTCATTATTTATTTATTGTTTAATAAATTGCTGTTATTTTTATTATTTTTTTAACTTTAGCTTTGTTTTGCTTTATTGAGACAGGATCCAACTACTGCAGTCTTGATTGGCCTGGCTCTTGCTATTTGAACCAGGTTGGCCTCAAACTCATAGAAATCCACCTGCCTCCTCCTTCCAAGCACTGGAATTAAAGATGTGCAACACCATGCCTGGCACAGATTTGGTTTTTTTTTTGTTTGTTTGTTTGTTTGTTTTTTAAGATTTACTTTTGATTACTTGTATATGTGTGCGTCTATGTGTGGGCATGTGTACTTAAGCACAGGTACCTGAGACCCCTGGAGCTGGAGTTATAGGCAGTTGTGAGCTCCCCAGTGTGGGCACCTGGGGGACCTCCGCCAAGAGCAGAATGTTCTTCCTGGCAGAGCTCTCTCTCTCTCTCTCTCTCTCTCTCTCTCTCTCTCTCTCCCCTTCTCTAGGCTCACGGCACAGAACACCTTTCTCCTTTTAGTCCATCTTAAAAACCATCTCTGCAGAGATGGCCTTCTTTGAGTATTCTGTCTCAGTCTCAGCACCCTGGGAATCCACTTCAGCTATGTGATTCTGCCCACGCTCCATGCAGCCATAAGAATGGGAGGACCACTGCCTTGCCCATGTTGTTCGTCTTGAACTGTGTGGAGCACAGCAAGTGTGCAACAGCTATCAGTGAGTGAGTGAGTAAGTGAGTGAGTGAACACACTGGGGAATCCATGAATGAATGAATGAATGAATGAATGAATGAATGAATGAAACATTGAACACACCGGGGACTATTACTTCAAACAAAAACTTTTCTGAATCAGTTACATTTGGAAAACAACTTTCAAGACTACTTTTAAGAACTTTGCTTTTAATTTTGCTCATAAGCATTCATGCACACATCACTTCCCCTAAGTCCTCCATGCGAGAACAACACAAACCGATGAAACACTACAGACATCAAAAGCATGTAGATTCTCCACCAGAGGAAGGTCCTACATAACCTGTCTGGCTCAGAGATGCTGTGTCACACTATTCAAAGTCTAAAGAAAATGTCACACACACACATCCACTAGATGTGAAGCTGGGAAATCATGATAATATGCACACACTTCCAATAATCTATTTTGAAATTTTTACTAATGGAAAGAGAATCAGGTCTCGCTGGCCCATTCTCAAAAGCTTAAGTGACCTTTTACTAAGCATAAAGGGCAGACTGGCTGAAATTCTAAGGAAGAAAGGAAGAACTCCTGTCTGAATACACACACTTTACAAGGACTTCAATGGAAACCAACTTATTTTCTCAACTACAGAAGAAAATAAAAAACCCTTGAAGAATTAATCTTCAAACAGCTGGAAATCCAAGGGAGTATCCAAAAAAACCACATGAAATGGAATAACCCAGTCACACCTGACAAAGATTCAACAGGTCCAAACATAAGAGCATTCATTCACTCTATCACACACTGGCTACACATGGGTGTATTGACACAAACACACACCTAGGTATCTAATTTTGTCTGAAGTTTGTGTTTGTGTGGGCTCCTGTTTATTGGTTTTCAGTTCTAGACTTCCTTGAAACAGCAAAGCCATTCAGTCAGACCCTGCCACCCAGCACAGGGCAGGAACGTTGCTTTTGGCCCCGTGACTGTGACTGTCCTGTCCTTTCCAACTTGTTTGAAAAACCTGTGTTGACTGTACTGTGTGGAAAAAAAAATGAAAAGGAAAGAAAAGCCCTGCTGTTGTAACTATGCCAAAGGGATACAGAAACAAACGCAGATGCTAGAATTTAAGGCATTTCCTCCACTCTGTGACTATGTCCTTTAGCTGAAGGTCAAAAGCACATTAAAGGGCCTTGGGATCTTAAAGCCTTAAGTAGATATTTTTGCCATCCTCTCGTTTTATTAGGTATGCTGGCGACATGCATTTAACTGACATTTAAGGAAAATCCCAACATTACTTCCAAGCATGGCTTATTTAAATTCCTAGAGGTGTTTGTTTGTTTGTTTGTTTTAACTGATAGCCCAAATCCCTTTAAAGTGCTAATGGGTGAAGGAAGTCATTCTTTTGCCAGTTTCAGATTTACTGACTCCTTATGCCTCAGTGTGTCCACACATGATTTCTAACACTTTGGGGACATTCTCTTACTTTTGATGCATCAGATGATAGTAAACAACACATGCTGTCTCGCTCTTTGAAGGAGCGGCTTCACCTAAGATGAGTAAGGAGGTGGGACACGCTTCTGGGTAGTACAAATCGGTATCTCCGGCATAGGAAATGCAACGGATTCGGCCATTATCATAAACAAGTGGTCATGGTGTAGGTCACACCATTTGCTGAAATGACTTGTACTGAAGTCTTTGGGAACAAATCTGAAACAGAAGGAACTTCAGAGGAGGGAAATGGCTGGGACAATCACTGGGGAACTGACAGTACCAAAGTATGAAACATCAAAGTCAGCTCAGGATTTTGTTTAAAATCCCTCTGAACTGGGTAGTGTTGCTACTAGTTCTAGTGATACCGAGTAGCTCTGAGATTCGGTGAAGATTTCAGTGCCATAAAATACAGCAAAGTGCTCCCGCCACAAGGATGGCCAAACACAGAAGCTTCTCCTAGACAAATTTTCACCAAGAGCAGTGGTCCTCAACTTCCCTAAAACTATGGCCCTTTAGTACAGTTCCTCATGTGGTGACTCCCAACCATAGTCTGTATGCCAAAGGTTAGTAGGGAATTCATAACCATGAAGAGGGGAGCAATGCTTGCAGGAAACTTGTAACCAGGGGCTGTAACACCACAGGGGACCCCCAACCATACTTCCTAACTAATTCTGTTACTGTTATGAATTGTAATATAAAGATCTGTTTTCTGATGGTCTTAGGAGATTCCTGTGAAAGGGTCATTCGACGCCCACAGGGAGGTCATGACCCAGAGGTTGAGAACTGCAGACTTAGAGAGATCTGAAACGGCCTTGACTCTGAGAGTTAGAGACTCAACATCTCACACTAGCTTTACCTACGCCCCCATTGTTTCCTCTCCATATATAGAAAAATGAAGCAAACAGCGTGTAAGTGAATAGTCACTCGTCTTCCGTTTATCAGAATTCCAGAATGCTCTAAATAGCTCTGCTGGGAGTCATCATGGTTCCCAACGGGTATGCCATCTGATCCTGACCCATGACACTTCTTGTCTATTCAGAGGAGACAAACTTTCTGACTTGTTGCTGTAGAAATGTCAACAGAAGGAAGACAGTATTCAACTTTATCTGTTGTGTTTCCTTTGCTTTGTTGGCATGTGGGAAGCCGATAGACAACATAGTTTAATAGCAAACTTGGGTGTGGTTGTCCTGGTGATAAGGGAAATGAAAGTGGAAGGGGATTGAATAATATTTATTTGAAGAGTTATAGCTTGTTCTTCCTCCAACAGATGTTTACAAAGCATATAAAAATCACACCGGCTCTTAAAAAGAATGGCTGGAATGTCTGTATAGCCAGAGGTTAGCAGGGAATCCACGACCATCAAAGAGGAGCAACGCTTTCAGGAAACTTGTAACCAGGGACTGTAACACCATTATCAGCTTTGTTATATTTAACAGCAAATATATGGATGCACGCGCACGCACACACACACACACACACACACACACACACACACACGCTAAATATCGTTGATGTAGTAAAAAAAATAAAAACAAACAAACAAATTTTATAAACCCCCAACCCCCCCAGGGCATTTAGCAAACATGAGTCCAGGCAGAGGTATAAAGGAACATGTAGATAACATTTTTGAGTTCCACATCATACTAAGATATATAACAAGACCACGGCATAATTTCATTTGCAACATTCCTGATGGACAGAGACAAGCTGGCTCTCAACAGGAAAGCATTTAGAAGATTCCAGTCTGATTAGCAAGCAGAGAGAAAGTGTAAATCTTACTTTCTCTTCACTAGCAGAGATAAACATCACTGTAAATGTCGTGTGGGAAGTATTTAGGCAGGTTTTAAACTGGTTACCAAGCCCTGGATCAGACACAACTGAAAACCTAACATTCTGTTCCACACATCAGAGAATCACGTAAGGTCCCTTGAGGTCAAAGCACCTAGAATGACCAACAAGAGAACACACACACATACACACACACACACACACACACACACACACACACACCTGCAGGAATCATCTGAAAAGCCATACACAATACAGACTGCACCAAAACACTCAGTAGTGGTGTTTCCCATCTACTGTTTCAAACACACACACACACACACACTGTTGGTATTTTAAAAAGCTTCTGAATGGTAAATAACAATCTTTCATATAATAAATATAATATAATATAATATAAAATATAATATAATATAATATAATATAATAACATTAAATGAGACTGGGAGGTCTTCTAGATACTTTTACAGGTCCTTCTGGCAGGCTCAACCAGTGTTTTTTACCAATCTTATTAATTTCTGTACTTTTAACAGCAGTTATCCAGAACACATTTTTTAAGGAGAAAAATAAAACCCTTTGCATTGTCTGAACTGGATGAAAGAGAAAGGAAGGGGGGAAAAAGACACACATTACCAGCAAACAGCTTTCCTCTGTTTCATAAAAACCTGAATTTTTATCTGCAGGCAAATATATGGATACATTAGGAGAAAGCGGTATCAATCTTTAAACATTATTAAATTCCTGTATTGTTCTCTTGTTATTGGAACAGGAAAAGAAAGGCCGCTGATAAGCAGAAAACACCGTACTTTGCTTTTCGGGAAATTAAAAAAATAAAAAAATAAAAAAGACTTCCAGCGACAGAGAAAAGAATAAAAGGTTTCCCTACCCACTGGAAAACTAGGAAGTCGTCAGCCAGAAACAAAGAATACAACATCCTTGATTCAGAGGAACATTCCAGCCCCTGAAAACCCACACAAACATTAATTCATCTTGTGTTAATCCCTTCCCTCCCCAGTTTTACAGTCACCACTTACTGCTGTCACTTCCTCCTGATGCAAAAAACACCGAGTAACAGAGGTCACAAATCAAATGCAGGAAGGTGCTGTATAAAAGACAATGTCCAGGACTCCGGCGGCATCAGCAGCCCATGTGGGCCCTATCCTCGTCTTAGCATCTATACACCATTATAAGAGGAACCCCGTACCCAAAGAAATTACCCTAGTGCCCAGGCTGCCGCATGCTCAGCAGAGGTCAGTATGTACTAGGGGATGCATCAAAATTTATTAGTATAACATTCCTAAACTCTTTAAAAACAAAGGTTGAATGTTAATGAACCCTGAAATGACTTTCTTGAGAAAGTCCCACATTTCACAGAGGATGGAGGTATCCGTTCTAGAGGTAAATGGTGTGTCTATGAGTCACAGAAGGGCTTTTCAACTAATTAAAACTCACTTCAATTGATTTTTGTTGTTGTTGTTCATGGATGTCTGTCTCCCTGAGCTCCCCCACTCAGCGCCATTCCATTTGCATCTGGCTGTCCTGAGTGTGTGTGGGTGAACATCTTCCTACATTGTAAGAAAGTGCATAAGGAAAGAAACGTGAGGCTGGGGTTCTGAGGTGAGCACAAACCCGGAAAGAACATGATGGGATGGTCATTCCAGAAAGGGACAAATGGAGTGACCCTCGTGTTCCACAGAAGGCTGGACCTGGTGACTTTCAGCAGCAAGTGGAAGAAACTAGCTTTTTACGGGCAGGTACATTTGTGTGGAGTTGTATGCACTCAACCTTGCCTCTTTCATTCACAAAGATTTTCCCATTTTCACTCCTAAAAAAAAAGTATGAAAGAAAGGAAGGAAGGAGGGAGAAAGAAAGAAGAAGATAAAAGAAAAGGAAAGCTTATATATTTAAAGGAACTTTTCCTTTTAGATGATCTCTTAACCAAGATACTACTAAACACGTAATACTGCAAGTCTAGAAAAGCATAAAATAAGTCTACCAAAGAATCCTTGCCTACCCTGACAGGCCACAAGGATACTTGAAACAATCAGATTTTGACTGAAGGCAGATTCTCTCGTTAAAGACTCTGTGCTCACAAACTAACGCTTGAACTTCCTTTCATAGACTTTTGTTCCTTCTCTAGTAAAAAGAATAAAGGCAAGCTGCCTAGCTTGGGTGAGGCGTCCACAGTACCAGATAATGGCCTGGGAATATGAATGACATTAATTAATTAATGAGGTTTAAATGGCCTGGGGTACACATACATGTGGCTCAGGAAACCTGTGGTGGTCCACACCCTCTGACTGATGGATATGACCCAGTTCAGGGCAGCTGGTCTGCTCTGCAAGGACTGGAGAATCCCAGGCACTGCAGAGCCAGCTCCCACTCCCTCTGGGGATCTCAGCAAGTACTTTTGTCACCCAGATGTCCTTGTGGTCACTCAGAGGGCTGGGATTCTATAGCCTTTGCTCATATCAGAAAAACTTTTGTGTGCAGGCTAGGGTTCAGCTGGACACAGCTGGGCCAGGCAGCCACTCAGCAGCTCTGTGTGATGGAGCACATGTTGAGCTCTGGGAAAAACTGAGAGGTCACCTCCAGCCAAGTCAGAAACCACAAGCACAGGAGAGGGGCTGCTCAGAGGTACTCAGGGGAGAAAAGCTTAAACCTGCTGAAGCCAGGCATTAGATCAGCATCTGGTAAACACTCCCTGGAGGTGGAAACAGGTTTGAACCTGGTTCTGAGACAACATCACTTCCCTAGCTTGAGGCCAGGATGCATTTTGTCCTCTTAGCAACAATAATTGATGTATTCTTAAAACGCACACTGTATACATTTTTAAATAAGACATATGAATGTGTAGCAAAAACATTCTCTGCTATGTCTGGTGCTGCTTTAATCTGAAGTTAGACAGAAAAGGATAGGCAGGAGTTTGGTTGAACTGAGCACATCTTAGGATAGAGGAGATGGCTTGAAACTATAGTTATGTATGTTCTTAAAAGATTAAGACAGAAGAAAAGGGAAGAATCACTGAATGGTATAGGACCTCAACAGAACCCTATGGAACGTGCCTGGGAAGCACTGCCCTCATGTCAGTGTGAAAGTCCATTTGACACTAACTCCTTCCTGTATTCATTCCCACTGCAGCAAAATAAAACTTCCTCTTTATCTACCTACCATGCTTCTCTTAGCAATGGATACAAAATCTTTAACTAGGACCTCCTCCTGTCTCCTTGAAGGGCACAAGAACCCACAGCCCCCAGAAGGCTAGGTCACTGTATAATGTTCCACAGCCAAAATGCAGGGAAAATGAATGGTTTTTCAAGCAACTGCTCCCTCCAACTGGTCTGAGGCCAAGTTCCCTGAATTTCCTGTTTTTATTTCCCAGATACTTGACACTGGTTTCCGCCTTCTGGAAGCCCTTTCTGTTTTTCCTGTGCTGCTTATCAGACCATCAAACTGGCAATGAACTCAAACATGTTTTTAACAATGATTCTTCTAAAAAATCTATACCTACAATATATAGTTTTAAAATGTTGACTTAACCTAAGCTGAAAGTCTACTGTTTCAAAATTTTACTTTGATTCTATTTTATTTCTCCTCTCATGAAATAAGGGTTAAAGTCATTTAAAGATACACACACACACACACACACACACACACACACACACACAGTCTCTTCACATATATAAGCATTTATTTTCCACAAAAAAAACACAGAATGACTCTGACTATGTAGAAGGTCACTGATCTATACAGACTTGCAGTCTAGTTAATTTTCCTGTGTGATGTTTTATTTGCAAGTTATTTCTAATAAAGTTTTTCTAGAGAACGGCACACTGTATTGTCAATTCATGACTGTCATTATAAAAAAATGAGGCAGTGATGCAGATTTAAAATTGCATAAAGGTATTACTGTCTTTCATAAGCACAGTAAGTATTTGTAAATGACATTTGAGCAGCCAAAGGAAAAGCCATCGGGACCCTGATAGTAGTGAGGTCCTTGCCCCTCTGGAAGGTGAGGATAATGTGCTTTTTCACTTGGTCACAAGAAGAGCAGTTCCAAAGTTGATAAGCAATATTAACTGGATTCATTTAAAATTAAAATTTAAGACAGTGTCTATGAGATAAAGCAATGTAATCATAACCATTACTTGGCATGGCTTTCAGGGTTAACTGATCTAAGAAAAATAGAATCTATATTGAGAAATATTAATGAAGAATATGATTTAACAGAAATCTGCAAATACTAAAGTCCGAAGGTTGAGAACTTAGGGTACCCCAAAGTTCTTTTAGGGTACCCCAAAAGCAGCTTGCTTGGGCCTCTAAATAAACACATATGTTGAGCTTATCCTTTTGGGGGGCAGGAGAAGCAAGATAATTAAGTATATATGTTGAATCCTCAGTGAATACATTTACAGTGGTTTGAAAAGGCCACGAGTGTACTCTAGGTGTTGTTAACCTCATTAGATGAACAACACACAGCCCATGTCTATCCTCTTGCCAACAAAATAACAGACTCATGAGTTGATAGACGTGCCTTGTAAATTTAAGTCTGCTAAATGGACCTCCTGAATAACCAACGGTTATCTACAACTATGTCCACGACCTGTGAGCTAATCATCACGATGTTATTGTTCCCATTATAGTCAATATTACGTAAGGCAATATGTGAGGGCACTGATATTTAATACCATGTAGGACGTCAGTATAGTTCACACACAAATCCAAGGACATGAGGTTTAAGATGCATCTCTAAGTACTTTAGGATCAGACAGGTAGGTTATGCAGAGGGCCACCTCTATTACAAACAGAGGATTTCTCCAGAGTCTAACTTCAGAATTTATTTTATCCTTTAGTATGTGATGCTATAATACTAATGTCAACAGTAATGGTGATAATAAGAATTTTCTACATTTTTTTTCCATTGTATGTGCGTGCCTGTATGGAGACAACTTGCAGAGTCCGTTCTCTCCTTCCATCACACAGGTCCCAAGGATCAAATGCAGATCACCAAGCCTGGCAGTGAGCATCCTTACCCACGGAGCCATCTTGTAACCCATTAACGAATAACAAGTAAAATGCCTCCACTGCCTTTTAATTTCTTTTAACATTTATTTGGAAGAAATCTTTAATTGCATAGTGAAACCACCGTGCATTAATATTTAAAGCGATGCGGTTTGAAGCCCATGCTTTATTTTGAGAAGCAACGCAAGAGGTGGTTCCTACTTGTTCTAGTGATTAAAGACACAATGTTCTCTTGGGCCAGGATAATGAACCTATTTCTCTGGGGAATAGGGAAGCAGAGGGAAGCAGATCTGTAGAAACACTGCATGGCCCTCCTACTCCCTGTCGGGAAAGCCAGCAAAAGACCTTTCTGCTGGGGCTTCCTGGCCATGCACAGTCCCCTGCTGTAGGTGATTCCTGAGAGAACTAGGAGACACCAGGCCCTCCCTAGGGGACTTGCCCAGGAGGAAACATGCAAGGGAAAAGACCTGTGCTTCTGCCTTCTCTGTACTTATGTGAGAGGACAAGCAGCCTTCCTACTGCAGCTGGAAGCATCTCTGTCAGGCACTTCTAAGGGCAAGGGAAACAGGAAGGATAAAAGCATCAAGTTACCACATTTTCTTTTCTGTGGGTGTTTTCTGTGAGCACCTCTACTTCTACCTCATATGCTTATTAAAAACAATATTTTTTTTTTGAGGAAGGCCTATGAAAGCACACAGTACAATGTTGCTTTCAAAATACTAGTCGACTTTTTGTTTAGTGACAAACATTACAAATGGCAACAAGAAGCAAGAGTCCTGAGGAGGCCCGGGAGCTCAGCTTGTACTGGAGCCAAGAGACCAAGAGAAACACAACCATCAGAAATCAAATCTAGCCTTGGCCCCTGACCCTGCAGAGGAAAAATGTGGAAGAAAGTGAAAAAAAAAAACCCTAAAAAATGGATTAGAAAGAAACAATGTCATTTCCTCAGACAGAACTGAAAAAATAAATTTAGTTAAAAGTCAATGCTCTGAGGTCATTAATATCCAAAAGGAAAAACAAAATAAAGCAAAACAAAACAAATAAACAATAACAACAAAAACCCTCACAAAAATAGAAGGTGTCTCTGTGTTAAAGTTAAAACAAATTTCCATTTGTTTTAAGCAGCGGCGAGAAAACAAATACAGATAGGAAACTGTAAAAACGGAATTTGTCTTAGGCCAGTTATAACACATCTTTGGTTTAAAAATGAAATTAAAACTTCCCCGGCATGATGTGGTTTATGTTCCTGCACCATTACAGCCACACAGAATAAGTCCTTCAGCTAATAGTAGAGCAGAGTGGACTGGGGAGTCAGGGGGTGCAGTAGCCCATGCACACCCAGCATCTCCTGGCTGAGCAGGCCCAGAGAAGAAGGCATGGGCGCTAAGCGGTAAAGAGAACAGCGCCTGAAGGTCCAGATGTGCGAGCTGGTGGAGGGAGGGCTCTTCTGAATCCCAATAGTCCACGATTACAATCTTGTTATCAACTCCCTTTCCAGTCACTTCCTTATCTCAGGATTTCTGCTTTTACCAGCTCCTGGGAATGGGCTGACCAGCTCTAATACAAACAGTCCTACAAGCTTTAGGGACAGCAAAACAAAATAACAGAGCTGATCAATCAATTACTTCACACCCCATTAAAATGATCTATTATGTCTTGCCGTTCTGGTGCCAGCAAAGGTGCATGAATTTGTCACTTAGCTAAGAGCAGCTTCAACTGAGGACTCATCCCTTCTGGCACCGCCTTCGCTGCACAGGTCCTTTGATGTCATCACTCTGGTGTGCTAATCATCCTTTGTTCTCTAATACACCCATTCCTATCACACCAGTCTTCCTGAAAAAATACTCCAAGTACTCATATCACTGATGTACCCCAAAGGCACGGAGGACACCACCTTTTCCTTGTACTGCGACTCATCACCCTTATCTCCACTTCCGGGATCTCCCAACCCTCCAGACCCATTACACACATCCTCTTCCATGGCTTCTCCATGGACACTGCAAATACAGCAAAACAAACTTTGGAAGTAGATCCTAACCAATCTCCCACGGATGCTGTTCTCCTTGTATCCCATGCAAATGACCCCTGCGTATATCCTACGTATCAGCCCCCTAAAATCTATCTTGACCATGATCCACTGAGCATATCCATTCATATTTGCCAACAAAGCCCAATGATACAATCAATTCCAAGTACTCCGACGGATTTTGTCTTTCCTGTCCAAGTCTGCTTATACAATCTCAATTCTGTAGAACAACTCAACGGATCTCTCACAAGTAGACTCAATTCCCGTCCCCAATCCCCCACCACCAAGCCTCCTTTCACAAGTTCAGTACAAGACAATGATATAAAATAACTCATGTCAGCACATGACTGCCCATCTTCCATCATCAAGAAAGTACACATCACATAACGTCACTCCTAAGCACTTGGAGCTAACTCAGGGAGAGATTCACAAAGCCCCACGTCTCTGCCTCATTTTCAAAATGTTCACTGCACAACAGCGAATGCCCCAACCAGATCTATCTGCTCTCTACCTGCATGAAACCTTGTTCTTTCTGGCCAGTTTTCCTACTGTTTCACATGTAAGTCATGCAAATTCTCAGTTCAGAACTGTGTGTTTTAGTTTAGGTTGTCTTCAGTTTGGAAATCCGTTATTCAAACAGTTTACCTCCATCATATCTTGAGATACAGTTCTAAGTGAATCTTGCTTGACCAGAAGATGTCTACAGTATTCCAACTATATATATTCAAACTTCTAACAGTCTTAAAGACTCAATTACATGCAAGATCATCTGTAAGATTCATACATTTAACGATAAAAGGGGATTTTTCCCCCCAAAATTACTCCTCAGAAAAGGGAAATCCCCCAGTCCTGAGTTCTTGAAATGATCTAAAAAAACTACTGAGTGCCTTATTTTGAATAACAAAGCATTTAACCCTCAATGGCCTCAATCAATCCTACCTTTGGATTATATGAAGGCCTTCTGATGAAACCAGCTTTTTTAGTTTTTGTTTTTTTTTAAGTAAAAAAATTTAACTAGATACAGTAATTACTGTGGAATGATCTCAATGTTAAAGACAAGAGATGTCACAAACAGCCACTGTAGAACCACTCTTTGAAAGTCACTATGAAGGTCACGAATAAACGCCTAATTCATTACAACTGAACAGACAGCAGGTCTGGTGACACAGCTTTCTTAGTCAAACTGCTACGTCTCAAACAACCTCGACAACCACTAAGACACCATGCTCGGGGCAGGGTATTAGTTAAGGGACTGCAAAGTGGCTGAGGGACAGTCACTGCGGAGCATTGGGAATATTGGATACAGCTGTTTCATAAGTGTAAGAATGGCAAGATGCACCAGACCTGGTCTGTCATATTCATATAATCTGATTTTTAAAATTTGGATAAAACTATTTATATAGTCATGGAACTAAATCATCTATAACCCTAGGCTAACATGATGGTCAACCTTGTAACTCATCTATATGTGGAAGCTTGAATCAGCAATGTAAACTTAAGGACTAGAAGGACTGTTATTTACTCCTCTCGGTAAATAACAGTGACACACACACACACACACACACACACACACACACACACACACACCACCACCACCATCATCATCATCATCAGTAAATCCCTTACCCAGCATGCATGAGTCTCTGCCTGGGTTCAGTCACCTACACCACAGAATACTTTTGTTTTTATTATTTTATTTTTTATTATTTTCTACTATAGTCTCTCAATGGTTAAGTAGTTCTGGGAAGTGCAAAATAGCAGCACTATTTTATAGGTTATTATAAATGCTGTATCATTTAGAACAGCTTAATAAATCTAATACATTGTAAAACTAATCCATTCCAGAAACTTCAGTCCTGCTGAACTGCCCCAGGGGCTTGATTTTGGACACAGAAAATCCTTGCTATCCAAACTGCATGTTTTGTCATTCTTCGAATGACAACATTCTAAAGGAGAAGGGTGAATTTAAGACTGTCTCCTGTTAACACTCCTTTTCTGTCATACCCCCGCCCCACCAGGAAGAACCCGGGGCTGAAAGAAAATTCAGTCCTGGTGGAGCAGAGCTGGCATCCAGGCTTCCCTCCTCTTAACTCTGTTGCAAGCTCCAGCACTAAGCTTGGGGCTCTTCTACTGGGATTTTTATGTTTACAAATATATTTTCAAGTTATCAGTTGCTTTTTGTAGGTTATATGCATGAGCAGACAAAATTTTAGTCCATATTAGTGTAATTTTCTTGTTACTTTCATGTAATTTCTGACTTCTCCCCAGAGGTGAAGCGTCTCACTCTCCATTCATATCTGCCTGATTCTGGCTTCTTGGCAAAATTAACCTTAGCTTTCAATGTAAAGGCACACTTCTTTCCTCTATCCAGTTCTTCCCCTCTGCCAGATGAGCCATCTTTCTAATTAGCAGAGCACCACGCTAGGGTCAATCAAGCAGAATGGACCCAGTGGCAACAGATGCTGATCCCAAACACACCACTCATGAAATCATCCATTATGCAGAGGTGACCTAGGCCAGCTGGCACAAGGTACCCCGCTCACAGGATGACTGCACAGCATCCCACACTTCTGGGAAACACACACTTCAGTTGCATCAGCACCCGACACACTGTATGCTTCTCCATTAGGACTCTCTAAGCTTGCCCTGGCCTTTGTAGGCTCAAATGCTATCACCGCTCAGATGCACAATGTGGAGCCGTACAAACAGACAGTAAACAACAGCGGCAACAGCAACCAAGTATGCTTACCTTCGATTCTCTTTAATGCTGAAAGGCACATGTCCTTCCTTGGAAACTCAAAGGGATTGTTGCAGGTTCGGATGGTACCACATTCGCATTTCCCATTGATTATATTGCAGCCCGAGATAAGGTTTTCATTGCAGGGTTCAAAACCAAGCAGCTGGTCGTCATCCCAGTCCTCATCTGCAAGACAATTATCCAGAGAAAGGTTTTCTCTCCGATTTCTTCAAAGGCCTTGAGATCAAACACACACTGAGATGTCAAGATCAGCACCCAAATGTGAGGCCTTCGTTTGTGAAAGGCAGTTTGGGCAGAAATTGTACATATGAATGCATGCTACCTTCTAAGTCACTGGGAAGCGTGTGCGCGCACGCGAGCACACACACATGCAAAAGCACTTCTTAATTTTTAAATAAAGCTTCTTCGACCATTTCATGTTCACTAGAAGTATATATGAGTTAATTACATTTATCAATCTCAAAAGAAAAATTAGGCTAACTTTTTCTCACTGTATTACACAATACAGCAAGGAAGCTAATGAATATCAAGCATCCTATTCTGCAGTGAAGGAGGGGGAGATGCAGGGAAGGGTAGCATCTCCAACATATTTTGGGACCTGCTGCTGGCACCCAACACTACCTACAACAAAGCTAAGGACCAATCAGACAGCTACAGCCCTGTGAAAGACAGAGGTCATGACATTCTGAAGGTGAGATCGATTCAGGTGCTGGGATGGAACAAATGGTAATAAATTAGGTTCTAAAGCCAGCTTTGGGGCTATTAAAGCCAGCCTTGGAGCAGGAGAGGTGGTTCACCATTAAGAAGAGCAAGTACTGATTTTGCACAGAACCTGAGTTCCATTCCTGGCACCCACACTGTAACACCAACCCTGTAACTATAGGTGTGATAGCACCTTCTGACCGCCATCAGATTCTGCATACTCATGTACATACACGTAACAGGTACATACAGTTTAAAATAACGAGAATTAAAGTCTTTAAAACCAGCTCTTTTTTTCTAAAAAAAAAAAAAAAGTCCAACAAACATATGAAACACTAGTTAGGCTCCATTCTCAACTACGTTCCTCCTAGTTCAACGACCTCTTACAGAAAACCACCTACTGTACAGACGCCAGGGACATGACACGAGTCTCCCTCTCTTCATGTTATCTCTAAAAGACTCTAATCACACCCGAACTGAGACTGACTCCTGGACTGCAAACATGTTTCAGATAACAATATCTACAGAGAAAATTTCAAAGTGCTTGCATTTAAGAACACTTATACCTGTTGCTCACACTGAAGAGTAAATGTCATCTTAAGACAGTGTTTTCCGGCTGCTGTGTGCAACTCTATGATAGTCTTTAGCCATTGTGAGACCCTGACATGAATTCATAACATGGTAGGGAGGTATGTTCTCATAGAAGACGGTGCAAACAAACAGCTATGGTTTCTACGAAAGTAACACTTACTACGGATGCTATCACTCGATCACACACTACACAAGATTATTCTCCCCTTTTTTTACTGAAATAATTTTCTTGCAAAGAATCTAAAGAGAAGAAATCACAACCTAAAGAGCTTCAGGATGATTCTTTGAGATAGCAGAAGAGAAAAAAAAATCTATGTTTTGATTTTAGAGTAGGCTTGCTTACAGAACCAATGCCCCAGCTTTGATAATCTTCTGCTTATAGAGTTTAAGCAGACACCTGGGTGATCGATTTTATAATCTGTTCTCTTCTTTAGCCTATATTTAAAGTGTGTAAATAATACTCACACATACGAAGGTACACTGCATGGTAACTGAAATCCCTCACATACTCTGAAAACCAGAAAGTACAGTGAGCAACTCCAGCTCGAAAAGCATTATCTGACCTCAGTTACAACATAGTGGTGACCTCAGTGGTGACCTCAGTGGTGTCTCACATGTGTGTAGTTGCTGATGTGCTATTAGGACGACAGTCTTGGTACAGTTCAGGGGAACTTGCAAAGGACATTAAAATTTTAAATGCGGAGATTAATCCCCAGAATTTCAAAACTTGTAATTTATAAAACATCTAAACCACTGGAAAGACTACCCATGTTTTTCTCCTCTTCCTTCCTCCTTCCTCTTCCTTCTTCCTCCTCCTTCCTCTTCTTCCTCCTTCCTCTTCCTCCTCCTCTGAGTCCCAAGTGTTGGGATTGAAGGTGTGCACCACTGCCATCTGACTTTTCTTTGTTAATGAAAGGACATCTCTATTATTGATTTTTAAGTGTGCAGCATTTCCAAATCGATTTGGTTCTTCCACAATAATTCTTCCCACAATAAACACCCCATGCCTACATTATATCATCATGGTGTGTGTGTGTGTGTGTGTGTGTGTGTGTACCACCTCACACCCATGTTTACCATCCTGGGCAGGGAGAGGTGCCTACTCTACTCGGAGAGGTACCAAGTCCTCTACTCTCTTCCTACCACATTTTCCTTGTCCTTCAACCTCATCCCCACATTTACTACATTTGTCTTTCATTAAAAGCGGAGACTATTCAGTGGGTTCTCTCCTGCCAGACACCAGAATCCAAACTTTGCTGTTGAGTGTAGGGTTTTTTTGTGGTATTGACAGAACCCTCTTTTAATGATCCCTCTCAGACCTGTATCTAACACTGTACTGAGGTTCTCACTACGAATCTATAACTGTTCCCACTGCTTTGTGTTTCTACCCACAACACGGGCTTGCTTTTGCTTCAATGTCGTTCTTATTCATTCTTTGAGTGAGACTCAGGTCAATGTGACCTCCTTTGAGATGTCTTCTCTAAATGCCCAGAAGAATGAGTTGTCCCACCATTTACCTGCAAGCATCTGCACAGATATCAAGGTTTTATGTAAGTTAAACTTCCCCGATGGGCCAGAGACCTAACTGGCAGGAACACGACTATCAATTTCTGTAACCTCAACATACAGTACAGGTATATATGGGTATGTGTATATAACAACAACAATATAGCCTGCTATCTATAAAACAAGATGTTGCAAAAAATGTTTCAAGATGATTATATTTAAAGAAACACTTTAATGCTGGTCTTATTTTAAAAGTTTGTCACAAAAACCCTAGGTAAGGCACATATTTTAAAGAAATGCTTGGACACTGTTAATTTCTGACTAGAAATCATATACCATTAATCTCTTTCTCAGTTCATCTCTCAGACGACGTCCACTCAACACCTGGTGGCATTATCATCCTTCCAAGAAGCCCATTTTCAGAGCCAAGCTGTTTGACTACCAGATGCTTCTCCCTGTCTTAACAGAGGGAGACCATTTGCCCTGAATGCAGAATAGGCTAAGAGGCAACGGCCCCTTCATGATCTCCCTGGCTCTGCTCTGCTCTGTTTCTCAGCTGAAGTGTCTTATCTGTGGCACTGGCCACACCTACACATCCACAGTCAAAACTGCTGCTCCCTTGGGATGCCACCAGCACCCTCTCCATCAGCCTGGAAACGGCTCTCTGAAGCCAACATTATGTTATAGGTATATCTCGTCTTTATTGAAAGAAAACATTTCAATTCTCTGACCCCACCTAATCAATACTTTGTTTTCTTTTTGGCAAGTAGTTCCCTTAGCAATGACCATTTTATAGGATGGAGAACAGCATGCTTCAAAGACAAATGCTTTTATGGTTTTCGATTACGGAACATTATACTTTAAAACAATTTAACAGAAAAATCAACAGGGATTGAAGGCAAAATTTAATGAAATTTGATTAGCTCGAAAAGCTGATCACATCTGAGACAATTAGAATCCACTGCTGTTTGAATCTTTCTTATCCTAATCCTTGAAACCTAAAATGTCTCATATTTCAGAGGGTTTTTTTGGTAAATAAAATATCTGAATAGACTTGGTGCTATATCAATGCTCAGAAAACCTTCTATGACAGAGCGTTCAGGCAGCAGGGCCGGGGAGGTCTTTTTACAGAGCTACATAGCGTTTGGTGAATTCCCTTTGCAGATACGGTACAACAAAGCATCTGGTTTTTGCCAGCTTCATTTTAAGCTGGTTCGAACAAAACTAGAGCGAAGATTAGGAGTACTGTTCCTCATTTGTAGCAAGTATTGGGGATTCTATATGTGATAAGTTGTAGTCTACTAGACAGAAGGGTCAACAGGTATATATTATACACTGTTAAAGAGGTATATATGATATACTATAAAATATATCGCAAATGTATTTTAAGGTTTATATCTATAAGATAAAAAAATCGGGATGCTAATTATTTTTCCTAAATGTAAAAGAAATCTAATGTGCGTTCAAACTGTTGTATTTTCAAGTGTGTCTAATTTCGTGAGTCTATCCAACTGCCAACAAGACTGCCACTCACAGGTTTTCCTCCAGATAGATGTCACATTTTAGTGTGCAGCAGAATTGTTTCTTGGACACATCTCATTTCATCCCTCAGAACTAGTGAGACAAGGAGGTGAAAATTAATTCAATTAATAACCTAACTTTCAGTTAAGGAATTAAGGTTCTCCTTAGGGGGAGAGTTTTTGGTTTTCTGTTTTGTTTTGTTTTGTTTTTTGTTTTGTTTTACTCATATTTAACTGTTGTATTATTTACTCGGCACCACAGTACAGGGTGGAGAAAAGGAAGACTCACTAGAATCTAGCCTGGTGTCATAGCCTCCGATTAAACCAGGATGCCAATAGTTTTTCTTGGCAGTGTTTTTTTGCTCCACTGTTGTCAAATGGATACACAGGAGGAAGACAAATACAAATTTAGTATTATTATATAGATAGTTGTGCCATCTCACATGGTGTAGTACTGCTATTCTGAAACATGGCCTTGCCCTGCTGGTATACAAGCCCTCACAGCAAGGACACCCAAGACTATGAAACAGCGGTGAACAAGGTCTATCTCTAAAGGTCATCACTGAACCAAAAAAATGCTTCCAGTGTAAGTCTGAAAGCAAAGTGTTCCTTATAGGCTCGTGCACTCGAATCCTTGGTTTCTAGTTGCTTGGCACTGTTTAGGAAGGTTCTGGAGAGGTGTGGCCTTGGTAGAGGAAGCGAGTCACTAGGTTCAGGCTTTGAGAGTTTAAAAGCTTACCCCATTTCCAATTCTTCCTCTCTGCTTCGTGTTTGCAATTGAATATATGATCTCCCAGCTAGCATCCTGCTCTGGCTGCCATGCCTCACACACCTTATGAACTCTCCCCTCAGAAACCATAAGCCCAAAGAAACTCTTCTTGTAAAATGCTCTGTTTGGGATATTACATCACAGTAACAGAGAAGCAACTAATAGTTATTCTAATATTAATTTGCTAATGATAATTTTTCAATGCATTTACGCTAATGTGTGATTTGTAAGTAACAAATGTCCACATAAAAACAAACAAAAGTCTTTTATATGAGGTCTCATTCTAGGATATTAATGGTATAGGAAAAAATAGAAGCAGTTATTTGGGATCTCTGTTTGTTTTTAAACAACCACAGTAAAAGTATCAAGAACAGATGACGACGCCGTGCAGGTAATCTTGTTTTTATCTCCTCACTTAGTACAAAAAAAAAATGGGATTCTCCTACAGCTAAAATTTTTGCTACATTAAACTACCTAGAAAGGTTGCCAGCAAAAATAAAAAAGCTGAAGAAACATCGCCATATATTAAAAAGAAGAAAGAAACACATATGGAAACCGGAAGGAATGACTCTTTTAAGTTTTGTTTAATTCTTATAAAACTGGTCTCCATCATAAATGACCAGGTGCCAGAGCCGCGGGTAGATTACCCCTGTGTTGGTGTCTTTATCCTTGCTCATACAGTTTGCATTTATCACCCATGTGCATGGCTTTATAGGTTTGAAGTGACCTCTCCTAACCCTGTTTACTTGACAGCTCTTGCAGGTTTAGAGCAGCAAGCAGCTTTGCAGAATGTAAGTGGCTTCTTTATTGTATAGTGAACACGTGGTGACAATGTTAAAACACTCCCCCGTGTTTATTTCACCCTGGAATGCCTTTCTGTTCCACAGTATCTCATGATATTCTGGAGGGTGCCTTGAACTGGCCTCCCTCCACATTTGATGTATAAGATTTTAAATACAGAGCTTTCCCATCCTGAGAGTGGAGAGGAAGCACCGGGCAGAAAGATGTGGCGAGGCCTCATGCAAGGTATTTGGGGGGCCCTTCAACTCCAGGTCTACAAGGAAATAGACCCATCCTCTGTACCATATGGGATGCTCCAAGAATAAGCTGTGGGCATGTTAGCCTGGCTGATCCAGGATTCGATTTCTCTGCTCATCAAACTGTTCTTCCTTCTGGAAATAGAACATGTCAGGTAGACAATGGTTACTGGAGAGAGGACCCTGTTACACTGAAATCTGCCTTCCTGAGAGCAGAAGACACCTGTGCACTCAGAGCTTCTCCTTTTCTGCCTTGCCCCTGCCCAGGTTAATGGAGTTTCCTCCAAAGTAAGAGATAGCTGCACTCCATTATGCAGCAGTTCACTTGCCAGAAATATGCTACAGCAGACATTAAAAAGCAAGAAACAAACTCACAATACACACTCAGAAGCTCACTGTAATGGAATTCTGTTGGCAGAGGAGAGGCTTTTGGGAATATAGATCAAATTAATTCTTCAGCTGTTCACATATCCCTGTGGCTACAGTAAGATGCAAATAGCTAATACTGGTATCTCTTTCCACGCCAGCCTAGAAACTCCTGTAAGGTCCAACTGCTGCTGTGTGCAGCCCCAGCTCCCAGCTGGCTGTTATCAGGCATTCCGTTCTGCTCCAGGAGGAACCCAATGCAGTGAGTGTTCGATCTCTCTGCTCCAGGCTTAAAGCCTATGCTCTAGAAGCAGGTGCTTCCCTCTCCCTCTTTCTTGGGCTGTAATCAGTGCAAAGCAGGAAGGTCATGTTTACGGCTATCAGCAGAAAAGACTCCTGCTAGTGAAATTTTCTTTTTCAGACATTTGCACACAATGGAACTATGTTTGGTGTCTATACACTAGAGTGGACAAAACCAAAGTCTCTAAAACAACCGCAATACTAAAATATCCATATGAATGTTGGCTCATGAGGGAGAGGGGCATAAAGCTCTAGACGTGTGAAGAACAAGAGCATTGATTCCTATTGTGTCTCTGTGATGAAGAGTAAAAATGAGCAGTGCGGTTAACAAGACCACTTACTGTATGTTGACAGTAGGTGGAAGGTCCTACCTCTGCATTTCTCACCAGAGGCTTCTGCAGTGCAGCTAACGGAGAGCCGGAAGTGAAGGACAAATGTAAATGAATACATCCTTTCTTCATTTCAATTACATCTGCTTCGTGGAGATACTGGTATCTGTTATGTGTGCCAAACTGAGCCAGGTGCTAATGTTTTGTGATGTCGGGCAAAGGGTTTATATAGTATCCAGCATTCACATCAAAGTCATATAGCAAGTATGTGGAGACAGTATAGGAAATACAGGTGGAAATAATGTCCTTTCTGACTGCAGAATGCTGGTGAAGAATAGTAAGGAGGCTTAAGAGAAGATGTCTTGATTCTAGAAGCAAGGATTAAAAAAAAAAAAAAAGACAGAAACGCCTGGTGCTAACCAACACAGTACAAATCACTTCAAAACTCTGTCTAAACTAGGATTTATCTTAAATTGCATATGGACAAAGAGAAGCTAAGATGAGGTGACGTAAGAGAAGGCTCTGGCCAGGTGACCACAACCTTCGCTCTGATGCTGGTTCCTGAAGGACCCTTCAGCATGTAGTTCTCTAGGCTCCAAAATTTTAATGACCAAAAGGGAGATGGAATGGATAATTCATGAGGCCCCTTTAGACTTTACTCTCAAGTTTCTTTAAAGATTTGCCAACACCTTTGAAATTGTGCAATACTAAAATTTTATTGAGGATAGTGCCACAGAATTATATAGCTCTGAAAGCCATCATTTAAACTTGAAGTAGTTTCCTACTAAGAGACTAGCAGAGTTTGAAAACTCAGTTTCAAAGTCGCAATAAGTGAGGTGACCTATTGATGTCCACTGAAACATCTAACTCCACGGTTGTCAATTAGCAAGTGTTCTCCTGGTTAAAGGGAGACTGTCTTAGCGGAGGATCTAATATTTTGTTTCATCTTCATCAAGGTCCCCTAAAAGCCTTCCTCAGCTGCCTCTCACATGCTCCAGTGTTTGATCTTCCTAAAGAGTTACTTTTGTGTAAATAACACCCATTGAGAGGCATTAAGAGAACAGCCCCAAGCTTCTTAAGGGCTCCCTAGTTAGAAACAATGGTCTATAAAATAGTCCAACATCTGGCCATTCAAGTCCTTGGCATGGAGCACAGAGTCCATTTCGACTAAGCCCAAAACATATCTTCAGCTTCCTGTCTTCCATATGTCCCCTTGCGCCAGCAACACTGAGTGCTGTCCATTCCTGTTACCCATGCTGCTGTGTGACTCCACAGCTTTTGCACAAGTCTGCTTACTCTTCACAGAAAGCTCCAAGGAACCCTTAAAGCCCCTCCTCAGTGATGAACTTCCTGCACCAAGGTTGCACCATCTAAACCTTCCCAAACAGCATCGCTAGGAGCTTACTGAAGACATGCTCACTCAACCACCACAGTGGGTTTTGTGACACTGCTGCTTCCTTACAGAGCTATCTTAGGACCCAGAAAATAGCAACTTTGCAAAAAACACCATCTGCTGAAAGAGATCAGGACAGAAGACAGGAGGACTTGAATGAGAGCTAAGCAGTGTGAATATCTGAGGGTCAAACTATTTCTAGAAAGTAAATCTGGTGCAAGATGAAGAAAGCTACCTATGACTGAGAAGCATCCTTGGATTTCAGGCCTTTTCCTTTGAAAATACTAATATAAATACAACACTGTATGAATCTATGTATCAATATTTATGACATTTTGAATGAGTAAACAGATACACTATGCCTCCACCATTTTAGAGAAATAATAACAAATAATAAACTCTTAGTTTTCTTTCTGCCACTTCTGCATATCATGGCATTAGATGACATAACATAAGTTAATGCTTTTTGCCAGAAAGGCACTTGGGCATATGAATAATGCACAGAACTATTTTATAAATATTAATGTATGCTGTGGCCTCACAGCTGTTAGTCAAATAATCAAGAGCAAACCAGAAAACAAGGTGTGAGAGCTGCACTCATCCAAATGGGTAAATGATGACTACAGTGGAAAGTGTGTACACCTACAGTGAGAAATGTTAATGCCTACAGTGAGGTGTGAACACCTACAATGAGAAGTGTGAGAACCTACAGTGGAAAGTGTGAATGCCTACAGTGAGAGGTGTGAACACTTACAGTGAAAAGCGTGAACACCTACAGTGAGAGATGTGAATGCCTAGAGTGAAAAGTGTGAACACCTACAGTGAGAGGTGTGAACACCTACATTGAGAAGTGTGAACACCTATGGTGAAAACTGAATGCCTATAATGAAAAGTGTGAATGCCTACAGTGAAAAGTGTGAACACCTACAGTGAAAAGTGTGATGACCTATGGTGAAAAGTGTGAACACCTATGGTGAAAAAATGTAGATGCCTACAGTGACGTGTGAATACCTATGGTGAAAAATGTGAATGCTTACAGTGAAAAGTGTGACTGAATTCTTCAACAAGAACAGCAACAAAATTAAGATACTCTGAAAATAAGCCCTTTGGAGAATTCAAGATTTTCATCAGAGAAGCTGAACAGCCAGCACACTAGGGAAGCACATTTCACTCCCTGGTAACAGTCAACACTGGGTGAGCAACTGCTATGTGCCAGCTTATGGACTAGGTGTCTCACTAGGAAGAACTCACTTGGCTGAGGTGAGAACCCAGCCACCTAGGACTGAATTCCACACAGACTGTATCGCACAGGAAAGGTGAAGACTAAAGATTACGGGAAAGTGAACTGGACACTGGCTGAGCAAACTTTCAAGTTCACTGGACGCTGAAGACTTGAGCTCTCTACAATGAAGAACAGGAGCACCACTGACTTTCACGCTGGTCAAGCCTATTCACAGGGAGCATGACCTTGAGGCCCACTGTGAGGGTCCCTTAACATTGGGAACAAGCTGGCACCTTGTAGCCAAGACAAACAATTCATGGGCATTCCTTTGCAACCATCAGAAGGATGGAAAAACCTAAGCTTGTAAGCGTGATCTCAACTCTTCTGCCCTCTAAGAAACAAGGGTTCTTTGTGAAGGCAAACAATGCTTTCATCTAGAGCAAGGCTCCTGAAGGGCACATAATGCCTTTTTAAAGGTGTAATGATCTATAAGTAGCATTAAGGAATCCTTTCAGGATAATAACTTCGCGTGAATTCAGTCAGCATCTGTTGTGTAAGAAATGTCTTCACAAATCAACTTAAGCCTGCTGTGAACTTCACCTTACTAACATCTGCATTCTTCAGAAGCCACCAAGTGGAAGATATCCATCAAAAGACTGATATCCCAACGAACTATATTTCTGCTTGATTCTTACCTTCAACATCAAGACTGTTCTTCAAAGAAATGTCTTCCCTAAATATCTACACCTTTGGGGCTGAAGAAGACAGCTCAGTAGAAGAATACTTGCCTATCATGCACAAGCCCATGAACTCAACTCTCAATATCAGTGTGTGTTGGATAAGCAAAAAGTCAGTAACCCAAACCTGTGGGGTAGGAGGTGGGGGGGGGGTAAGATAAGCCTATATTTGATCTCACATATGTCAACCTATTACTACAGGAATCTTGTTATCTGGTGCCAATAAGAAGCAATTTGTAAATAACAGTCCATGATATTTTTATGTACAGCATTACAATTTCTTAACGATAACCTGTTTAACCTCCAGAATTTTTTTTTTTAAATTTCTGAGAACAATGTTCATGAGAACAGTAGTGTTATATTAAAAACAAGAGCTAGAGTACAGATGTGGCTGGTTAGGAAAACTTAACAATGTGAGGTCTGTCTGACACACTGACTTTAAAGGCAGCCCGTCCTTCAAATTTGCCTGGATTCTCCAGCAAGACATAAATGTAGATTATGAGAAAATGAAGAGGATTCTTGGCAAGGCACCTGTCCACCAGCCTCTTGGAACATCCACCTTTAGGTGGGTGCACAGCCCACACCCTTATTCCTCGGGTCTGTCTGAAACTGGCTTTGTGCAGGGCTTCCCCTAACTAATTAAAACTGTAAGTCAGCTAGCACCACCCTGTCCACCTCCCTGCTTTTTTTTTTTTTTTTAGTCGCTACTTCTTTCTTTACTACAAAGCTTTAGGGTGATAGGGACCTTTGCCTGTCTTCACTTGTGTATCTTCCACGACTGTAATAGAATTCAGCACAAGTAGGTCCTCCAGACGTATTTACTGAACGAGTCAATTCCCTGCGTACTGATGCGTTTTCATTTCCATGTGTTTCTGTAGATACCATTTCCTCTTCTTAGGGAGATTTTTCACTCCTTCTTCACAGGTACACCTATCCAGTCTAACTTAATCCACCTCAAAGTTTCTAAGACATTTTTCTCGACACACTCCCATGTAGCATCTCCCTCCACAACCCTTCCCTTCCCCTAAAGCACTGCAGACGCTGCTTTGAAGCTAGACTCTGAGTTTCTTCCTTTCTAGCCTGCTTCCATGTGCAGCTGATGAATAGCACACAATAAGGCCACAAAACCCACCTTCTGAATATAATAAGAGAATGGTCTGTCTGGCTAGGTGACAGACATACTTACTACAGTTGCTACCTTGAAAGAAAAGCATCACCTTTAAAATCTTCCTGTATAGTCAGGTAGTCAGGTGTGGTGGTACACGCCTTTAATCCCAGGACTCAAGAGGCAGAGGCAGGTAGATCTCTGAGTTCGAGGCCAGTCTGGTTTACAGAGAGAGTTCCAGGACAGCCAGGGCTCTACACAGAGAAACCGTGTTTCTAAATAAAAAAAAAAAAAGTCTTCCTGTATGTCTCCAGTGTTCTATTCATTACAAGCACATTCATATTTAATATCATGAGATGCAAAATAAATAAATAAACCTTACAGTAATTAGGCCTTCTGGGGACAAGATGGTAATTTTCAGGTATTTTAAACTATAGCAGTGTCAAAGAATGAAGTTCATACAGTTTTGTATTTCTAATTAGAACACATGCATGCATAAGCATGCACTCACAGAGAATAACTAGTCTGCTTCAAGTGAAACGTAAACAAAAACTGTGAATTACCCAATTCTTCTCCCACATGCTCCCACAGAACGTATTCCCATATGCAGTTAGGTAGGTGGATATTCCAAAGTCGTAACTCTGCAACGGTGTTCTATTTATAGTCAGTCTTCAGAGTGTGAAGAAAACCACAAGGAAATTATTCAAATCACAAGACTCACAACGTGTGGAACTACATACACCCTAACTCCCACCCAAAAGTTGAAATTTCTGCTAAGTACAGTAAGTATATTCAAGAATGAATATGTTTTAGATTCAAGAAGAAATAACCAAACTAAAAAACTTTCCAAAGCCTATTAAAATCAAACACACATCCTGGTTAACTAGCTGTGAGGATCATTAGGAAAAACGGCAATTTGCAGCTGTGCGGTATATACAGACACTTTAATACTCTTTAAAACATTCTTTAGGACTTCTGTTGGTTCTGAACTTCCAAATTTGTGGCAAGCTGTTACGTTCTCCGGTAGACTAGAGATACACACCTTGTATCGTGAGGGTCTGGCATTCGTGTACCTGCCTCATTTATTGTACCAGCCAAGTTGAGGAAAGCCTGCTATATATACCTTGCTTACATATCCAGTGAATAAACTCTGAACCTAATAACCAAGATATTTCTAGTTAGGAACACTGTGGACCACTTGACCCAGGACTTTATGAATGTCATGTGAGAAGAGGGAAGAGAGACAGCACTCTCGTTTCAGACAGATGCAGAATAACCATTGGGGCATCGGTTACCATTCTGGACAACTTGGGGCTTAGGAAGAGTTAATTTCCTAAGCACTCAGGACTCCAGCTGCAGAGGAAACACAATTCCTTCAAGTCCAGGGGCAATAGGATGTCTCTCCTCAAAAAACAGGTGTTTCACACACAGATGCTGCTATAATTTCTACTCCTTTCACAAAAGCATGGAATTTAATTTTAAGTATCTCTAGCGAAAATGCTTGTCTTGCCTTCCCGGCAAATATTACTGCAGTTTGGAAACAGTGTAATTAGCTCATGACTAGAGAAGGGTTTACATGAATTCTCCACCAAAGAATTCAATTGGGAGGAAACTGAGGATACAAGTCGTATGTCCTGCAAAGGGGCAAGAAACTGGCGCAAGCACCATCAACCTGAGGCTTGTCCTGAAAACCTTTTTCCAGGTCAGTGACTGACCCCAGTGTGGTCCATCTATATGAGAAAGGAGAGAAGGATAAGCAACAATTAACTTCAATGGCCCTCTTTCCCATCACTAATCTAACACACTATTTGTCAAGTAGGGTTTGCTCTGCTCTGCTCTAAGGTTAAAATGAGATGCAGTTTCTTTGGCGGGGAGGTGTCTTTCCTACCTTCTGATAGTGAGAAATGTGCTTAGTCCAGATAGTCTCTGGACATTCCCGGTTTCCATCCATCCTTTTCATCATCTTCCTGTGCATCCTTCATCTTTACCTCAAATCCCTTCCTCAATACCCCACCTTCTGTGACAGCTTACCTGCCTGAAGCCAGTTTTGCTGAGGGTTCAACCTCCACCTAGCATGAAGAAAAACACACCTGTTCCTACCTGTCAAGCCTCTGGGTAGAAGTCTCCTGAGCTGCTCTGGGGGTGGGGGGAGTTAATACCACCCTGTGTTTCCTTTCCCTCTATCCCACCCCAAGGCCATGGAGCAAGCTGCTCTCCCCCTCCCAATTCCTTCCTGTTTCTCAGGCCAGGTCCATCCAGGACGCCTAACTGCCAGGGGTCAGAGTGCTACATTCCAGTGGCTTCACACCAACCACCACAGGGAGGGCTCCAGATTCCTTCCTTCGTGGGGGGTGGGGGCAGGGCAGGGAGACTGGAGTTAAAAGTTCACCAGGGGCCAATTCAACCCACTGTGACTATGTTCTGGGTAGCACCATGGGGGCAAGATGGCCATCAGGGGCCCCAAGAACTCCATCCACAATGGACAGGTTTTCAACCTCTGTGAATGAGGTGGGAAAACGAAGTCAACACTACAGACTTGGCAGAACTTTTTAAAACAGTAAGAGCATTGGATAACTGGTTCACAGTCTCAGCTCTAATTGTCAAGTGGTGGGCTGGCCGAGGGAGGCTTTTCTAAGGAACCAATCTCCAGAATTCTGACTCCTGGTAAATGAAGAGTTCTCTGGCCTCAGTCCCTTTGAGAGTCTGAGGTGCCTTTGTCTAATAAAATACCACTTGTTCTCCCAGGTAACATCCAAAGTTCCTAACCCATTGAGCAACAACATAGTTCCCAAACTGTATTTCTCTAACACTCAGGTCCAGATCTTCCAGAATCTGATCCAGTTTTTCTTCGTATCACTCTCAGGCCTGAACTCAAACCTACAAACCCTGGTCTCATCAGGACTTCGCAGGTCAGCCCACTGGATGCCTAAAGGCTTATGGAATTTGGTTCCAGGATACACAGTCTATCGTGACTGCCCTAGGGCAGAGGCCATAGTGGGATAGGAAGTGACAACCTGACTCACCTACACCCCAGGCAATAACTGGAGCAACGCCAACTTTGCCCAGGACAGACTCTTTCACAAAGAGAGTTCCACACCATTAGAATCCCAAAGGGTAAAGAAATGAGGAGACCAAACTCTAGCCCTAACAAGGGCATATTAGAATACGGTTGACGAAAACAGACTTTAGAAGGAAGGACGAGAGAAGAGATGCAGGGAGAGCGAGGGCATGAAGTGGGTAACAGAGCCTATTTAAGGTGTCCTTCATGTTAGTCAAAGCCATAGAAACCATGCCTGCCAAACTCTGTCTCAAGACAGAGTGGCGGAAATCCCTGAATGGTCCAAATCTATCAGCTAAATAAATGTTTTCTTCCCGCTTTCTTAAAAGCCAACCATTGCTTTAAATAAATGGCTAATGGGTGAAGTTGAAGACAGACTAAGCAAGTGTGTAAAAATTAATATAACCCTACAAAAAGAAATGCCATCTCACTCTAAGCAATTGCTTTTGTTTAAAAAGAGAGAGAAAAAAAATCCTGACTAATTAATCACCCATCACCCACCTACTTCTTATCAAGTAAGGGTTGCATGCAATAAGGTTCTCCTTTTTATTAAGGTTCAAACCCATACAATCTGCTTTGTATGTGACTTAACTAGAATCTGGATTCCCTCCCTTTCCCTCCCTCCCTCCCTCCCTCCCTCCCTCCCTCCCTCCCTCCCTCCCTCTCTCCCTCCCTCCCTCCCTCCCTCTCCTGTACAAGCACTACCTTCTAGGAGAAAATGGCTCAGGGTTTTCTGTAAAAAAAAGGAAAAGTAAAAGAAAAAAGAAAAAAAAACTGCATAGAACTGCCACGAGCTGCTCTCCCGGTATTGTTGGCAGACTGCATTCCTGTCAGCGATGAAATAAAAGCGCCTGGGTTTTGCACATAAGCAGTGTGGGACTACAGCAGAAGCAATTAGACGGCCCATAAAGTGTGCCTGTGACAGCTCTTCCTTTTATGAAGATCCGACTTTAAATGGACCGCTTCAATGTGGGTGAGACAGATGTGGGGTAGAGAGAGAGACCACGTGCCCTCCCATTCTTCCTACAAAAATGAGGAATCCTTCAAGCCAGGGTGAAATCATCTTTCCACACAAGAATCACCCTGTAGTCACTT
>JANHMN010000010.1:62123598-62160562 GCA_030674055.1 Rhabdomys pumilio | reverse complement strand
CCAGGGTGAAATCATCTTTCCACACAAGAATCACCCTGTAGTCACTTATGTTAAAATAAATTTATTATTTTTTTTTAAGTTGAGTACCAGGGGAAGATTTTAATGGCTTTAAAAAAAAAAAAATCCTGGAATACATAGAGAACTAGAATGCGGAAAGAAGTTATGAAAATGACAATGAGAGGTAGAAATGGTGTTTTAAAAATCAGAACAGGGTGCTTTGTTTGCAGGAGTCCACGGGCACAAAGCTCTTAAAGACTCTACCACCGAAAAGAACTGCTTCTGCACTCCTGTTACACAAACCTTCTGTTTAAATCTAAATACTTTTTGAACTCGAAGAAACACTTAGGGAAACAAAACAGACACGGCACTTTCATGCATAGTCCTCACACATTTACTAGCTAGGATGGCCTTTTAAAAAAAAAACTGTGCCTGCCTGTTCATGAAAGCAAAGTTCTTGTCCTCCAGCTGACAGCCTTTATCACATGAAACACTGTCAGCAAAAGAAAAACAAATTAAGCTTGCTTTCTTTACTTTGGGGAAAACAAAAAACAACAACAACAACAACAACAACAACAAAACAGAAACCAAGAAGAACCAAAGACTCACCTCATTTCGATGGTTCTCCTCAGGAGTAGGGTCTAGACAAATCACAGATAACTGGTGGCATCTTACCCCCACCCCCACCGTCTCATCTGGGCCATCTGGGGACCATTTATTGCTCTGGTATGAGCAGGAACTCTGAGAGGCACCCTCAGATTCAATACCCAAGGTGACACCTACCCATGAGCTAAGTCATCAACAGCCACCCTTTCCAAGCATGTGCGCTACTGATGGACAAAAAATACCTACCAACTACTGACTCATTCAAAAAAAAAAATCAATAAGCAATTGCTATTTACTTGCCTCCATACTAGGTACTGAGGGGCCACAAAGAAGCATGATAAACAACTTCCCTACAAAGTATCTGTCTACCCTATCGGGATGCCCACCTGAAAGGCAACCCTGAGTAAGGACACAGAGTGAGCTCATAAAGAAAGAACAGAGCTTTCTTATTATATCCACTGCCTATTTTAGGGGTTTGGAATGTACCAATAACAGTGTTTACTGGAAATAAGTCCCCTGATTAAGCTCTTTCATCTTCCCTAAATTACCTTAGGAGCCAGTAAATATTAACAAAACTTCTGAGAGACAGGGTATGGTAGATATGATCACATCACAGGCACACTGTGATTAAAACAGGATTCGGAACTCCCAACCAGGGAGTAAATATCCTCATGCCTACACTGCTATGCTCAACACCCAACACCTTTATTTACAGTTATCAAGAAAAAAGAAAACCACTTTCCTACCTTCTGAATATACCACTTAACACGGCATTTTTAACAAGCACCTGGTATGTAAAAGCCACTAAGGTACAAAAACATAATGGTAACTGGTATTTACTGTGTGTGCACTAAATACAATATACTACTCCAATTACTTTCCATATTAGTTGTTTCTCATAACCACCCCAATGAGAAGACACCACCACTATGCCTATTTTCAGATGGATAGCCCAAACAGACATGGAGTGCCTTGGCCAGGATAATGCAGTCTTGCAGCATACAAGTCACTGGGCTGGGCCGTGAACTTACTGAACTCCCCACGTAGACGCAATTTTGCCTCTGTTAATAAAATATGGTTTCTCTCTAAAGAATTTGTCATCTAGATTTTTCCTGAGGAAGTAATTTTAGGTTACCAGTTAGGCTTCCTTGAAACTATACCCCTAACACTTCTTGGAAAAAAGAAACCATCCTAATGGGACTTGTAGGTACAATGTTTCAAGAGGACCCTGACCCCATTGTCTGAGGAACTTGCAGCATGGGGCACTAGACCAGTGCTACAGGGGAGGTAAAGGAGCCCTTGCTAATGAGGAGAGCTATGGTCAATGGCTAGGCACAGACCCAAGTACATGTGTGCAGGGCTGGAAGGCGGGGATCAACCAAGGACAGCATGTCCATGTGGGCAGAAGCAAGGGAAAGAATTCAGAGCCTGTGCAGGGCAAGTCAGTGACCAACTGACAGATACACTAAAGCCAGCCAGGGTTTAGTCACCTGTCGCCATAGCCATGTGCTAGACAAGATGAAGGACAGGTTACAGGGCCACAAACTCCCACGCACCACTCACTCTGTCCATCAACATAGTGTGCCTGAAGAATATATGAAACCTGTCCTTTCCACAACATCTGAGGCTTATTTTTTTTTTTTTGAATTCTTACCAGCAGGTTAAGAATCTGAGTATTGAAATCCGAATGCAGAAAGAAAGGGCAAGAATGGCTGAGACTAGCACACTGGTAGAGACTTTGAAGACAGCTCCAAAGTAAAGCTAGACTTTAGGGTCACTCTTCCAAAGACCCAACTCTTAAAGAGGTAAAATGTGAAGCAGCTATAAACATCCACCCATAAACAATTCCATCCACCATCTCCTTCTGGCCAGAGCCTCTAACTATATTTATGCCTTCTCTAACAGTCGCTCATCCTAACAGCCAGAAATAAACCCAGGGCTCTCAAAATCCAACTCCTCCTCCCCGTTCATCTGAGTTGGCCAGACTCCAGGGCTCTGTAAGCAAGGAAATGTAGCCCAGCGACATCACAGTATCACTCACCTGTTTAAACACTCACCCCCATACGCACCTTACACTGCTGCAGAAGCTTCACTGTCTACCATACATCAAGGACCAAACCAACCGAGCTCATTATAAATACATTTGAACATTTATAAGCTGGAGTGATGGAACACTTGTGGTCTAGGCAGATAATAAAGCAGGACTGATTAAAGATTAACCACAGGGCTGGAGACAATCTACTGAGTCTCATCTTAAAATGGCTTTATACACGGATTTCAATAACACAGGCCCCGCCCTGAGCTACACCTTAGGAAAGTCCCAGGTCATCTCTTTCTCAAAACTTTTCTGAGTGGTGAGCAGTCTTCTCATATCTCTTTCTTCATCTGGGCAACACACCTTCACCTTACACACTCTGATGGTGGTGTTGGAGGCAAAGGACAAAGTTATGCTGATTAAGTCAGTGTTTTGGTCAAAAAAGTATCAATACTAGTTTCACACACACACACACACACACACACACAATTATAGTTGTATACTATGGTCTTAAAGAAGTCTAGATAGGTAGTCTCTCAAAATAACAAGTAGAAGTAGCCTGGTAGTGTTTCTGCTTTTTGGAATATCTTGATTGGTATATATCATACATAGTTTGCAGAAATATACACTATAGGGGCAACCAAAGTGTTTTGTATTCCTCAAATCTAAAGGTACTTAAAAAAATACAAAACATCTATATGAAAACTGATCGTGTGATTTTGCAGACTATTTCTACAAATGGTTGAATCAAGAGTTCTTCAAACAGTGAAAAAAATTTGACATACTGAGACACATGCCATAAAATGAATAGGAAACTAGTGTCAGAACTGTAGAAACAGTAGAAAGTCAGTAACAAAAGGAAAACAATGTTTCCCTGATAGGATTTCACCAACCAATCCTGACCATGGACCTAGTCTGTGCCTGAGTAACGTCCAGGCTTCCGTGTTTTATTTTATAAAGTGGTAGAAGTGAGAGACTGAAATACATAAAATCCACAGTAACCAAAATATATATGTGTGGAATACAAATGTTGAAAATTCAACGTGAAGTTAATATCTAGTCCCTATTTAGGACCGAGTCAGTTACATTTATCATCCATACTAAAGGAGCATATGTAATTCTATTATATGCTATCCCACTCCACCCTCCCCACCAAAAGGCAATGAACTCAAATCTCTCTCAGTGGGCTGACAGTTACACAAAGCCTACAATCATTAGTTAGCTCCTCAGCTTGCCCCTAGAGTCACTGAAGCCCCCGTTGGTACAGAACAGACAGCAATCAAGAGCAAATTATGCCCTGAGCAGAGACACAAAGGGCAGATGCTAAGTGCTAAGTGGCTAATCCTTAGCAGGGGAGATGACACAACTGTAGTCATCTGCTTACAGAGCTCAGGCACTCGGGGAAACTTTCCGATCGAGCTCACTCGGAGTGACTTTTTCTTGCTTGCTTTCTATACAACCCAAAAAATAAAGTGGACGAAGAAATGAAGGAGAAGGCCATAATCTGTTCAGTGCAAGCACTTGGCTTAAATTAAATATACCAGTGAAGGAGATTCTGTAACAAGACAGGAATGTGTACCTGTTAACCTGAGAGAAACAGGATATACAATGAAGATTTAAAAAAAAACTATACTTATAAAAGAAGATTAGATATAAATATATAGAAGCATGAAGCTGGTTCTCTCTCTCTCTCTCTCTCTCTCTCTCTCTCTGTGTGTGTGTGTGTGTGTGTGTGTGTGTGTGTATTTTCTCAGGAAGAGTATTTTGGATAGCTTTCCCATCATACTACATTTATAATAGTTTTCTTTAAAATGATAGCAGCGGGCCCGATATTTGGCCCCAGCACACATAACTAGTGCAGGTAAATAAGATGTTCAAAACTGAAACTGCAAAGAAGGGCTTTAAATAGGCTTTCAAAGGGACCACGAATGAGCTTTAGGTTTCCTTTTACATGAAGGACCCAACATATGAACCTTACCACCAAGAATCTTTGAGCACACCAAGTTTTAAGGAATTTCTTTATCAATGCCTTTGGATAAGCTACTGTAGTTGACACCCTAATCAGGGCATTAGCAATCGTAAACCTTGTAAGAAGCCCAGAAACTTCAGAAGATACAAGATACGTGAAGCGTCATGCATCAAAACAGTCTACGTTCATTTATTGCTACACACCGACGACGGTCAGAGACAGTAGGGCAACCCTTGATAATCACACAGACGAGACAGAAAGAAGTTGTCAGGACAAGCACAGAACCCTGTGAGGAACCTTCCTGCGCACATGCACACTGTACATATGCATGCCTGTATGTACATATGCACACATAACAAAATCTATAACATATCTACAGTTGTTCACTGTAATGACACACTTCTTCCTACAAAGAATGACAGAGAACATCTGTTTCGACAGATGCAGACTTATGGACAACCTCCCACTACTACTGTGCCAGGTACACTGATCACTCTGGTAGATACGCGTCTGAAGACTCTATCCTAGGTCACTGGTATCTTCCTGTCCTTCTCCCTGCCCCCAACAGCACCCCAGTTTTCCCTCTCTGTCTCAAACATCACTTTTTTCAAGTGCTATCTCTGGGTTCAAATGTAGGCGTGATAAGCTTGTCAAAAGCCAGCTCAAACAACTGTCTCCTTCCAATAGTTTGAGGGGTTCTTTTCAGGACTCGGGGAGCCTCGTTGTGCATGTAGCTGAAACAGTACTTTCTGGTTATACTTCAGAGTCGCTTACTCCTCCACTTCTCTCCTCCCAGAAGTCTTTCTCAGTTACTAGGACTGTTTGCTTTGGCTTGCAGTCTGGTGGGCACACCCTCTTCAAGTATGCTTCCTGGTCGGTCCTCAGCCTCCATTCATTGATTTTGCTGAAGCCCAGGGGTAAACGTGCTTTGCAGCAGCAAGCGAGTCCAGCTCAGGGTCCTTCCCCTACCTCTGGAGTTGACTATGGAATCACAGGTCTAAGAACACACACCTCAGAGGGGTACTGTTTGCCATCAAGTCAAAAGCTTCTCCTGCTGCTAAAGTTCTTTTAAATGACAGTAGGCAAAGAGGGAGAGACCTGTCCCTGAAGCCTAGAGGCTGATTCTTATTTAAACCTCTGATGCTTCCTACAGAGTTATCAGATCTGGGGGATGGCCAAGTTGCATTACTTTACTTAGAAGTCTATGATTGCAGCTATGGACTGTGGAGGACCCAAGTAACTTAGCCATCTGCTTCAACGTGCCTTCTTTCCAGGTCCAAACGCCTTTTGTAACATTAAGTAGGTGACAGATAATAGGACCTGAAACAGGTAACTGGAAAAGCCACTCACTGTAGTATAAACATTACCAACAATTTCAGGTGGGTCTGGGATGAGCATCTCCAATGTGAGAATGATGGAACCCTGTGACAGAGACATCAAAAGCCATCAATGCGCTCTAAGAAAATGGGGTTGCCAAGGCATGTTTACTGCAATGATTGAACTACATGGGAGGCGTGTAAATCTAGTTCAGTGCTGGAGTGATTGGAACACAAGACCCTGCCTGGGTTTGGTCCCAGCACTGGCTGGACCATGATCTTGTAGTCAGGGTAAGGTTGTATGTGTCTGTGACTTGACTTCCTGTACTTTATCTCGTTCAAATCTTTCTTCCTCAGCAGCTGAGAGGCTTAGTCTAATTTGTGCCTGTGTCCTTAAGTATCTAAAGTCACTCTGCCTTAATTTGTAAATCACTTTAAGGCCTATAGAAAAACAAACAAACAAAAAGTTCATGACTAGTGTTGAAGAAAAAACAACTCCTGCCACTAAATAAAACAAGTTTAGGCTCCAGCCACTAATCATCAGGAATCCCTCAGTCTCTAAAATGACAGGGTTTAGGGTAAATCCAAATGGGACTGTGCTTCCCCAAACTCCTTCTATGGCATCCCTGTGGACATCCTGCTGAAGCCTGTGAGGCTCTGTCACTATGCAGTCACAGAGGGCCACCCTCCTGCTGTTGGTTTGGGATTTTCCTCCTCAGAGGAACCTAAATGCCTCAGGACATTGCCAGGTTCCTCCACTTCACCAAGACTCAGCATCCAGGGCTTCTCAGTTGTACACAATTCCCTCCCAATTAACTGAATGACTCACATAAGGTACCATTTTGGATTTGCTGAGACTCCAGAACTCTGTTTTACTGACTGACAGTGCTCCTGTGGCCATCTGACTTGTGTTCATAAAGTTGTTCATAATTATTTCTCATAAGTTATCAGAGGCTGGTTACTATACTTGTTTACTGTACCAGATCCCTGGTCATCAGGTAAAGGCAAGCACTTAAAAGTGTCCTTATAAAAATAGTTCTTAACATGCAGGTGACGGGCCTGCTCATGAAAGGGGACATTTTGATGAAAAAATTGGACAGAAAAGTCATAATGAATAAATTTTTAAAAAAAAATGCTTTTAAAATACTTGCTAAAATAAACATGGCTAAGTTCAACTCATTATGTAAATGCTACCACAAACCTTAAGACCGGCTGAGGTAGACAAGCTAAAACCCACCTGTGTGTCCTTCTGGGATGACAGGATTTCTCACGGGGCTCTGGAAATAGGTAAGTAAGTGTCTCTCATTTCAGTCTCCACAATACAGACGGAACGGTTGAGACGGAAAAGTTTTGTCTAATATCTTGGATGACCTTGAGTCTAGATTTAGTCAACAAATGCCCATTGAGTTCTTCCCGTGTGCCAAGTGCCAGAATAACACACAATCCTGGCACTCAAGTGGATCACAACCAGGCAGGGAGGAAGGCAGAAATGTGAACTCTAACACACTATGAAAGGCCTAAAGAAGGGAAGGGGAAAGCGCTATTTATGGGCACCCAAGAGGAGGGGGTGGCATTACTTTTTCCTGGGCAGGGCAGGAAGGCTTCACAAAGAAAAGCGGAGGGCCTGAGGGATGAGAGCACATCTGAGAGGCCCAGCAAGCAGCTTTAGGGACTCTGAAAAGTGACACCACACCCAGTTTCCAGTTCTTGGCCTTGCTGCTACATCTGGTGGCGCAGGATCACGACAAATGTATTGAGCACATTTCCTAGTTTCTGAGTTTTTCCAAGGGTCTCTGCCCAGGATTGAAAGCAGGTTGGAAAACCTAAAACGTTAGGGAGCAAGATGCTCAGATCTTTTAATTCTCATAAAAATATGCAAATCGCCACAGCCCTATGGGAAGTTAAATGCTTATTACACTAAGATTAAAAACAATCATGATTATGCGTATGCAACACACCCCTCTAACATAAGAATGTTGCCTCTCCTTCCCCTACACCACGCCACCCCTCTCTTTTTACTTCCTAATACCTTCTATTTTTCCATTCTCTCAAGAAACATTATCACCCAAGTATTTTTTACCCAAGGGCATGAGCTTACATATTCACAGACAATTTAAAAAAATATAATCCATGGGCTACTTTCATTGCCAAATGCAGCTGCAATTATGTATTTCTCTTGGACGTGTTTTATGTTATTAAAACTTGTAAATACTTTATCTCCCTCAAGTTTTCCAGCCCTCTGTTGGCAGACTCTTTTCTTTTTCCTCTGTCTTTCTAAGGGTCTAATATAATTTTCTGAATAGAGAATCAATAAACTTGGCTGCTGAGGGCTTACCTTTTCCCAGTGTAGTCTTTGAAAATAATATGATCTCTTTCCAGCAAAAAAAAAACACCTTTGGCTTCTCATAGTTTGTTTATTTCCCTACAGATGCCTGCCAGTTCTCACCCTAAATTTTCGTGTTTCCTTTTGGCTCTCACATCTAAAATTCCTTTAGAAGGTCAAACAACTGTGTTTAATGACAACGTGTTATAAAGTATCACTGCTCTTAAAGATAAAACTTGTTTCAATCACCAAGAAATAAATGTCAGCAATATTCCTAACCTCTACTTGGTTCCTCATCAATATTTCAATTAAACAGACAGTTCAAAAGCAAAAGCGCTTCAATTAGAACCGTTCTATGTTCAAATACAAGAAATAAATCAGGACCTGGGAGATGGTTCAGTCTCTAGAGTAGTTGTCACACAAGCCTAAGAATCCCAGTTCAAATCTCCTACAGGTGTGTAGAAGTTGGGCATGTGCCATCTAGAACCTCAAACTTGGAGGGTCAGAGTAGGAGGGGGTGGAGATAGAAGAAACCTTGAAGCTCACCGGTGAGCTATTTTGATCAAAGTAGTGAGCTTTCAGCTCAGCTTAAGACTCAGTTTAAAAAAATAAGACAAAGAGCAACTAAGACATCCAGTGTCAACCAGTAGTACACACTCCCAATAAAGCAAGTACAACCTTCAGGAGGTGGATCTTTTGGGGTGATGGTCTACAGAGGCAAAACTCTTATCGTGCTAACCCAGAGCTGTTTTCAGCAAACCAGCAGTAACAACAGAGTATTTTTCATGCCATGACCTAAGTTATTGGCAATATATACAGAGGCACACACCATACTTCTAAGCCTCAAAGTTAAACTGAAAGAAGGAGCCATAGCAGCTCCTTGCTCTCTCAAGGATGCTTCGAGAAGGCACCACTCAGGGTCTGCTGAGTGCTGTCCCAGAAACATTGTTCTGTCCCGGGCATTTCTTTTTAGACCAATCATAAAGACTCCTGTTTTACACACTCCTATCACTTTTTGACTTGTGCTATTACTATAGTTCTGGGACCCTGTGAACATTTTCACAGTATCCTTTAGCAATTAGTGCACAGGTGGTTTACTGGAAGACATCCTCGCAGTGGATGGCATGTTTGGCCCTGACTTCTGGGAACAGACAGCATACTGATACCTGGAGGGCTGAAAGCAGCCATGCCGGGACAAACATGGAAGCAAGCACAAAGGCACAGGAAGTATTTTTCCAAAGTCATGGCAGTCCAGCTTGCTTAAGGATTTGGCAAGTGCTAGAGAAGAAGGGTCAACCATGAGGGTGGGCAATGTGAAGAAGGGCAAGGCGAGTGTCTACTGAGCCTCCCAATATACACATGATTGTCCCACAGACAGACATGCACACATGCTTACTTCTCAGAGTTCTGAAAGCCAGGCCTTCAGAGCCAGAACATCAGCAGCGAGATGTCCTAATCAAGCAGGAAGAAACCCAAATGAGGACCTGTTTATACACCACAGAAGAATACGGGAAAGCTTCTCTTAGGCAAAAGCTCTAGTTGGTAAATTAACACCACCCACACCTCAGTGGCTATTTTCATGGTTACTGGCTATTAATTATCTAGCAAGCTAGACAAGAAGAGACAAGGTAAGGTCTGGAACAGGATTTAAGTTTTGATACCATCGTCTGAAACAAGAAAAGAGCAAGTGTCGGTACAATATTAAAATACCCACCCGTTTAAAATACCCGTCCAGTCACTAGTGCACTTTTAAGAGTTTTACAGACTGAAGGAAAGAATTATTTGGGGATAAGAAACAAAATATTATAGAACACTAAAAAAATAAGTTCTTATAGGTAGTACTGGACTCTTAGGAAATTGCATTCAGAGTCATAACTAGGTGCTGAGTTCTCTTCATGCTATACTGTATCGTTTGGGACTATACAGCGTTCAGCAGATTTATCAATGAATAAATACTGACTGGAATGAACTAATGTCATATACCTGCTGGAGGCAGTGCTGAAGCCTTCACATTCTTTAGAATAATATTCTCACCAAGTGTCAGGGCCAAGGGCTCATACTATCAAGCCTTTGGTGTTAATATGCAAAGGAAAATGGAAGTTTCTAGAAATTCCAACTTTCTAAGCTTCAGAGTTGGCCTGCACTTTGAAAACAAGTTGAGTGACGATGTGCTGTGTCACAGATAGACTAAAAGGCTCCGTCAGTAGCCAAGACAGCTGGGAGCCAGGTCCGTGCAGTATCATTTCATCCTTGTAATGTGAGGTACCAAGGAGCTCCTGCATCTGTGGCCCCTCTCCCTCTGGCTTTTGCGCACTATTAGTTATGTTTCTTTAAATTCGGTCTGTTCCTTAAGGAAACTCCCTGGCAAGTGAAAACAGCAGCAAAGGTAAAAGAATGCAGAGAATCTGGCTGCTGCCTGCAGTTATTAGGAAGAGCAGCAATTACTCAGCTCTTCCCAGTATCAAGAGGCAGAAAGGAGCATGTGGATTGGGGCGAGTTTTGACCTGTCTTCGCCCAAGCTTCTCCCTTGGCAGTATGTTACCTACCTCCCTTGGGCCCAGGATAACTGTAATAATTAACAAAGCAAATGAGAAATGGAGAAAGAATGAAAGCAACAGGCCAGTTTAGACTTGGGTGTAGATCAGAACACAGTTAACAGTGACAGATTGCAGGCACTCTGCACATGTAACAGACGTCACTAATGTCCCTATGATGATGGTTCTGCTGTCACCGACTTGTCCCAGGAAACACAAGCAGAGCAGACTTCTTGTCTTCCTGCTGAGGCCCGGTTTCCAGCATCTCACTGAGCATCAGGTGAACGGCCACCACTCTTCCTTCCCTAACTCTGTAAATACAAGGTACTATCTGATCCTTGGCCAGCACTTGTGGGTCATAAAAGCTCAGGTCTTATGACCAGAGAACAACCTGAGGATCCCTGATTTAGTCCTCGTGCATTCAGGTTGGTAAGGGCCTAATTCCCTTTTTGACAAATGAAGACAGAGTGTAGCTGTACATAGTTACAGAGTTTTAAGTCACCGAGCTGTTTAGACGAAGACAGACCAGAAACCATGACTATTTTTCTCTTCTCCATCAGCCCACAGTTCTCAGGCGATCTTTGGTGATATTTACCTCTGTGAAAAGCCTCAAATCCTATCTGAAACAAGCCAGGACATAAACAAACTCATTCTCACTTTGATTAAAATATGGAGTTATCTGGCCTTTCCTTTTTGAGGCATAGGCAGTGGTAAAGATTTCCCTAAAATTGTTCTGAAAATATACAAACTTGGGTTCTTAAACAGCGTACAGCCATCCCATTCTTTATAAAAAGTCATTTAAAGATCCCTCTACTTTTCAGACAAGATTGTCTGAAACCCACACCATACTTGGTTCATACAACAACAACAACAACAACAACAACAACAATAACAACAACAACAACAACCAAGTGCCAAAGCTCCAACAAGAGCAGTGAGGAAAGTCCTCCTTTCAGATCTCCAGAACTGTAAACACTCATTCTGGGGGACAAAGCCCACAGCCCTCACATGTAAGATTCTTGACATAAAATGCGGTTGAAGGGGGTGGGGTCTAAATATTTCTTGTTGGTGTCTGGTTCAGGTGAAACATCCTCCAGGCATATTTACCTCTCTCTGGCAGGTCTTCTGGAATCTCAAAGAGAGGTGTCACAATTCTTCAGCATCCAGATGCCTCTGGTTTGATCACAGCTGTGAACCCTTTTTCTAAGGTCTTTGGAGATGAAGCTAAGTAAGTTCCCTCCAGTAAGTGGGGCTTTGCCAGCTCAGGTTTCATCCTGCCCTGCCAGAAATTCCTTTCTGTTTTGAATCTGAGATGTTTGTTTATGATTTTTGTTTTGAAATGCTAAACAAGACAGACACCATCTCTATTTACAGCTTAAAAACAAAAACAAGAACAAAAACCTTGGGATGACTGGTTCTAAAGACAAAGCTCAGACTTTTAGAGTAGGTACATCAAATCCTCGGAAATTAGAAATAAAATATAACTGTCTTAAAATATAGTCAGCCCTAGATTTATTTATTTGTGTTATGTTTAAAAGTTTTATGTGTATGGGTGTTTTGTCTGCACATATATCTGTGTCCCACATGCAAGCCTGATTACCAGTGAAGACAGAAGAGGGTGTCAAATCCCCTGGAACAATACAGGGGATTACAATACAGCTGTGAGTCACCCATGTCGGTGCTGGGAATCAAACCCAGGTCCTCTGGAAGAGCAGCCAGTGCTCTCAACCACTGAGCCATCTCTGCAGCCTGTTTAATGTTTTTTTCTTACATACTCTTAAGACAAGTGTTCTTTGGATGTTTCAAATTAGAATATTATACTTGGGTTTGATTAAGACTGACATAAAGGAAACCTTGAAACTATGTTTTGTAGGTTTTTTTTTTTCTCATTTTGATTGCATATTGGCATACCAACACTCCTGATAAAAGACAGAGGGCATCTCAAGAATAGGTAATAACAGAGTGTCTGGGGGAAAAAAAATCCAATTTCGGCTGTGTTGTAAAGTTTGGCTGTCCAAAAGAATCAGCTGTAACTTACTGGTCTAAGGATTTTTATCTCCATCAGGTATTTTTCTCCCAGACCCAAAGTAGACAACCATTATGAGGTTATCTGTCTTGGGAACTCTGTGCTAATATTTACTGAATAAAAATGATACTCATGCCGGGCAGTGGTGGCGCACGCCTTTAATCCCAGCACTTGGGAGGCAGAGGCAGGTGGATTTCTGAGTTCGAGGCCAGCCTGGTCTAAAACAGCCAGGGCTACACAGAGAAACCCTGTCTCAAAAAACCAAAAAAACTCATTTTGAGGCAAGAAGGAAGAACTCACAGTTAGGATTTCCTATACTGTGGGACCTACACTGGTTACCAAACAGAACAGTTTTAATTGTGGAATATTTATCTCTTCCTCTGTAGTAACACAGGCGCTCCAGAGACCACAGTAGGCCAATCCATGGGTCTCACTCACTTCAAAGGATACCCCCTGTAAGATGGAGGAGACAAGCAAAAAGATATTCTCTGGTCCTGGGTCTCATGACAACATGCACCTTGTTACCTTTTAAAAGAGAATATTTTTTTTTTTGAAAGGAAGAATTTGAAGCACAGACCCAAGCAAATGTTCACATTCCACCAGACTCCACAGGGCCTGAGAATTAGGGTTACCTGAGGTCAAACCAGGGAACACCTTGTTCTCTGAACTATAGAGTCATTTTCTCTGGGACGAACATGACACCAGAATTACTATCCTCAGCCTCCTGTCAAAAGAGAGTATGTGTGGAGGAGGTGTTAGTGTATGCACAAGGCTGACTTCTAAATTTATATACAGAGAAAGCTAACAAATATAAAAATAAAAAACGATGCAAATTAGAATTAATATTTGTTATTTAAAAAAAATCTACCAAGAACACTACTAATATTTAAGTATATAATATTCATATCTGTATATCACTTACAAGATATATTCATGTTTGTTATCTCTAATCTTCACTATAATTACATGGTGGGACATGCCTGATACTTCAAGTTTACTTAAGAAAAGCAAAGCCAGAGAAAACTAGCCAAGACTGATCTTGCAGTTAACAAGACCATCTGAGTCAAGATATGAATATTGGTTTTATCTAAGCTCAAGACCCATCTGGTTAGCTGAACCCTCCATTCCTGGTGGTCTGAGGAAAAGTTAAAGGGCTCCTCTCACCTGCTCCTGACATGTTCAGTGCTCCCATCTCAGATTTCACTGTCTGGGACGGAGGGAATGAATGGCCCTAGCCTTCCCCGTTTACCATTAAACCATTACCTCTATGGAAACAAGGGCCTTATCTTACTTACAAACACAACTGTCATAGTGTGTCACAGTTTTTAGATTCCCTTCTGTATCAACTTCATTCTACAAAAGCTGAACTCGTACTGGGAATGACCTGAGACTAACAGTGCTGGCATCATCCATGACTGACAACCGCCAGGCTCCATCCCAGGCTTACTGAATCAGAGTCGGCTCTGGTTGTTTAGATGTGGGGGTCAGGGCCTTGTACATGCTAGACCCGTGTTCTACCACTAAACTAGAATCCCTAGTGGCCAAACCTGCACTTTTAATAGGCTCCCAGGTGACTGTGGGCCATTAAACTTTCAGAAGCCCAGGTTTTTTTTTTTAAAGTATCAGAATTTTATAACACAGAAACCAGACCCATAGCAGATGCCCATTAAATAATTTGCGGGCAGATGTTTCTCTGGTTAGTTGGAGCTACCTAACTTAATAGGGAAACAAGCTGACCCAGAGTAAGTGGTTAAAGTAGGACGGAATAGAGAGCTTAAACCTCTGGCTTTGAGGTTTCTATCAAGTAGAGCAGCAGGTGGGCCTGGAGTTCTGAAGATGATTGGTGTGTGTGTGTGTCTGTGTATAGAATTGTACCAATACAATCTGACTCTTTAACTGAGGACAGGCTTAATTCTATGCTGACCATCAGTGGGAGAATGTCCCCGTCCCTGCAAAACACACACACACACACACACACACACACACACACACACACACACACACCCCTAAAGAGCTATTAGTAAAATCTTCCAAAATATAACATAAAAGAAAATGCACATTATTGGTTAGAATGAGTTTAGGACCGCCAACCTCCCCAGATGAAATACTACCCCACAGGGGTGGGTGGGGGAGGGGGGAGAAGAGCTAAGGAACAATTCTAATGATGCAACTCAACAAATTTTAGGTTCCCCCTTTAACCTCAAATATACAACCTGTGCAGTAATTATTTAGATACGGCTTAAGTAACAGGTCTCAAGTTTAACTTGCTATATTTGTGCTGTTGGGAAATGGCTGGAGGTGAAAGAGTGTATAGTCACTAATAACTGGCTACCTTTCTAAGAGTCTCGCCTTCTAACTCCCTACAAGCGTTGAGGAGCAGGGAGGTTAGGTGGAGGAAGGAAATGAGCTCAGGTCAGGTAGTTGTACGTGTACAAGGTGAGCAGTCCTGTCAGATGTCAGCTATTAACACCCCTGATGCTTCTTGGGGACTAGGGGAGTTCTTACCAAGACCCTATGATTAACCTCACTAGTCAGACAAGGAGGCACACATTCAGAAGAGGATTCCACATCAGAAACCACATTCCTGACCCTCACGTTCATTGATAAAATCATGGGCATTGAGTGTCTTCAGAATAAAATGGGGTTGGAAGCGGGAGATAAGGACTTGAAATGTGTTCGCTTTGAAGCGAACAAAGAAAAACAGAAACTGTAAGAGATACCTAAGAGTTCAGTGCTCACCATGAGAGCATCCTTAAACAGATGCAGTCTAGCACATATCTCTGTCCATCAATGGAGGAGGGTCTATCTCAGGATAGAGGATTCAGATCTGACCAGGCCAGGTAGCCTGGAGTGTGAGAAGGTGAAGAGGTGAAGAGGTGAAGAGGGAGACACTTCCCAGCTCACTGCCCATACTCTGGTACCACTCAGAGCAAGCCAGAACAGACAGAAAACCACAAGAGGAAACCTGCCATTCTGAACCATGGCTAACAAAGCTTTAAGAATGCAGGCTCCTGCTGAAAAGTTGGGAAACACTCGGACGACCTTACTGTAAGGAGAATTGGCAGGCTCCCTCTTCCCCACCAAATATGAGCTCCTCCAAGCCTCAGAACTGATTCTTACAGTAACAAATCTTATCGATTTGCCCAGCAGGTAAGAATACAGACACACATCATCTTTCCCTGCATGGAACTTAACACGGGTCCAACCACCTTTGGGGGTGTTGGGGTAGAGAGGAGTATCTGCCTTATTACTTATCTTGACTAAAAGAGTGGTTCTCAACCATTCTAATGCTACAAGCCCTTAATACAGTTCATCATGTTGTGGTGACCCCTCCCCCCAACCATAAAGTTATTTTCATTGCTACTTCATAACTGTCATTTTGCTACTGTTAGGGATTGTAATGTAAAAATTTAATATGCAGGATATCTGATATGCAATCCCCAAAGGGGTCATGACCCACAGGCTAAGAACTGGTGCACTGAAGGAAGATTCGCTCTGAATGATTCCCCAGACCCCCTGGCTTCCTTCTATCCCTGTAAACAGCCTTGTATACAGAACAGAGAACAAGAAAAATAGAGGAATGGGTGATGCATTTCTAGGCAGAAGCAAGCCTGAGCTTTGAAAACGCTGCTCTGGACAAGTAGACCTGTAAGATGACAGGCATTTGTGCCCGCCTGGCTACTCAGTCCTGCCTTCCTCAAGTAATTAAATGGCCCACACTGAGATGTCTCCAAACTCCTTATACGAAATGCACCATCTGGAACATGGTGTAACAACTGTAAAAAGGGACTGGCTTTGCCAGAAATATTCACCTTCCACTCCCCACCATCCCCCACCCTGTCTCCTTTACAGTTGAAGGCTTCCCTGTCATCTCTCCTGCTGGCACCATTTCCTGAGTTAAACACACCCACATTTTTCAGGAATTTCACAATTAATCTCTGGAATGTGTTTTGGATCATTCTTCAAAGGGTGATACAGTTGTGCTAAGATGAATTCAAGGCTTTCCCCCCCTTTTTCTCATTCCTTATCCTTTCGTCCACCCACTTTCTGGGGTCACCATTTTATCTAAATCTTCCAGGTTCATATTGCCTGCACTCTGTCTCCCCAGACTCCTCATGAAGATAGCTAGATCGGAACCAAGCCATGGAGAACAGAAACCTGTATCGAATCTCCCAATAGCTCCTAACATGGCTGTAATGCCCAGAGTTTGGGAATTGTTCACTTTTCTTCATAAATGAACCTGCCTGGGGCGGGAGTGATGGCTTAGCAGGTGAAGGTGTTTACTGCCAAGCCTGCCAACCTGAGTTCAATCCTCAGCACCCATAGGGCGGAAGAAGAAAACCAACCCAAATGCCCTCTGACATCCACAAGCACACACGATGGTACACTGCACACACATGCACTCTCATACAAACATTCTCTCTTACTCAGACACATACACGCAATCACATAGACACACATACAGGCAAGCTCACATTCAGACAGTCACACACACAAACACTATCTCTCACACACTTTCACACTCACACATGCACACTCTCACACACTCACATTCACACACACAGTCTATACACACACACAGTCATATTCACACACACTGTCTCACACACACATACACACACATTCACACACACTTTCACATTCGTGAGCACATACACACACTCACATAATACATGTTTACACACACATACACTCACACACATATTCACACATACTCACATTCACATACACAAGCTGCCTCACACACACTCACATACACACATTCATACACACACGCTATCATACACTCACACTCATTCACATACATACACACTCATAATCATACACACTCCCTCACACACTCTCATAGACACTCACACACTCACAAACAGAGTCACATTTACACACACACATGCATACCCACACAAACACTAAAAATGTTTTATAAATGAACGGGACTTCTGCTTGCAACTGTAAGCTTCCCCAACACACTGCTTACAAAGTTTCCCAGTCTCTACCCTTACCCACGTGTTACCAGCAGCTCTCCCGGTGGCTGCTGTTCTTGTCTTTCTCCCCTACAGTCCACAGCTCATCTGTCCTTTGCCAAGTGTTTTATGTGACAAGACTCCTTAACAGCATCGAGAATTCTATAAGCCTGACAGCCCAAATGAAGGTCATTTTGCCCTGTCATTTGTGTATGTGCAGTGAATAGTCAGTTCTGTGTGTTTTGTCAATATTTACTCTGAGGAGGAATTAATTACTTCCTTGTTTACTTGAATTAAGTTTCTCTTCCCATACCCTGCTAACATCTTTTAGATGCCCTCTGTTCGCCTCTCTCTCTGATATCAAAGCGTGGACCCTACCTAAAGTCTTCTGAGAGAGAGAGAATGAAATCTATTCATTGCTTTGGAGAGCAATCTGGAAGCCTGGGTTTGAAATGTTTCCCTAACTTCAGTACAGAAGTATTAGCTTTGCCACACCTCTCCTTTATTTAATTTGTAAAAATCCATAGACTTTAAACTTTGGGTCCTCCCACAGAGTAAAAGGGGCCACACTCATGCAGCGCATTCCCTGCCAAATGTTTTGATAGTCTACCTGGCCCTGGGCAACTGCTCTCTGGGCTCGCCTCCCACCTCCCACTCTCCCCTCGAGGGCACTTCTGTTACTGACTATCCCAGACAAATAAAGAAACTGTCACTTCACAGAGGGAGTTTAGAACACCGAACCTTTCTCTTAGCTGTCAGTTTCCACCACACAATCTTAAGTTCTCCTTGCTGCCCTGTAAACCTCCACAGAAGGGAAGCTAAAGCAACGGGGAAACTGAGCTGTGGCAGAGTTTTTAATCTACAGGAGTTTTGAAGACTGTGAGATGTTCAGTTCTACAAAGACCAAGGCCACATGTGCTGTCATGGACACCTGACTCTAATGTAGCACTGTCCTCAGGACATAGCTCAACAGTGTCCACTCCATTATTAAGCACTGTCCTAACAATGCCAAACTCAAGCTAGTGACTTCCTCTTTATCACCCTAAGACAAAAGGCTGATGGTGCCCCTTCACCTTGCTCACCATAAGCGAAGCAAGAAGCCTTAGTAAGGCCTCTTTCCCTCAGTTCCAAATGTAGTCCCTCCTGCCCAATCAAAACATTCTTTCTGCACAATCTCACTTCATTAGTTTTTAAAGCTCAGAGCTCTTAAAGAGATATCCCATCCAGACTTCTTCTGAGCTTTAGAAGCCAAACTTTTTTTTTTTTTTTTTTTTTTTTTTTTTTGGAATTGTAGGTGATTTCCCTGGAGACAAACGCCTATCCAAGATAGTAGTCCAGCTAAGATTCTGCAAAAGGCCAACAGGAAGCCTCACTAGATGCATGGAAACAGGAAAGGGAATTGCTCCCTCCAAGGGCCAGGCAGCACTTTTCAAGACTGAGCGAGGTCAGAAAACTTAGGTTAACCGGCTCCATTCTCGATCCTTTCAAGTATGCATAGTCGCTAACTTGGGATTTTTTTTTTTTTCAACTAATGGTCTCAATGCAGAGAAGAGACCCTGGTGAACATGCCACTTAATTCACAATCTCAGTCTTTTAGAAATTAACTTTTTTCTTCAGGTTTCTTCTTATGGCTAGAATTGTTCACATATTTTTAGGGGTCACTGTGCTATTAAAACCTGAAACAAAAAGAGTGGATTTGGGCTGCTGACACAACTCATTCTGTGTACTTAAAACACCACTCCCTTGCCCCAAGAAAATCAGTATGGGAATAACAAACATACCTGCAAGTTGGCAAACAGTAATATAAATTTGTACTTAAGTTGTGTCTTCAAAAGCAGGTGGATTAGTCCTATTTCATACTATGAAATATGTTTTCTCAGGGTAGCCAACTAAATAAGCTTTCAAAAGACTTTTCATTAACAGATACAACCAGTAGGGGTCATTTCAGTGCAAAAAATGCGGCACAAGAGACTTTCTACATGAATAAAATATATCCATTCTCTATTCATGTGTTATGATAACAATACACACAAATTTCTGAATAAAAATGGAAACTGAGGGAAGCACTGGCCATTGAGAAATTTTATGCAAAGTTACAGAAAAAAAAAAAAAAAGAAAAACTGGGGGCACCTTCTAGACAATCAGTGACTCTTGAAGATTCCTCCAATGCTGAAAAAGGGTTCTCCAGCTAACTTACATGGTCCATGCATTTTATATTAATGTGAAAATATCTGAAATTGTAGACAGTTGAAGACCTCTAAATGCAAGCATTATATCATGCCAGAAAATATTGTCCTTTTCCTTTAGTCTCATGGCTTTAAGATTCTATTTCACTGCTGTTTTTAGTGACGGAAGAAAGAAGGAAGAGAGTAAGGGAGTCAAGGAAGGAAGAGAGGAAGGAAGGAAAGAAGGAAGGAGGAAGGAGGAAGGAGGAAGGAGGGAGGGAAGGTGGGTGGGGCAGAATGTGCCCATGGCATTCAGCTGAAAACAGGCCTGCTAACTGAAATGTGTTTCCAGAGAGCACTAATTGAAATACACTCATGTCAAGAAACACTTCCAAGCATTTTCAAGGCCAACACTTTGTGCACCTGGTGTTACCAGGAGAAAGGCAGGCATGAGGGATGCATCATTTCAGAGGAATGACAGGCTCCCTAACAAACTGCCAAAATCATGCTGTACTGTGACATGGGGCGTTGCTGCCAAAACACTTGATTACTGTAAATGTTCCCCCAAGCATTCCCTTCACCAGAAACACATGAAAAAACAAACAAGGGTCACCCTCTCCAGAGCCTCCCAAAGCCCCTCTCACTGCTCGGCAGTTTCCACTGCATTTAACCATGTCCCTCCCAGTTCTTTATAGATCTAAAAAGGCTGGGTCAAGTTATGCCCTCCACATGGTAGCTTTCAGAGAAGCATCTTCTAGCCCAAGTTATTCAGAATGCCAAGTCAAAACATGTGAAATTCTATCAGTTTGTCTGATGACCATTTTCTCTGAGCTGAGAAACAAACTCAGGTTGTAAAAGGAGACCAGGAGGGCTTTTTCTGTGCATCAGGAAAAAAGAGGTCTTGAGGGCACTATCCTAAAGGAGCATGGCCCGGTACTCATTACCGCCCACTAGCTTCCAAACCAGGAAGGCTTCCCCGATTTTTCCACAACTGTCCAAAACCTTAAAACCACAGGCAAAAATAAATGCATCTGTGTTTAAAGAGTTACCACAGCATTGAAGCCATTTAATACACCCACCTTTGTCCTTTCCAGCATTTCAGCTCAATAAACACAAACACACACACACACACACACACACACACACACACACACACACGCTCACACACAAACGATACATCACGAACAGGATACATCCATGTTCCAGGGGCTGGCTGACAGCAGTAAAGGCAAAAAGCAGTTGTCCTTTCTTGCAAGTGAGCCCTAATCCCCGACAAGATACCCGAAACAGCATTGAGGAGCCCAGTGTTTGATCTCTAAGTAGGCAAGGACCCCACTTTTAACTGACAATCCAGTCCACTGTCAAAATAAAAGAACTCACTATTTTTCTCTACACCTCAAACCTAATCGGGCACCTTGAGGCAGAAGTAGAGCCATGTGCAGACGCAGGCCCACCCAGTCCATCAGTGCTTCCGAAACAGGGAGGCTCCACTATCAACGCCCCCACCCTCAGTTCATTTACACACCGCGGCGCACGATGCGCCACGGTGAAGCAAGCAGAGCAGAATCTGCTGTCAAACAAACAAGCAAACAAACAAAAAAACAAAAAACCCACCAGCACCAGCTCTAGAAACACGCGGAGGCTGGCTCTTGATAGGAAACCTCTTGTAGTGAACCATAACTTTTCAATCCAGGTGCAGCCCCCACCCACCCCCTTCAGCCATCCAGAAGGGTAAGCCTTTGACCATTTCCAATAGGCAAATAAATGAGTAATCACCATGTGTAACTTCGCCTGGACTGACATATTCCGGAGCTGAAACTGATTTATTACGCGAAGGAGGAAGAAGGAGGTGAAGGAAGAGCGCAAAGAAAAAATAATTAAGAGTCACACAGGGAGTGCAGGCTGGAGCACAGGTCTACTCCGCTATCAGAAGCCGGCCACACGGACTGCGTACGCCCTCGGTGCCACACTGCGCTATGCGGGCAGAGCGGCAGGGGCGGACTCCCCGAGGGGGCTCGAGCGTGCCAGGCTCCGTAGTGTCCCCCCCTCCCCGCACAGGGCACCCTTGCTTGGGGTGGGGGGAAGGGGGAGAAAGGGCCACTAGTGTAAGCCCTAATCACCGCACCTGTGTGTGTCTATGCGGGTTCAGAGGAGCTCACCCACACAACCCAACCTCGCCCGCCCCTGGGCAGGCATCTAGGGCACCCTCCCGGGGATAGCGACGGTCCCTCCTCCCCGAGAACCCTCTCTCCTCTGGGAAAAGTCTCAAGCAAACTTTGTTCCGCGCCGGCCAGGTGGGAGGGGGCGCGCAGCAGGGTAGCCGTACCTTCGCAGACGCCCACTTCGTACTCGGTGATGGAGTCGCCATTGAGCGGGGGACGAATGACACAGCGCAGCCCCCGGTCGCAGGCTCCATGGAGCCCATAGGCTCCACCGCAGCTCTCGTTCCTCTGGCGGGCGCACATGTAGCAGCAGCCGCAGACGCCTTGCACGATGCTTCCCGGGCAGCTCCGAGGCTCCTCGCACTTGGACTCGTCACAGGGCAGGCAGACCAGCGCCCGGGTGCCTGAGCGCGCCAGCAGCAGCAGCAGCCCCAGCAGCGAGACCGAGAGGTGCCCGCAGCCGGCCAGCCCCCTGCCCCCCGCCACCAAGTACATCCTCCTGCGCCGCCGCCTTCTCCTCGCAGCCGGGCCGGGAGCGGGGCGGGCGCCCTCCCCTGCGCGGGGCACACGCGCCGCCGCCGCACCCGCAGCCCGCGGTCCTCGTGCCCCACTAGGGGCCCCCGGGGCGCTCCTCCCCTCGCGGGGCGAGGCCCCCGCCGCCCCTACGGGCCGCGCCGACCCGGAGCCCACGAGCGTTGGCGCCAGCGGCAGCGGTGGCGGGTGGCTTCCCCTCCTCCTCCTTCTCCTCCCGGGCGGGAGGGGGAAAAGAGGAAAAAAAGTTTCCTCGCGGCAGCTCCGGTTCAACCCAAACTTCTGGCGGCGGCGGTGGCTGCGCACCGCTCCGAAGCAGGGCTGGTGGCTCCTTCTGGTCCTCCGCGCTGCTCCTGATCGCCGGGTAAAGACGACAGCAGCGCAGCCTCCGGGCCGGTCCCCGCCTCCCGAGCCGCCGAGTGGGCGCGGTGGCTCAGCAGAAGGTCTGTGGCGTCCGTTCCTTGCGCCCGGCTCGGCTCTCTCCCGCGCCGCTCCTCTGGGCGCTTGTTTATGGCTGGAGCCTCCGCCGCTCCGGCTGCGCCCTCCCCCATCCTACCTCATCCCCCCCCCCCCCGCCCTCCCCGCGCCGCGCGCTGCTCATTGGCTGCCCCCCCACCCTCGGGCCGGCCGGCCCCCTCCCCTCCCCCTCGCCTCCCTCCGGGGCTGCCCCGGCCCTTCCTCCCTCCACGCCTCCTCCTCTTCCCCCTCTCCTTCCTCCGTAGCCCGGAGTACCGAGCTGGCCCTGCTGCCGATCATCCGGGCTCGGGGCCCGGCCCCGCGAGCGCGCTGCGGCCGGGGATCCAAGACAGTCGTAGCGACGCGAGCCCCCGCCGACTCCGGGCCACGAGGGCTAGCTTTGGAGCACCGGGGGCGGGACGGCTGCACCTCGGGGTAGTAGTTTTGAGTTCAGAGAGTGGCGGGGACCCTAGCCGGAGCTGTTGCTGCAGCCTAGGTTGGGCACTGGCCGGATCGAACCCCAGGAAAGGGAAGCGAACGCGTGGAATTTCCGCAAACTGGACGAGAATCCATCTTCCACTGGAGCTGGGAATAGACTTTGTAAAAGATATTATGTAATGGAGTCTCGGAAACCTGGAGACTTCTCCAGGGGAACTGCTGGTGGGTTTGAGTGCTTTAATTGGTCTAGGTAAATATTCTGAGCAGGGACAATGTTGGGGAGGGTTGCAGCTTGCATTGAATTTTAACGATCCACCTTCTGCGTGTCTGTGTGGAGGTGCTGTATCATGGGAGGGGTGACTGGAAAGTAACAGAGCTTAATCCTCTCTGGAGTAAGGCTCAATACTGGATTACAAGTCTTGACATGACGCTAGGCTGGAAGAGCCTAGGCATCCTTACAGGCCACCTGACAGTGCCGTTTTGTTTTTTTCAGGCTCGCGAGCTAAAGAGTGTGATTTCCTTTCCCTCCTCCCATTTTTCTTCTCTAAAAGATTTATCATGAATGTATTAGTAAAGAAGATGGGTAGTAAAATATTCTTTGTGATGAGACAAGAAACAACTGAAGAGGAACTGTGCACGTGTGGAGGATTTCTCTTCAATAGATGTCAGGGATTCTCCCAGTGATAGTTCTGTCTGATTGCTCATCTGTAGAGAACCAGTGATCCTTTCCTTGTTTCCTCAGTGCCCTCTTACAAGAGTATAAATAAAACAGCCAAAAAAAAAAAAAAAAAATAAAAGTGATTCGGATCATTATGTAAAACCGGCCTGGTGTTGGAGCAGGAGTGAAGTGGCCTTGGCTGCCTGACATGGTCTTGCTGCAGATAGGTGGCAGCTAGTTAGATCAGGAGCATCATGACTGATGAACCAAACGTTAATGGCACCACTGTAAGGAGAAAGGACACAAAGATGCCTTTGGAGTCTTGTTTGTGGGACAGATTTGTACTTCTGCTGAGTACTTTGGTTTATCTGATAGTCATCAACAAAAAAGCCAGTCACCATCGTAATATTTCCCCATCAATGACATCAGAAAACTATAGACATTTATACCGAAGAGAGGAAATGTTACATTAATTATACTGACTGTTGAAGAAGGAGGGCATAGGGAAATGTCAATACTGGAAAGGGGGTGAACACCCCGTTTTCTTGGAGCTCATAAGCTGCTGCTGAGGTGACTGTTCTCCAGGCGTTTGTGGCACACTTTACATGGTCCTCTCAAAAAGGCCCTCCTACCCTGTAAGCCCTATACGTAAAGGATGAAGTCATTTACAACCTGCTAGGTTTTCTCTTAGCAGAACCAAATATTGAAACACATAATAAATGTTGGTGTCTTGTTGCCCAACGAGGCACCAGCACTTCGAAGTGGGATTTGCCAACAAACTGTCATCACTGGACCTCGTTAAAACATCCCTTCCATCTCTGCAGAGGTTATCTGAACTTCTGTTCAAATGCAAGAATAAAGACTTTATTAAAAACACAAGCAGATAATGTTGTTAGACTCGGGAAAAGTCAAGGTCAGGAAAGAGAGAACAGGCTAAAGTGCAAAGACAATACAGCTTGAGAGAGTGACCTCACTCTTGTCTAAAGCACCATTCTTTGTGCTTCTTTCCTTTTAGGGCAATACATTAAGGACTGGGAAACACCACAGATCTTGGAATAGACAAGCAACAATATGTAGGCCTCTACCCATCCTTCTTGAGACTTTAAAGGTAGATGAACTTAGGTGAATAGATACAAGGTGAGAAAGATTAACAGGCTTAGAAAATACTAGCTCAAAAGAATGTAGTTGTTTGCCATAGAATTAAGTCGTCTAAGTGACTAGGAAGCTTGAGTACAGTAATTAGTGACAAGTGAGAATCCAAGGCTCTACCTGATTATCTGAGACCCGTATGTGAGCTAGGAGCTCAGTTAAAACATTTCCTTATAGGAACAGCAAGATCTGAGGTGTCCATGAGCTGATGGAATGTTAATCCATAAGAGATTCTGCCATCTTTAAGAAAGAGGGTAGTTCAGCTTAGGTTAACTATTGGGCACTGAGTTAGAAAATAGGTTGGGAAAGGTGACATGGACCCTGAAAAACACTTAAAATGTAAGAATCAGAGCTTACATGGAATGTGGTTTAATGCGTCTTTCTCTGAGCACATTCCCTTATACTAGAATATTTCAGATGCTTCTGGTTGTAGTGCCGATCTCATTATAACACAATTATTAAGCAGCTCCAAACTCTGTCAGCCCATTGGAGGAGTCTGTAGTTAGAACAGGCGTGGGTTGAAAAGGAGAGTTACATGCAGAAAGACACTTGGATATTTTCTCTGACCCGTCTGAGTTTTAGTAAACACCGCTACACAAAGCACATGAAAGGCATGGTTCAGTGAAGAAAGTGTCTTACAACCTGAAGGGTGGAGGGAGAACAGCCTGAAAGCAAAAGGAGGGAGACTTTCCGATGGCAGTCTGGAGGGAAGAGACAGTCCGCCCTCTATTGGCCACTGGGCAGGTTGGATCAGAGCAGGATGCATTGTGAAAATCAAAGTGCCCAGTTGGGGCCCAGCAGCAGGTGGGACAGGGAGTGCAGTGGACAGAGTGCAGACTTCTGATGCAGTGTGTCCCAAGCTTTTCTACTGGAGTCACATTCTCTGGGATGTCATGCTGTTTATGTGTCCCTGAAGTGAAAAGAAAACAAATGAAGACACTGTCTTTTTGAGATGGACACATTATCATAATACAGTTGTACAAGGGACAAAAATCTTTTGTTTTATATATAAAAAAAAAAGTTGCATCCATATTACAGGAAACCATGACGACGACAATAGGAATGTCTCCCTTTATCCCAATCATCCAGTTTCCCTAAGCCCTAGCTGGCCTTACCATATAAGGATACTCACCAAGTCTACGATCAGATAATTTCAGAGGTAGAGATAAAGTCATAGATTGAGAGCTCGGTCATCTACTTTTCTGCTCTATATCTGCTGTCTGGGCCATGCTGTTATCATCAGGACGTCAGGCTTAAGGGAGTTCTTGTCTCATCTGCTTTGCCAGTGAATAACAGCTGCTTCTGAGGGCTAACTGGGTAGCAAGACCTATGCACTGAACACGGCCTCTTTTTTTAAGGTTCTGCCAGATCCTTGCTTTTTCTTTGTGCAAGTTTAAACAGGTGTTTGTGCATTCCAAAGCCATTCTCTCCTCTATAGAGTGGAGACAAGAACCAACGTTGCAGAGTGTTGTATCAGGAAATGCACATTCTCCTGTGTTGCTTTTACTGGGAGAATCTCATTGAGCACATTTCCAAGTTTTCAGCCTGAGATGGTGACTCATCCAGCCATGGCCCCGGGGCTGACCTGACAGATGGAGAGGGAATTCGGCAAAGACACTCACACACATAGGAAAGCTGTGATCAGGCAGACTGGGCTCTCTCATGGAGCTTGGGCTTCTTCTCGTGGAAGCTTGGACTGTAAACATGGGGTGGGGAGAAGCTACTTTCTACACACAGGGCCAGAGGGATGCTTTGACATCCCTCTGAGCTTCATCTGGGTCTCCCATTGGTCTGAGGCATTGGCCTTTGCCATGGCTATGCTTCAGGTCAACAACACAACAGTCACTCAGGACTTGACTCTCAACAAATGGGAATCCTACCGGTCTAATTTTTTTTGTCATATGTAGCTATAGAATACCTGTATACCTTTTGTTTGCTTCTTTTGCTCTTCTTGGGATCTTCTATCAGATCTGCTTTGGCATTCTTCATTAGCGTTGGGTTTTAAATTTTTGTGACTGTTTCTCATCTTGAATGTATTTAAATGTCAGTAATTAGTGATTATGGAGAAAATAATAGCTAACACTTTGTATTTTATGTGCATGGGTGTTTTGCCTGCACATATGTCTGTCCATCTCTTACACGCCTGAATCCTCTGGAAGAGCAGACATTGTCCTTAATCACAGAGCTCTACAGCTCCATAGCTAACATTTTTAAAAGCAAATAAATTGTCAGCACTTCATAGAGGTTGTTTTCATTAGACCACAAAGTCCTCTAGCAGTCTAAAGCTGGGTCTCACACTCCATTGGGGGAATGGTTTAAATTGTCTTCATTTTACAGGTGAGAAATTTTAGGCTAGGAAGGCTGTGTTTATGGATATCAGGTTTGGACTACGTGCCTGTCTTGCCTGAAAAGCCCGTCTATTTAACTGATTCCTGGAGTTAATAGGGCGTAGGGAATGACTTTCCCAGAAGTGCAGAACCAGAGTAGATGGTTCCAAAGATGACACTGATCCAAAGAAGACAGTGGTTGTAACATGGAGTAAAGAACTTCAGGAAGAGCAAAGTGGATGGAATCACGGAATCAGAGGCACTCTCCCTCCCTCCCTCCATCCCCCTCTCTCTGTCTCTGTCTCTGTCTCTTTCTCCCTCCTTCCCCCTCTCTTCTTCCCTGTCTCTCTCTCCCTCCCTCCCCCTCCCTCCCTCTCTCCTTCCCTCCCTCTCTGTCTCTCTGTCTCTGTCTTTCTCTCTCTCTCTCCCTCCTCCCTCCCTCTCTCCCTCCATCCCCCTCGCTCTGTCTCTCTGTCTCTGTCTCTCTCTGTGTCTCTGTGTCTCTGTCTCTGTCTCTCTCTCTCTCTCTCTCTCTCTCTCTCTCTCTCTCTCTCCTCTCTCTCTCTCTTATTTTTTTCCTGAGAGGTCTTCCTGTTGGTGACACAGATTTAAAGGTGCCACCTTCATATGCCTCCATCTGCTGATTGACAGGCAAAGGACTTGTTTTCTGTGTTCTATGTCCTTGTTGATATGTGTGGGTTGTATTCTCTGATAATCTCTGGAGACAAGGAGTAGGGGTCAGAGTTTTCTAGTGAGAAATTCTAAGACTGTCTGAGCAAGTCTGAGGAACCTCTAAATGGGAGATGGCATTTGGAAACAGACTTTAAGAGTGATTCTGAAGCTGTGCTATGGTGGCACATGCTTTTGATCCCAGCACTTGGGATGTAGAGGCAGGTAGATCTCTGTGAGTTTGAGGCCAGCCTGATCTACAGAGTACGTTTCCGGACAGGGATAGTAAAGGATGTTACACAGAGAAAATTCCTGTGTTTTTGTGTATGTGTGTATGTATGTGTAACATACAAAAAACAAACAAACAAACAAACAAACAAAAAAGAGTAACTTGGAGCTCACCAACCTGCCTTGCTTAGGGCTTTCTAGGATGGTGGGCTATAGATAAACACCTCCCATCCTAGGAAGGAAAAGAGGAGAGCAAAAGACAAGGGGAGAAACACAGAATGCAAAGAGAGAAGAAAGAGAGGGGGAGGTAGGGAGGGAGAGCAGAAAAGAGGAGGAACAGAAGCAGATGGAAGAAAGTAAGAAAAAGAAACACCATTGGTTTATAATAAGGGGCCATATTTTTATATATCTGTGAAGGCTTGTCTATATAAGATGTGAAATATCGAGTAAGGTGTACACCCTAGCTCATAATCGCTCACACTGGTCTTTAGAATCTGTAACTGAATCTTTTTACCAGTGAAGAAAACGTCATCGAGCGGCTTGCCTGCTTCAGATGGTGTTCACATTTTCACTGTCACAAATAAAGGTATGGTCACCATCACATTATGAAATATTTGTCTGATTACTCTCTTTGTCTGTAAACTCCTAAAGTGGAATTATCCCGTTTTGACGTGCACTGGCATATGGCTTTCCAGGAAACTTCCATCCACACACATTCCTTCAACGTGTGAAGATTTACACCTTCTTGGTGTGAGGCCTACGCACTGAAAGCTTCTCTTTGCTTGTAAAGAATCTTAGTATAGAATTTTCACCTTTTTAACTTTAAAAATTGTTTTCACATACATTATTACATTAAATTTTATTTTTTCAATATGATGAGATTCCATCTGTATCTCACCAAATAATCTTTTTTTTTTCTAATTACTAACTCACATAACGTGACCAGTGTCACGTTACATGGTTTCTAAGAGGAAATAGTATGTAGTCAGTTATAATTTCCTCTTAAGGAATGCTTTTGAAAACTAGACTAATTAAAGTAAATAAATTATTGAGATCCCTCCCCACAAATGACGAGACTAGTTAAAATAATATAGGCTCACACCCATTCTTTTTGATAGCTACAAGAAGAAAGTCTACAAGCCAGGCTAGGTGGCACACGCCTCTAATCCCAGAACTTGGAAGCCTGTAGCAGGAAGATACTGAACTTAAGGTTTGTTTGGGCTATGTATCAAGAATGGGTATGGAGAAAGAAGAAAGAGAGAGAGAGAGATGAAAAGACAGAGTAAATGATGGTGAATAGAGGTCTCGGCTACATTCTATTGTGAGGAAGAGAAATTCTACTTCCTGCATAGCAGCACAGCATACCCTTCTGTGTTCTATACCCTTCTCCCTTTACTAACACAGTTTCCATACCCTAAAAATTCAAACATCTAAATGGCAGCCATTCAGCATCTCTGAGTATCTCTCTTAAGAAATCCAGTCAGATTTTAACAATGATTCCGTTTACTCAACAGTCTTCCAGTGTTTGTTTGGGAATCGCCACATGGAGTCTCCGGGGAGACAAGCCTCTTTGTTCACCACGCGTACTTACGATGCTGTACTGGAGCAGATAACTGTCATCACTTACCAGATGTGGCTCTAACTTTCTTTTTACTTGTTTTATTTACAAATGTTGCCCCCTTTCTGGTCTCCCCTCCAAGAGTTCTTCACCCCCTCCCCCTCTCCCTTTTGCCTCTGAGAGGGTGCTTCCACACCCGCCCCCATCCACACCCTCACCTAACTGCCCCCTGCATCCCTTTTCCTGGGGCATCAAGTCTCTACAGTATTACATACATCCTCTCCCACGGACGCTAGAAAAGGCAGTCCTCTGCTACATATGTGCTGAGGGCCACGGACCAGCTCTTTGCTTGGTGACTTAGTCTCTGGGAAATTCCAGGGGGTCAGGTTAATTGATATTGTTGTTCTTCCTGTGGGGTTGCCATCCCCTTCATTCCTTCAGTCCTTCCCCTAACTCTTTCATAGGGGTTCCCAACCTCACTCCAATGCTCGGCTGTATCTGCATCTGTTACAGTCAGCTGCTGGTAGAGCCTCTCAAAGGATAGCCATGCTAGGCTCCTGTTTGCACGCACAACATGGTATCAGTAATAGTGTCAGGGTTTGATGCCTGCACATAGGATGGATCCCAAGTTGGGTCGGTCACTGGATGCCCTTTCCTTCAGTCTCTTTTTTTCCCTCTGTATTTCTTTTAGACAGGAAGAATTGTGGGTCAAAAATCTCGAAGGTAGTTTGGTGACCCCGTTCTCCACTAGGGGCCATGTCTATTTACTGGAGATTCCATTCAGGTTCCATCTTCTCACTGTTGAGTTTTGGGCTAAGGTTATCCCTACTGAGTCCTGGGAACCTCTCACATCCTAGGTCTCTGGGTCTTTCTAGAGGTTCACCCTGCTTCCCCCCAACCCTCACAGCTAGATATTTTCATTCATTCTCCTGGCCCTCTGGGCTTCTCTCCTGTCTCCCCACTCCATACCTGATCCTGCCCTCCTTTCTCTCCTCTCTCCCCTCTTCCACCCAGGGGCTCTAACTTTTTATAATCACTATCAAGTTCATTCTTGAAGGACGATTTGTCACTCTTGGAAGTGTTGGAAACAAGCAAAACTTGTTCTAGAAAGAGCAATAGAAGACTCAAAAAGTTAGACAGTGGTAGACATGGGACAAGTACACAGCTTTTCCAAGTGGTTGATGATGAGGACGTATTGCTCATTTGAACGTGAATTCAGTATAATAGTGTCTTTTAGAATACTGATATTCTGGTGATCGTAGTCTCCATGTTGTATGACTACTTTGTCACTGATGATGAGGCTCCTTTGCTGCTTTTCCGGTGGGAGATGGTAATGTTCGACAATATCTCTGCTGCGTGTCTTCATTCTGCACATACAACTAATCAATGTTTTTCCACGTTCTCACATTTACCTGGAGCCGTGAAATGTGAGCAGAAGTGACTTAGGCTCTTACATATCTAACATTGCAGGTCAAAAACCTCTCAATGGTCACACAGGTCGTCTTATCTACTTTCTGTGGATGTCCTTAAATCTTTACATAGAGAGCTCTGAAACACTAGCAGATTCTAAGTCTATCAGGTGGATGAATTCTCCATCTTGCGTGATCACATGATATGGATTTCCAGCTCCCCACTCATACCCACATACACTCGTCACTGAATCTCAGTGGATTCCACACTGAGTGAGAAATAAATCTCTACTATGGTAAGTCACTGACATCTTAAGCTTGTTTGTTTCACTAGTTGTCTTCCAAACCATAATATTTCAGTTGCTATTAGCAATCATTCTTTCCTCATGGCTTGACTTTTGCTATGTGTTATTAGAAAAAATGCAATATTTATAAGTGCTTTCACTAACTTACACTTGTTTGTTGAGTGTGTAGGGAAATCCAATGCTAAAGTTACTAATATTTACATTTAAAATATTTTCACTATTATAATATCCCACGAAGACCATAACTGTTTGTCGGTACTGATTGGTAGAGATTAGATTAAGTAACATAAACACTTTGCACTTAAGTGTCAGCATGGGCATCTCTCTTATGCTACACAGTAAGTAACTTTTATTTCCAGAGTTTTCCATGCTCTTAAGCTCTCATTATCCAGGTGTCATTGTGATGACCAAGAACATGTGTGCTCAGAGGAGAATGGATCCTTCAAACTCTCATCTTTCTCCATTATCTGAGTCCTCCAGAGTCCACCACTTCATCTCTGAGCCCGATATGTAATAGTGCTATATGCTTCCCCCCTTTGACAACTGGCTCCTTAGTGATCTCATTTCATCAAGATCTAGTGATTGACTGTAAACTCTAAGTAAATACCTTCTCTTTTTATCACTTGAACTTAAAGTATATTTTAATGTCCCTGTGTTGAACTCTGGGGTTATCATACCCACATTCTCTGTTATTATTTATCTTTGATAGCTTAATGTATTTCAGTTATCTTACAGTCTGTTTTTGGTATGCTTCACAGACCTGTTTAAATTCATATTAGATTGGATAAACAAAATGACAATCATTAACTGAAAGCTCATTGTAATTTTATTATGACTATATAAAGTATTGGTGCCACGAAATGGGCAAAGGGGAAAAGAAAAGCAAGGTTGAGCTTGTAAGCATGAAACTATGAAGGAAGAAAATACAGGAAATAGATTCTAAAATATTTCTATCATCAGCTGATCATTGCCAATGATAATGTCATGTTTCCCGTTAAGATTTTGCCAAGCAGAACTAACCACAGATGCCAATGCAGGTGTTTTAAAAAAAAGAGGACTATTCATTTTTCTCTTAACCAGTAATTGATTAAATCAGGACAGTTGATGATAATTGTGATGATGGTGATGATGATGATGATGATGCCATGTGCCACAAGGTTCGTGATAATAGGCATCAGATTGACCTGAGATCAAATTCTGACTCTAAAGATAATTTTCTATGTGAATTTGGGTAAGTTATTTAACCTGAATTTCATTTGTCATTAATCACTAGATAAATTAATATCTATAGGACAAGAACATATAATAGATGCTCAATAAAGAAGATTTAACTTTATGTTCTTGTGTACATATGTGTGTATGTATATGTTCCATGTGTGTTCAGGTGCCTATGGAGACCGGCAGAGGGCGGTGAATTCCCTGAGGTGGAGTAGCTGCCCCTGAGCTACGTGATATGGGTGCTGAGAATCAAACCCAAGTTCTCTCAAAGACAACAAGCAGTCTTAGCAACTGAGCTACCTCTTCAGTCCCTAATGATAGCATTTTTTTAATAATGAAAGTTTTTATTAAAAGCATAATATTTTCTAGTATTCAATGAATGTTTGCTCCTTTAAAATCTTGAGATTTTAAAGGTCTGTTGTTTAAGTATTGAGGAGTGCTTCTGGCCCATGAGAGAATTGTCCCTTTGTTTCCATGTATAATGTCACCTTTCTGACTCATCTCACCAGCTGGGGTTTATAATTAGAGACAAGAGAGTATTTAAAGGTAGAAGTTGACTTCTCTTTTTTAATCTCTACTCTGGCTGCAAAAAATAAATTCAATGCTGGCTGCCGGAGGAGAAAAAGCATCAGTGATCTTACCCAACTGAGAACCCTAAGAATTGCAATAACAACCTGTCAGGCTAAATTTGTGTGCTGATGTAGCGGTGGTACAACTGTAAGGAGAGTAACCAAATGCTCTTTGATTGGTTCTGAGGTCTACTCCATAAAAGGTCATCCATGCCTGGTGCAGTAAATCTGGTTAAAAGCCCATGGCTTAGGAGATCTTAGACTCTGGGGGTAAAGGTACATACTATTGTTATTTGGATGAACTGACACAGCACCAAGCTGCCTTCTAAATATCTGTGCTTATACCCACAGACAAATGCTACTCTCAGTCTTAATCAGAGAGATTTATTGGTGCAAAGCATGATAGTGAATGCAAGGATTAAATAACTTTCAAATGCTCAGCTCAAAGCAGGGCATTCCTACCATCCTCTCTTAAGGCTCCAGGAACGTTGTAGGAAAAAGAAGAAGGTTGAAAAAACAGGGATGATGGGAGAAGATCTGTGAAATGCCATCTTCTGGGCATGACACAGCCAACTCTGCCATGGTGTCTAGCTATAGTGACTGGTGGCAAGAGGCCTGCACAAGAGAGGGCTGTCAATGGATGATAGTAGACTGTGATGGGCCCACCTGGCCCTTCATGCTAAATTATGATTGATTCTTGGAGAAGGGCATGCATTGTCTTTAGTTGTGCCCGAATGGATAGTTTCAAATCCAATGCCATACAGACAGCTCTGGTATAAGTCAGCACTTCACAAAACCAATCGAAAAGACATGAATTTGGGAAAAATACCTATAGGGAGGAGGTGGTAATAAAGGAGGTAAGAAAGAGTGGGAGCAACTAATTAAAATGTACTATATATGCCTGAAGTTGTCATAGAACATGTTTAATAATAAATAAATTAAATAAATGAGTATAAATAATTAATTTAAATTAATTGTACACATGTTCTCCTATGTTCATAGCAGCCTTATTCATAATAACCAGAAGCTGGAAACAACCCAGATGTCCCTCAACTGAAGAATGAATACAGAAAATGTGGTTCATTTACACAATGGAATACTATTCAGCTATTAAAAGTGAGGACATCATGAGGTTTGCAGGCAAACGGGTGGAACTAGAAAATATCATCCTGAGTGACGTAACCAAGACCCCAAAGGACATGCATGGTATGTATTCACTGATAAGTGGATATTAGCAAAAATGAACAGAATACCCGCGATACAGCCTATGGCCTGCAAGAAGTTTAACAAGAAGAAAGTCCCGAGTGGGGATGCTTCAGTCTCACTTAGAAGGGAGAACAAAATAATTGCGGGAGGCAGAGGAAGGGAGAGACCTGGGTGGCAGAGGGGAGGGGGACAGTAGAGGGGGGCCGGATAAGGTATGGGAGGACATAGGAGGGAAACCCTGAGGGCTGGGAGAATGAATGGAAATACGCAGCTGGGGATGTGGGGGCGGGGGAAACTTCTAGAAAGTTCCAGAGACCTGGGAGGCTCCCAGGACTCAATGTAGATGACCTCAGTGGAAATGCCTAATAGTGAGGAAATGGAACCTGAAGGGACCACCTCCAGTAGATAAACAATCTCCAGTGAAGAGATGGGGCCACATACCCATCTTCAAAATTTATGACCCAGAATTGTTCCTGTATAAATGAAGCAGAGAGCAAAGGAAAGGCCATCCAGTGACTGGCCCAACTTGGGCTCCATCCCATCTGCAGTCGCTAAACCCTGACACTATTACTGATCTTATGTTGTACTTGTAAACAGGAGCCTAGCATGACAATCCTCTGAGAGGTCCTGTTTTCCATACGGTCTGACAATGCTTCCTCTAAGAACAATGCAGTCCCAAATCTGGCATGAGAATTCTTTTACAGTTTTAGTCCAGGCTGTTGAAGAGACTGAAAACATTGAAGGCCATTGGTATTGCTCTTGGTTGTTGACTAGAAGTGGAAAGAAAGTCCATCTTGGTGAAGACACTATGCAGAACCCAGAGAACCTGAGCAGGATCTGATTTGAAAGCCCCCTCCCTGAGGACTAGCTTGTATATGCACCACAAGTCACCATGAAAGATTCCTAAGGAGAGAAGCAACCGACAGTTCTACCCAGCTGTGATGCCTATGAACCACAATGACCAGCATGGCACTGTAACCCTAAGGGTGCAATTGTGACATGCATACCTTGGTGACAACCAGCAGCTCTCTAATCAGGCTTAAAGCCTGCTCAACTAGAATCATTCCTGGTACTAGAAACCTAGCCAACTGCTCAGGGCTAGTGGCATCATGGATACTGGAGGAGAATCTACAACCACCCTTTTACTAAACCAGCATAATCCTTAGCTACATTCTAAATATTTGTCCTAATACTCACAGGTAAGTGTGGTTCCCATTCTTCTTCAAGGAAGCTTCTCTTTGCAACAGAAAGAGATCATTACAGGAAAGCATAACTGATCAAAATTCTTCCCAGATCTAACTGATATATCTACAGCATAGCTCCTGTACCCAAGGCTTTGGAGTCATTGCAAAAGACAGGGTGGGAAAAGTAGAAGAGGAACAGGGAGATTGCTGTTAGACTTTGTCTTCACCCTTGAAATCTCACTAACATGACTGCCTAAACATGGCCTTAAAATATGAACCCAATAGACATACAAGCATGGATGTGGGGCTGTGGAAACTCAGGAGGCATCAACACTAGACAGAGAACTACAGGCAACCAAGGCACACTGAGAGCAGAAGGAATAGTCTTCCCCAGGGAGAGTATTATCCCTAGGGATAATTGGTATTATCCAACATCAAATGATCAGGCCTGAAAAGCACACACACATGAGTGCTTGCTCATGCATGCATGCATGTGCGCGCGCACACACACCTTTATATGGACTGAGCAGGCTCTATTTAGTATTTAAGAAAGACACACACGTTATAGAACATACATATACACACACGTATACAGACACATTATATGGATTGGGAAGACTGTGTTTTTGTATTTTAAGAGCATACACACACACACACACACACACACACACACACACACACACACACACACACCACACATACACATGTAACATCATTTTGGAAGAGAGCAAGGTAGAGCACAAGGGAGATTCAGAGAGAGAAAAGGGAATGGAGAAATGGTATAATTATAACCTCAAAAAGTTGTTTAATAAAATAAAAAGAAAAGGTGAAGTACTGAGGACAGTGCTTGGGATCCAGTAAGTCCTCAGTAAATGCTGCTGAAGAAAGGAAGGAAGGGAGGAAGGAAGGGAAGAAGGGAAGGAGGGAGGGAAGGAGGGAAGAAGGAAAAGAGGGAGGGAGGG
>JANHMN010000010.1:62095813-62123498 GCA_030674055.1 Rhabdomys pumilio | reverse complement strand
GAGAGAGAGAAAGAGAGAGAGAGAGAGAGGGAGAGAGAGAGAACATTGTATGAACTAAGTAGGCTGTATTTATGTATTTAAGAACACACAAAACACATATGCAACACACACACACACACACACACACACACACACACACACACACAGACACCACACATACACATGTAACATCATTTTGGAAGAGAGCAAGGTAGAGCACAAGGGAGATTCAGAGAGAGAGAGAAGGGAATGGAGAAATGGTATAATTATAACCTCAAAAAGTTGTTTAATAAAATAAAAAGAAAAGATGAAGTACTGAGGACAGTGCTTGGGTTCCAGTAAGTCCTCAGTAAATGCTGCTGAAGAAAGAAAGGAAGGGAGGAAGGAAGGGAGGAAGGGAGGAAGGGAGGAAGGGAGGGAGAGGGAGAGAGCATGTAGTTTTGCAGTATGAGAAAAAGTAATGGAGGTGACTGGCTACTCAGTAGTATATGTTGGGACTCAAGGCTGGTGCAGCTGGACCGAATGGTGGAATCCCAACATCTCAATCATCAGGCTCCCGTAAGAAACCTGTTGGGGTTTTAGACACAAGCAGCCTCATTGGTTCTTATTTTCTACAGATCCCTTATTTTGTTGATCCTACAACATCCCTTTGAATTATGTTAATAACTCCTAAAGTAAGGTGCACTTTGCAGCCGTTTCATTACCGACCGTTGTTTATTTCCCTTTTCAGTGGTGGATGAGGCAATGCTGTAGCTTATACATGATGGCATCTTGCAAGATGGCATGATAGCAAAATGGACATCATGGCAGAGAAGCAGCAAAGAACAATGAGATGAAACAAACGAACCCGCGGGAGACTTACCAAGGAGCATCGAGCTGTGGTGCACGTGCCGTAGCAGAGTTTGCAGTTCTGAAGTAGACTAGGAATGCTTGAGTTTAGTGGGTTAAATCTGTCTTCTACTTTTTGCTTTGTTGTTTACTTTACTTTGCTGCACAGTTGGAACCTGGAAGAAAAAAACTGCAGGCTTTTCACTAGAATCACAACCCCATGGATGAATACTTTACGAATAATTTTGTAAGGGAAGTACAAACATTTTGTACTCCAAAAAAAGGGACTGCTCAACCCAAGGCTCTTTGCTCTGAGATTTCTTATAGAAATGGGGAGAAAAATACAGTTACAGCACTAGGCAGTCCTTCTGATACCACCAAATATATACCTTCTGATAGATGGAGAAATTGTGTCTTGGGCATCTGACCACTTTACGTGTGCTGACTCTTAATAGTTTCATACACATTGTATATCACCTGACGCCATCTTTGTGTGCCTTATAACAAAGAACAGGTTGCTTGCTTTTAGCATTCCCTTAGCTCTGTTTCCAGTTCCCATCTGAGTCAGATGTAATTGTACAGTAGTCTAACCTTGTCTTATTTCTCTGTAGAGCTTCACTGTTAGTTGCAAGGGTGCTTGCATGGCCTTGCTTGCTGATGGGGGAAGTGGCTATCACCTACTCAGAACCAGTGCAAAAGGATCTTCTACTTCCTGTTGCTGCATTTTAATAATTTAGTTCCAAGGTCCCCTCTAATTCCTTTGTTCTAGATACCTGGTCACCTGGATTCCTACCGCTGCCGATGAGATGACGGTATCTGATGTCTGGATCTGCTACCCGGGCCTTTAATGCCCAGATTTGATAGACATGATCTATCCTTCATATACTCCAAATATTGCCATAGTACTTGAAGGCACCTTCCTCTGGTGCCAAGCATCTGTGATGCATAACTTTCTCTAATTTTCCCTTCATTTTCAGACTATGTGGCAGCCTACATAGACCTCGGTTGATTATTTGCTTTTTTTTTTTTTTTAAGTCCAAACTCTTGGCCTATATCAAGATGTCTGTCTTGTTTCTGAGAAACAGTGTGGACCCATGAGTGCTCAGAGACGCATCTCTTTTTAGTGTGTTAGTGTGAGGAGGGAGAGGCTTTTCTACTCATCAGTAGCCCTCATATTAGCCTTGTTGATCAGACACCTGGACTGATTAATCAATGCCATTGCTGATTGTTCCTTAAACATCTTTAAGAACAATGTTTATCTGTCTTTTTTTTTAACAGTTCTACAGGTTATTACTGAGTAAACCAATTAGCTCATGTGGAATAGATACTAGCAAATCAGACTCCCTATTGAAACATGACCACATATATCTCCAGATGTTAAAATGGTTGAACTACATCTGGTAGGACCAATGACCATGATTCAACATAGACCCTCAGACTTGTCATTGTAGCTTATCCTTACAGAGCCAGATCCAGTTTTCTTTTGTGTCTTCTTCTGAAGTCATACTTGATTTTGTTTCCAGTTTTCATCTGAATCCTTTGGGGGAATAGGACAGTTTTGCTTTTGTGTTTTGGCCAGGAGGCACTTTATTGTGAATGTCTTGTGAGAAAAGAAGTCGAGGCCGGGCGGTGGTGGCCCACGTCTTTAATCCCAGCACTTGGGAGGCAGAGACAGGTGGATTTCTGAGTTCGAGGCCAGCCTGGTCTACCAAGTGAGTTCCAGGACAGCCAGGGCTACACAGAGAAACCCTATCTCGAAAAACCGGAAAAAAAAAGAGAGAAAAGAAGTCAAGAGAGTCAGAAGTATAATGCATGCTGGCAGAAAAAAAGAGAAGAATGTATTTGTCTATCTATCATCTATCTATCTATCTATCTATCTATCTATCTATCTATCTATCTAACTATCTATGTTAATTTATTACTTTTTTCTTTTGTGTGTGTGTTAGTTGGGGCAGGATGTGTGTGGAGGTCAGAGAACAACTTGTAAGTATCAATTCTCTCCGACCACCACAGGCTCCTGGGGAGCAAACTCACAGCTCCAGGTTTGGCGGCAAATACTTTTACCTTTTCACCAGCCCTTATTCTAACACATTCTAATACCTCTCTGCTTCCTAAGGCCCTGGACTATGCAAATAGAGCTATGTATATGCAAATATTTTGTATATCTTCTGTCCTTTAATCCTTGTAGAAATCTCATTATAAATTATGATCAGACACGTTTTGCAAAATGGGAAATGAGGCTCAGAGAGATTATAGAAATATTTCAAAGGACATAGGCTGTGCACCTGAATCAGATGGAATTGTACAGCAGTCTGACTTCCTTGTCTTATTTCACTACAGAGCTTCGCTGTTAGCTGCAAAGGTGCTTGCATGGCCTTGCTTGCTGTTGGGGGAAGTGGCCATCACCTACTCAGAACCATGAATTCACTGAAATTACAGTGACTTAAGAACCCAGGTCTTTCCTGTCATCTCAGTTAACCTATCCTTGTATTGCTCCACCTTAGTTGTCTAATTTGTGCATAGTCAAGGCAGAACTGTGTGTGTGTGTGTGTGAGATGAGATAGAGAGAGAGAGAGAAAGAGAGAGAGAGAGAGAGAGAGGGTGTTTGTGTGTTTTACTGGCCACACCTGTGAGAAGATTCAAACATCTTTTTGCTCCTGCAATATTCTAAAAGTTACCAGAGGATCTTGGTTTGTTTTTCATTCTGAACTTAAATACTTTTTCTTCTTGTTTTCAAATTAAAAACCTAAGGGATGAGGTGCAGATGGTTAGCAAGAGGAGTGGCTGTGGGGAGTGTGGTGGGGAAGAAAGGCAGAATGAATAAAGTATAATAACATGCATGATAATGTTATAATGAAACCAATGGCTTTGTATGCTAACTTAAAACAGAAATACAGTTCTTAAAATAAAATCTGAGGAGTCTGTAGTGGTTTGAATATGCTTGGCCCATAGGAAGTGGTACTGTTAGGAGGTGTGGCCTTGTTGGAGTGGGCGTGGCCTTTCTGGCCTGGATGTAGCCTTGTTGGAGGAAGTATGTCATTATGGGTGTGGACTTTGAAGCTCCTCCCAGTGCACAGAAAAGTCAATCTTCTCCTGGCTGAAGTCGAATCAAGATGCAGAATTCTCAGCTCCTTCTACAGCCCTGTGTTTGCATGGATGTTGTCATGTTTCCCACCATGATGATACTGGACTGAACTTCTAAAACTATGAACCATCCTCAGTTAAATGTTGTCCCTTATAAGAGTTGCCTTGGTCATGGTGTCTCTTCACAGCAATGAAACCTTAATTAAGGCAGAGTCACAGCACATGACTAGGGCAGCTTATCTGCAAGAAGATCCATAAGATCCATTAAAATTCCTTAAAATAAACACGGTGCTCTATATTTGAGCTTTTCGTGAATTCAAGCATTATTACAACTAATGCTAATAATTTTTGTGTTACTACATTGTTACCAAGTTTATTCTAAATACTTTGTGTGATCCTTTTATTTTATTTCCAGGCAGCTCTAGGTATTGGGGGCTTTTGTCTTCATTTTCCAGAAAGGAAAGCAAGCACAAGTTAAGTACCATGTCTTCAGTCATATCCTAGATTATAAATAGAAACATCAGGATTTGAAGGTAGGCTATCTGATTCAAGAGTAGAGCTTTTGATCCAACCTCAAAATTTCTAGTTTTTGATTTAAACAAATATACAAGAATCAGAAAAATGTGTTTAATACATTGGTGACATTGCCACTTTGGGAAAATATATCAATGACCTAAGAATGTTGACATTTCTCAGTTTTTGAAACTGACTGTCTTAGTCAAAGTTCTATTACTGTGTAGAGACACTATGAACAGAGAAACTCTTATAAAGGAAATCATTTAATTGGGGTTGAATTTTAGTTCAGAGGTTTAGTCCATTATTGTCATAGCAGGAAACATGATGGCACAGAAGCAGACATGTTGTTGGGAAAAGAAATAAATTCTACACCCAAATCAGCAGGCAGCAGGAACCGACAGGCACTGGGCCCGGCTCTAGCATTTGAAAGCCCAAAGCCCACGTCCGTGACACACTTTCTCCAGCAAGGCCACACCTTCTAATCCCTGACAAGTAGAACCACTCCCAGTGACCAAGCATTGAACTATGTGAGACTACAGGGGGGCAGGGGGGGTCATCCCTACTCAAACCACTAGACTGGTTATACATAGAGAAGGAAAGTTAATATGTTACATTAATAGCTTGGTTTTGATTAGAAAGCACAAATAGCTTATGAGAAAGTATGCCATTAAATATAAAATGTATAAACAAAATAAGACACTTCTCATCTGTGGGGTTTACATGAATTTTCAAAGGTTGGGAAATAGGATTCGTGACACTTAGCACTGGCAAGGAATACTTTCAGGAATTATCAGCAGGTATACGACTTGATATATTTTTTTCTTAGAAACTTGTTTGGGAATACATATTAAACATTATCTGGACATAGTACCTAAACCAGATGTCACAATTTGAAAGAGTGTAGTGATAATTCAAAAAGAGTTTATTCTAAGAAAAAAAAACAATTCTTGATCTAAGGCAATTTCTTATTCTAAGAACAGTTTTTCTAAGAAGGGAGTAAGGACATACCCAGTAAAGATGATGTAGAGATACCCAGTAAGCATGATGCATTGTTCATAGATGAAAAGCTTACTAACTGCTCAGTAGCAAATAGTTGATTAAATGCTCCTATTAGATGAAAAATTAAAGATAATAAAATATAATGTTTGATATTTACTGCATTTAGAAAGACATCTGTGACATATTATTGATTTTTAAAGAAATCAAGTAATGATGCAGGGGAAGGACCTAGGCTCTCTGCACGTGCGCTACAGTTTATAGCTTGGTCTTCTTCTGGGACTCCTAACAGTGGAAGTTGGGGTGTCTCTGACTCTTTTGCCTGCTTTTGGGACACTTTGCCTCATACTGGGCATAGCCTGGTCTCAATATGAGGGGAGGTACCTAGTCTTACTGTAACTGGACATGGCAAGGTTGATATCTATGGAAGACCTGACCTGTTCTGAAGAGAAGAGAAGGAGGAGAGGATGGTGGGGGAGGGACAGAACTGAGAAGAGGAAAGGGAGAGGAAACTGTGATTGGGATGTGAAAAATGATTTACAAAGGAAAGGAGATAATATGATGCTCACAGAACTCATCTTGGACTATTTCCTCTCTATCTGCATTTATGTCCATGTCTGTATCTCTGTACAAAAACACAAATATAAATAAAATTATGAAAAATTTGGGTTCCACACAAAAATTCTTATATCGGCCAATACCCCAAAATATTAGACCCATCAATCTATGAAGAGGTAATATCTCTGTGTATTAAGATCCCATGTGATTTTTTATTCTCATTTTTATATTTCTGGATCTTTGCAATAAGTCTTTCCTTGGTCATTAGAACAAACTAAATTGCTCCATCTACATTTTGGGGGGGGGGAAATTGCTTATTACCTAACGGAACATCCATAGCCTTTTTTTGGACACAGTCCATTCTAATTTTAGACAGCTTTTAAGAAGTGAAATACATCCACAAGTGAAGTGAGTCTTCCATGCCCGAGGGCATCTTTCTGTTACACACAACACAGGTCAGCCTCCGAGGAGAGTTTATATAAGCACTTCCTAGCATGGGAACAAGAGTCTCCAAGTGCTGAAGACACTTAAGCGGTGCAAACATTTCATCTGATGGCTTAATTCTGGGCTGTATATTAACAAAGCCATCTCCACTACATTCACTGTTGTACCTTAATCATTCTGTTTATTTACATCAGCTTTCATCAAAAAATTTGAGAACTCGGCCCTAAAGAAATTCTCCTTCTTAGTGGTAGATGAACAAGCAATAGTTCTTTTAGCTCTGGCATGCATTAGACTCACTTGGCCAAGCTCAGAAACCTTCAAGACTGCTGCTATCATGGCGTCGTGTGTGGATGGAGCTCCAAAGAATACAATGCGCTCGGCTGCAAATGCTGAAGAAGTGCTTGTGGAATTTATTTTATTCCGATTTATGAGGACTGCTGCACACAAATAGATTATTGTAGTGTCTGTGATTAATGGGACACCACCCGGCTGTGTGGACTTCATAAATCATTTGATGCAATGTCTGAGTGAATTTTACTTGCAAAATCAGTTTCAATCAGCTCGGCTTGAGAACCAGGTAAAGCAGAGCACAGTGTCAGGCTGTGGGAGGTATCAAGGTGGTGCAGCCGTCAGCACTGCGTCCAGCTTCGTGTCTCTAGCTGTCCGTGCTGCAGAAGAGTGAACGGGTGGCACGTTAATTAAATCTGCAGATAGAATTGGAAATGTCACACTAGTGAGAGTGCCAGGGAAATGAGACAAATTGACCTGAAGTGATGAGTCGGGGTTGGAATAAAGACCCAAAATGCAACACACTCGACCATGTGTGCGCAAGTATAGATATTCACAGGAGTGTATAGGTGATTGATGATGTTGATTAATTTTGTAATTTTGCTAGGATGCCAAATATCACATAAGCCCCAGTTTGGCAATAATGAATATTTAAAAATGGCCGCAGGGTTTTATTCTAAGATCAATATTTGGCATTCGTTTTGTTTAGAAAATAATGCCCTTATTGCTTTTGTGAACATGGGCAATACATATTCATCACAGAAGAATCAGAAACCACAGATCACATCAGCAACCATTATTTTCTACAATCTCACTGTTCAGTGGGATATACAATCATACATGTGTAAAGAGAAATGAGAAAATGAATATTGAATACTGCATATTCAATTTGTTTTTCAGCTCTATTCATGTAAAGAGTCCTTTACTTCAAAGATCCTTGAGAAATTTGCTGGCTGCCCACCCATCTCTGGCTCGGCACATTCCTTCCCTTCAGTCTAAGTAGTTATAAGCTTTCATAAAATGGTAGAGGACTTATATTTTAAAGGATAACGATAGAGAGAAAAGAAGAAATGGAATAATCAATGAATACTTTGCCTGATTCTCAGAAATTCCTGGCGCCACTAGCCATCTACTCATTTCTCTGAGATGTGATAGGCCAAGCACTTACCAACAGAGGCGGCATAGAATGCTCTGCTTCTTACGGACCCTGGGAGAAAAGGTGGCTCCTGGTCCTGAGAATCATTAGCAATTTAGCAAAATAGTCAATATGAGCCAAGGAACGCTACCATGCACACACATGGGTTAAAAGTGTAAGAAGGTCCTCTGTGTTCACGATCATTCACAAGGATCAAGGAAGATGCTAACCCAAGTCAAACAGCCTTCATATGGAGGGAGTATGGGAGGCAGGGAGGCAGGAAGAACAGGAGAGGGAACAAAGCAGACAGGGAGAGTGAGAGGACTGGAAGGAAGGAGAGAGGCGAGAAAAGTTTTTCTCTTTGTCCTCATTAATTGCTTTAAAGTGTGGGGAAGGGGCCACAAAGTTGAGCTAGCATTTTCCACATGTGAGCTTGAAGACCAAGGCTGATTCCAAAACTTAAAGTGTGTGGAAAGAGGCCACATGACAATGTTGTTCTCCAACCTTCATACACACTCACATGCATAGACACCACACACACACACACACACCACACACACACACACACACACACACACAGAGAGAGAGAGAGAGAGAGAGAGAGAGAGAGAGAGAGAGAGAAAGGCAGAGAGAGATACATGATACACATACCGACACACACACACACAGACTCACACAAACACACATATATGTACACAAATACACAGATGCACTCAGACAAATACACACACACACACACACACAAACATTTAAAAGGTGAAAAAAATTCACTGCTTCTTATTTTATATATTTTCTCTGTTTCTCCTTATCTTTCCCCTTCTCTTCCCTCCCCTCACCTCCCTCTACCTCCCCTCCCCACTCCTTTCTTTGCCTTTCTTCCCTCTCATTCTGCCTTTTCAGATGTTTACTGGGTAATGAACTTGTTGTCAAGCAAGGCCTCGACTTTTATAGCACTCATACACTGAAATGATGAGATCACAAATCAGCAAGAATAAAAATTTTGTTAAAAATGACTGGTATATAGAGAATTAAAGCGAGTGATGTAATGGTAGCCCCAAACAGACTTGGCTGCTTTAGAAGGCAGAGTAGTGATAAGTTAGAAAGTGTTTGTTTCAATGAATCTTATTTATTTATTTATTTATTTATTTATTTATTTATTTATGTGTTTGTGTGTGAGGGGGGCTCTCAGTATTGGATCAGGATAGTTTTGAATTTGCTATGCATACCAACTGGCTTCAAATCTCTGATTCTTCTGCTTCAATCTACTGAGATGTGGGATTGGAAGCATGTGATAATACGTTCAGTCTGAATATAGATAATCTTTCAGCTAAAACGCAAACAAGTACAAAGGAGTCTTTCACGTATGACATTACTTCTGGTGGGGGAATAGCCAGTGCCAGTCTGAGTGTAAGTGTGGAGACACAGGAATACAGCAGAGAGGTAGATGGATAGGCAAGACAGTGGGTGAGTCAGACATAGTGTGGAAGGGGTAAAGCCCGTGTGCTGGAAGTTTCAGAAGATCTTTGCTGCAAAAGAAAGTCCAGAGTAGATGAGATGAGCTGCAAGAACAGAAAGATTGGAGAGAAAGCAGAATCCTCAGAACTGACAGTACACTCATCGGGAGTGACAAGGTCAAAGGTGTGGACAGGACAATGACAGAGGGGAGGGGCCTGGAAAACCACATCATTAGATGTGAAGAGATTTTGTTTCAGTGGTGGATTAACCAAAGTTCATTAAGAAAAGAATTAAGAAAATTCAGCAAAAATTGATTAAGAAGAGTCAATTGAAAAATTCTAAGATACGCATTTAAATGGCACAATGGCATATACTATCCAGTCAGATTGTAAACAATTAAAAAAAAAAACCCTGTACACATTGTCTTTAGGACACCTGCAGTTTAACATCAAATACAAATTGGACTGGAGATGTACTCGGTGGTAGATGCTTACCCAGCATGCACAAGGTCCTGAGTTGAATCCCAAACACTTAGGTGGGGCATAGGTTGATACATAATGTTTTGGGTTTAATTTCAACTTCAAAATTAGAAAGAATATGAATTGGCACCAAAGCAGATATTTTTTTAGGAAGTAGCAATTTGAAGAGAAAGTACAACTTGGCAGTCATTGCCAGACCCTTGCTCTCTTGTTTAATAACAAATAATTAGTAAGATCTTCTTTAGATATGAGATATAATATATATATTATATATCATATATATATAATACATATTATATATATTATATATATTATATATATGATATACATCTCACATATATATCTAACTTGAAAATTAATAAAATTCTCTAAACTACAGGGAGAAATACAATGAAATTAATTATCTATTTTCGAGATAGGGTTTCTTGTAACTGAGCTGACCTTGAACTCAGTAAATAACGAAGGCCGTCCTTCAACTCATGGTTCTTTTAAGTCCTGGGGTAGGTGTGTGCCATCAAGACTGACTCAGAAAATGACACAAAATACTATGTGCTTTAAGATATTCTAGTGCTTAGATATGATTATCTTAGAAGTCACAGGGAAGAAGACATACCTGTGCATACCTGTGAATTTAACAGCTAAACATGCAGATTAATATAGGAGTGTTGTACTGGTGGTTTAGGAGTAAGAATATCATTGCATTGAATGGGATATATATATATATACATATATATATATATACACATATATATATGTGTATATGTATACATATATATGATATGTATTAGGTATATATTATTAGATATATATTAGATATGTATATAAGTATGTGTACATCTAATACAGATATCTATCTAATATACATTAGATAGATATACATTTAGATATAGTGTATATATAATTTTCTTGAGTGAGTAAAGAGTAACTTTCTAAGAACCCTTAGTGACATTCTGAACTTGGAAAAGATCAACCATTTCCTTCATAGTTACATTCCAGAGAAACTCAGAAATATTAAAACAGCAACAGTATTTCGTGTTTACATGTTAAACATCACTGGGTTCTTAGATGAGATAATCATAGACAGCCATCTTTGGTACAAGGCCAAGCCAATAAGATGTCAAATGTAGTCTAGGACCAAACTAATTCTTTGAGGAATTGCTTCCTTTGTTGTGGGAAGCACAATCATCTCTGCTCATTGAGCAGCGGCACCTTTTGACTTTCATTATTGCCACAGTTAAGCCATTGTTACAGAGAAGCCCCTCCAAGCCAAGAGACAGCTAACTGGGTGATGGGCAGACTTCTCACTTTACATGAAGGTCCTCAAAAGTGGCTGTTAACTGCTTCACCTCGAGAGACTCTAGTTGTACAGACTGTGACAAATCTACCACCCATCATATAGGACCTGTAAGATTACTGCTGGCTGAGGCGAAATTACATTTGAAAATATTTACAAGCTGGGTGTTGTATGTCAGCTCTTTAATCCCAGCCCCTGCACTGGAAGATCGAAAGTTCAAAGCCAGCCTAGGCTACTTAGCAAGAACCTATAAAAGAAAATGAATAAATAAAGGAAATATAAAAGAAAAAAAAGAAAAATGGATGCTCACAGCTAACCATTGAACTGATCATGGGGTTCCCAGTGGAGGAGTTAGAGAGAAGACTGAAGGAGCTGAAGAGTTTTTCGGTCCCATGAGGAGAGCAACAATACCAACCAACCAGAGCTCCCCAGGATCTAAACCACCATCCTGGGAGCACATGGAAAGTAACCCATGGCTCCAGCTGTGTATGTAGGGGAGGATGGCCTTGTCGGGCATATGTGGGAGAGGAGATCCTTGGTCCTGTGAAGGCTGGATGCCTCAGTGTGGGGGAATTCGAGGGTGGGGAGGTGGGAGTGGGTGGGTGAGGGCACATCTTCATAAAGGCAGAAGGAGGGGGGATTACTGAGGGTGATGGGGAAAGAGAATAACATCTGAAATGTAAATAAAATAATTTCAAAAAGAAATAAATAAAACATATTTGCTTTTAGGTAACATGGATGTTTCCTTTAGACGACTTCCATTTAGTAGCATTTTAAATTATCTAGCATATATCTCTTCACAGATGCTAATGAGATTCATTAAAATATTTAAAATTAGGCTTATAATATTTTTAAAAATTAAATTAAAATTCCCATATTCTTCAAAATATACAATCACACACCCTTTCATGTCATTTTCTAAAAAACTGTTTTATTACAGTTGGAACAAAACAAACACTTGAGTTACTCGAGAGAAGCATAGACTTCCTGAACAATGAAAAGACTAATGATTTTACTCAACAGAAAACTGGAAATCTATAGATTTCAGGCAGAAGAGAGTATTAATTTTATTCCTTTGAGAACTAAGTGACAGCTGTGTGGATGCTGGACAACAAAGGGGACAATCGGAGGGACAGAGAAAAATCTCGAAGGGTAGACTAATGCATACTGTGTTCTCATGATGCTCACGAGCAGAGTCTGTGATCTGTAGTCTGGTCCTGGGTGCAGAACAGTAGTCAGGGAGGTAAGTTGGAAATGAACCATGAAGCTCTTCTTCACAAGCAGGCAGACTGGAGACGAGACTCAGCACAATGAGAGGCAGCGGAGAGTCTGCAGTCAGAGAGTCTGGTCCAGAGCAGCTGATATAGAAGTTGGAATCAGGAACTAATCTAAGGTAAAAAAAAAATACTGCATAGACAAGACAACAAAAACCAATGAGACTCTAGATATGGGAAAGAGGCATTCTGGGTAAGAAGTCAGAGTGTTAAGAATGACATCAGCTAAGAAACATGCCAGGCTTCTCCGTCTTTACCTGAGTCACACAGAGGGAGCTTGAAAACACAACCCCTGAGTACTCTGATCCCTCTAGGTCTAGACGAGGATATAATAGCTGTTAGCACCACATGTACTCAAGGCATACAGATGGTAGTCCATGAACTATGAATAATAAGGTTATAAACACTCTAGAATAACCTCTATTGTCTACAGGCTATAGAAGCTTTTTGACCCTTCATGTATGGACATTCAGGTTACGAGGCTGGAGAGAGATCTCAGGGAGTAGACAAGCATCATTTTCTGACTAATCCAAGATAAGTTGGGAGGCAGCCCTCAAAAATAGACAGCTATCCATGAAGACCAATGGAGATAAAGATGTTGAAGAAGAAGAAGAAGAAAAGAAGAAGAAGAAGAAGAGGAAGAAGAAGAAGAAGAAGAAGAAGAAGAAGAAGAAGAAGAAGAAGAAGAAGAAGAAGAAGAAGAAGAAGACGACGACGACGACGACGACGACGACGACGACGACGACGACGACGACGACGACAATGGAGGAGGCCCCAGCTGCAGCGGAGAAGACGATGAGGATAACAATGACGATGACGATGACTGATGACGACGACTACTACGACAACGACTACTACGACAACGACGACGATTTTGGTTTTTGGTTTAGTTCCTCTTCTCTTTAGGTAACAGATCGAAGACTAAGAGTTGTTGGAAAAATGCAAAAGAAAGGGGAAAAGGGTGAGCCCAAGCAAGCATTGCTCAGAAGCTCTCTATTGGAAGCAACTCTGTAGCTTGGAAGCTGGGGTTTCTGCCCCTCCCCACAGGCAGCCACGTGGAAAACAGTTCAGGCTATCTGGGACAATTGAATTTGACTTTATTAGGACTACCAACATTTTTCTGGGTTCTCTTAAAGTGGGGATGAAGCATTTTGTTGCACCGTTCAAAAGAAAAAAATATAGGTGCAGATAATGAAATTCTTGAATTGATTAAGTTATCATGTAGCTGTTAATGTGACAGACTGAAGAGAATTCCGGAGTCAGGCCCCGCCTTCTGGAAAGCTGCCACTAACCATTCGGTGTGGATTCACATACAGCAAGATGCTAACATTCAGCAATGTTTTCTATTCCTTCTTTTCTGACTTTAAACTGGGAAGGTGATAGTCACACCGACGCTGTAACCAATACAACCTGGGCAACAGATGGCAGCTTGCTTAAATTGGAAGATGGATTTGAAATTGGAATTGATTAGAATACTGATGCCTTTGCTAGATGCAAAGGAGTTGATTCATTTTCTGAGATCCCTCAAATATGGAAATTATTAATCAGTGAGTCTGCTGGCTTATCACTAGGTATCAACACGCAGAAATACCAAATTCTTCTAACGTTATTACTTATGCCTCATAAATTCTTTTAGTTGCACAGGTAAACAAACACTCCATTTCCACACCAATGAATAAACATGTGAAGAAATCAAGGTAGCAGAGCGACTTGAACAACATTAGGCTATACTAGGTACTTTACAGAATGAATGAATAAAAACGAATGAACGGAAGAATTAGCAAATTAGTGAGGTCAAAACAGAAGGTAGAGATAGCCATTGGCTTGATGCTAGGCCGGAACAATAAAAATAAACTGTTGCTGTTTGGATAGAGTTGTGAATTTGGAAAGCAGGAGACAAAGGTCAGGTGAGATGGAGAGACGAGGGTGGGGATGGATGGAGGCTGAACTCATAGGAGGAAACTGGGAGACTTGGAAGCTGGTGCAACTACCTAGAGCTGATGAGACACACCCCAGCAAGCTAGCTTGTGAGACAAGGAATGAAATAAGATCAGAATAGACACAAACAAGCTCCTGGTTTTAATTATTTGGCAAGAAAACCTGTGAATCTCAAAGAAGTTGAGTGGGTGAAGACAGATCTGTGATTTTGGAGGCTACTCAAGCCATCTTGAAGACTTCTGGGGAAGTGTAAGTGTTGGAAATCTTGAAGCATTGGTGGTACCAATGTATTCAACAGGGCTTATTTATCTCCCTGGGACAAATATTTAATTTGATTAGAGGTCAGTAATTTATAATTCATGACCTCAATCATTATATAATTTACATGAGAAGAGTATGTGTATTAGAGAAAGAAATATATAAGAACTTATTATATTAATTTTATGAAGCAACATTTCTACACATGCATGTAATATACTTTGATCAAGTTATTCTTCCATGCTTTCGTCCCCTTCATTCTTATGAGGTCCCCCTTTTACATGCATCACCTCCTCAACTAGATTCTAAATATGAAATAAATACTTATAAGACACTCATGATGTGTGTCTTTGTGAGACTGGCTAATTTCACAGAACATAATGATCCTCAGGTCTATCTATCTTCCTACAAATTATATAATTGCATTCTCCATGCATGAATAAAATACAACTGTATACATACAACATTTCCTTTTTTATTCACCTAGGCTGACTCCATATCTTTAGTATCGTAAAGAGAGCAACAATAAAAATGGATATGTAGCTATTTCTAGTATATATATATATATATATATATATAAATAGTATAGCTGAGTCATATAGTAACTTCTTTTAAATTTTCTTAGAAATCCTCATACTGATTTAACTTGGCAAACTTTATTTTCTTTTTTACTTCTTGAGATAGCAGCTCATCTACTCTAGATTGGTCTTGAATGCTTTGTGCAGCCCAGCGTGGTCTTGAACTCTTGATTCTCTTGCCCCAGAGTCAAAAGGGCTGAGATTATAGGTGTGTGACACACATCTGTTTAATTAAGACAACACTTGATAAATACCCAATATATGAATGCAATTTAGAATATTCACCCACTTATTTTTAAAAAAATTGTGTGCCATTCATTGATTTTTATTATATTCATAAAGTTGTGTGGCCATCAACAATATTTCATCCCTTAGAAAAAATTCACATAACAATTAGCAATCATGTCCTTCATCCTCTCTGAAAGCTACTAATTTACTTTCTATCATAATGGATTTCCTAGTCTCAGTTGATTCCCAATAATAACTACAGGGCTTGTTTCTGGACTTTCACATCTGTGCCAGGGATGCTTGGACCTACTTTTATGCCCGTCATCAGCGTCTTCATTTCTGGACCATTATAATGTTTTAAACTAAGGGAAACTGAATTCATCAAGAAGTATAGACTCCCCCTCCCCCACAACTAAGTCCTTGTTCTTAATCTTTTGGATATTTGTCTTTTGCATTTCCTTGTACGCTTTGGGGTTAGCTTGTCAGTTTCTTCAACAAAGTCAGGTGGAACTTAATCTTCTGTTGGTGGTTTGCTTGCAATTAGGATAGCTACAAAATACGGCTCAACAGAAAACTAAAACTCATTTAAAACGTAATGAGATCTTTGCTTTTTTTTTTAAATTGGTATCTGGCTCAAGCTTGAGCTTTATAGATGACAATGTGAATTATGATTGATTCTTATGACAATATTTAACAATTTTCAGATTAAAAACTTTATTATACTATTTTATGATTTAATTCTATATATTTTATTCATCTCAATATTCTTGTCAATGGAACTGTTTGATATAAATTCAATTTTGTAACAAGATCACATCTGTAGATGAGACTGATCTGAAACTACTGAGTAGTTTGACTGTGTAGTTGACACTGGCTTGAAACTCAGGGCAACCTGCCTGCCTCAGTCTCCTGAGTTCTGGGATCACTGGCACGGGCCACCACATCTAAATATTTTTTAAATTTCATCCAGACGTCCATTATTGCTGGTGTTTAAAAATCAGTTGAACTAGTTCCAATTCTTGGAGAAACCGCCAAATTTCCAGAGTGGTTGTACAAGTTTGTACAACCAGCAATGGAGGACCGACCATTCTACTTCCCCATCTCCTCATCAGTATGTGCTGTGGCTTGAGTTTTGATCTTAGATATTCTGATGGGTGTAGGATGGAACCTCATAGCTGTTTTGATTTGTATTTCCCTGATAACTAAGAGCTTTGGACATTTCTTTAGGTGTTTCTCAGCCATTAGAGATTCTTCTGTTGAGAATTCTCTGTTTAGCTCTGAACACAATTTTTTAATTGGGCTATTAGGTTTGTTGGTATCTAGTTTCTTGATACACACCCACCTGTGTGTGTGTGTGTGTGTACTCCCCTATGCGCACGTGCGCGCACACGCACACGCGCGCACACACACACACACACACACACACACACACACACACACACACTGGATATTAGTCCTCTGTCAGATGTAGGGTTGATGAAGATCTTTTCCTGGTCCGTAGCCTGCCATTTTGCGTTATTGACAGTGTCCTTTGCCACACAGAAGCTTCTTATTTTCATGAAGTCTCATTTCTTCATTGTTGATCCTAGTGCCTGAGATTTGGGTGTTCTATTCAGGAAATTGGCTCCTGTATCAATGTGTTCAAAGAAGATACCATATTTCTAACTTCTCTGGCCTCAGTGGGAGATGATACACCTAGCCCTACAGTGACGTGATATACCAGGCTGGGTGGATACCTGGGGTGGGGGTCTCCTCCTCCTCAGAGGAGAAGGGTATGGGAGGATGGAGGAAATGGGGAGGGACTGAGGGGATACCTGGAGAAGGGGGATTGCAATTAGGATGTAAAGTGAATAAATAAATAAATGAAAAAATATAAAAAGGAATAAAAATATTTACAAAAAGTTGTAAATATTGAACATGTAAATTTGAACATGCACAGACTCTGTTCTTACATCATCCCTTAAAGAAAACACTGTAATTATTAAAGAAAATAAAAATACAGTTGACTTTTTCTGATTGTTCTTTTATTATTTACTCTTGTTGGATTCACTAATTCAAATAGATTTTTGTTGTGTATGGATTCATTAGTGTTTTCCATGGATATAATCACAACACTTGAAAGTAGAAATGATCTTACATTTTTTCAGTATTGATGTCTATAATGTCCATTTCTTGCCTAATTGTCCTTCTAGAGCCTCCAGAAGAATATTGAACAGGAGTGGGGAGTATAAGTGGATTTGTTTTATTTCTGTATGTAAGAGATTTTTAGAAAATGTGATACTACCTGTGGGTTTTTCACAACTCTCTGTATCTCCTTGAGGTTCCAATCTATTCCTCACGTATTGAATGTATTATTTTGTGTTTTGTTTTGTGTTCTCTTAATAGAGTATATTATAGGGTTGATTGTTAAGTAATGAATAAACCTCCCATCCCTGGGGTAAATCTCACTTGCTCACAGTGTTATGGTTAATATTTTCGGACTGCTTTGCTAGAGTTTTATTGAAGAAAGTTTTATGCGTATTCGTGAGGATACTGGTCTGTAGCTTTTCTTTGTCGTTTTGACTTCATTTATTTTAGAATCAGGTAGTACTGACCTCATAGAATCAACTAGAAAGACTCTCCTTTTCCATATTTTGACAATGTTCTGGAGGACTAGTGTTCCTCTTTTCCTTGCTAGTTTGGTAGAATTGGAGGCAATCTTCTCTAGTAAACAGTTGATTTAATCTCTTCTCTTGCTGTGACTATTCGGGTAATCTACTTCTCAGTTCAGTTTTGGTGACTTGTGTCTGTCTAGGAATTTGTTCATTTCATCTAGATTATCATTTTCTTGGTCTGTTGGTATTTTGGAGTTTGTTGTTCAATTTCCACATTTGTGTCTTTCCTAAAGTTCCTGCTGCTGTTGGTTTCTAATACAATTTCACTGCAGTTGGAAACTATATTGCATTATTTTAAATATATTAATGTTTATTTTATGGTTTCACAGATGGTGGTCCATCATGGAGAGTATGCCCATGTAGTTGAGAAGACAGTTGTCTAGAGTGTTCTATAGGTATCATTTGGGTTTAATTGGGTTCATAATGCCAGGCTGCCCAAGTTTTCTGTGGGTTTTTTTTTTAATGGTGTTCTGTTGTGTTGTTCTTCCCCTTGCTGGGAGTGAGTTCCCAAATATTTTTGTTTAATTGTCTATATTTTGTTCAATTATTACATAATTTATTTAATGTATGTTAGGACTCCATGGTTTGGGATTTTATTTAATTTTTTTATTCAATGTGTGTGTGTGTGTGTGTGTGTGTGTGTGTGTGTGTGTGTGTGTGTCTTTGTGGTATATGCACATGCATACAAGTGAGTGGGTGAGCCCATTCTGCAGGCACATGTAGAGGATAGAGGTATTGAGTGTTTTCCTCTTTTGCTTTTTACTGAACCTGGGGCTACATTACTATTTTGGCTAGATTGACCTGCAAGTCCACGAAGCTACAGATGTGTATAGTCACAGCAGCCTTTATGTAGGTGCTTTCGATCTGAACTCAACTCTGTAAGTTTCCATAGGCAACACTTTACCCACTCAGTCATTTCTCCAATACTTCTCATCTTCACAGACACAGTCTCCTTATATGGCCCATGATGCTCTTGAACTTGTGAACCTCTGCTGCCTCAGTCTCCCAAACCTACAATTACAGGCGTGTTCTGCCATATACAACCTGATTTGTGAATTTTCAAGGTGGTAAAATTTCAGAAAATGTGAACACCTCCAGACATGAGCTTACACAGCTAACGTGCGTTCACATACCCACCCACAGGCTCCATTAAACAGCCTGTTCTGCCTTCTGTGTCTTCTCAAGAAACATCCAGGAGACAGTTTGGCAACAGTTCAACAAGCTGCTAGCTAAGCACTAAGACATTCGCTGTTTGAATTAGACAGGTTGGAGCAGAGAAGCATGGAAGTGGGTGGAGTGGAAGACAGAATCACACTCTGTCTGTTACACGGAAAATTGTATTGCAGCACCCATGGATAAGTGAGGAAAGAATTACCTTAATGGTCCAAAAAGGTAGAAAGTTGTTTGAACTTGTATGTTTTCTAAGTTATTTGGGGGACCTTAAATATAACACACACACACACACACACACACACACACACACACACACACACACATCACACATACACACTTAAACTCACACACACTGACACACACACATACTCACACATACAAACACACATACATGACACACACCAACACACACACACACACAACACACACACACGATGCACACACACACACACACACACACACACGATGCACACCAATACACACACATATACTCACATACAATCATGGCTATTCAAGGATTCATGTATCTATGAATGTCTAGTAATTGATGTATTTATCTTTCATGATTCTCCTCAGTTGAGTATAAATATTGGTAAAAACAATTCCATGGGTATCTTAACATTTCTTATACAAATTTATGCTTCTAAGTGACACTTCTTAGGAAGTTGGGCTTGTCGAATTTAGCGTTTCGGTTTTTTTTTTAAATTTACCTCCTTGATTCAAAAGTGGCTGTAAGTCTACCAGAGACTTTTATAAGTATTGTTATTGCTCAAATCAACTTCTAATAGATGTTGAGTAATTTTGAGGTTAAACTACTTGCTTCTGCTATAAAAATCACAGTACCAGTTTCCAAAATGATGTCCTGTCCTGGGCTTCAGTTCCCCTATGATAGTGTGTAGAAAGTCATGCCAAGAGTCTATTAAGTCTATTGCATGTGAGATGAGAAAATGAATTCATCTTTCATTTTTTTTAAAAAAAGGGCAGCATATGTATTCAGTTTATTAAAAGACAAAAGATTTATATAACTTGGAGAGAACTAGAATTTGTACCCAGATCACTAAAACCAACCAACCAACTAACAAAGCAAACCACCCCAACTCTCACTATGAAAGTAGAAGGGTTAGTTAGAAGGTAAAAAGCAATCAGAAGTGAAATAAGGGGAAGGAAGGACAATAGGAAATATATATGAGCAAAATATTTCACCTACATGTACTGAGTGTCACAGTGAAACATATTATTATGTGTAATTAATATGTTCACATAAAACAAAACTGTATATTGATTAAATATGCCATACCAATAATGGTCATGATCCCATTTTATACCATTTCAAATTATTTAATCAAAAAGATCTTTAGAATGCTTTCTTAACTATTTGTTTTCAACATCCAGCTAGATGCAGGCGTGGTACTAATTTTAAAGTGGAAATTTACTGAGCTAATGCAAGGTGAGTCATGTCACAAGGTCAGACATGCCCTAGAGAACAAAACTGGGTTGTAGTTTTAACATATTTTGCTTTAAGGTGTTAGTAAAAAAAAAATCATAAAACGACAGGGGGCACAACAAAAAAGTGTCTAAATTTTGTTTTCTCTTTGGGTTGAAGAATTTTGATGTTCATCAAGAAAGAACCCAGTGTAACCAGGCATGGTGACATATGCCTTTATCTCCAGTACTTGGGAGGCTGAGACAAGTGTGTCTTTGCAAATTCAAGACCATCTTGATCTACATAGAGATTTCTAGGCCAACCTGGGCTACAGAGAGACCCCATTTCAAACAAACAAACCCAAAATACAAAAAACAATAACAACATAAACCCCAGTGTGGTTGTGGTTGAACAACTGATAAGCTAATGAGTTCAGAGAGGTCAGGTCTAAGTCCAATGAAAGGGTCAGGTCAATAGAGATGACAAAGACAGACACGTTTGTAAATTAGACCTATCATTCAATTTTGTGATGGGAAGTTGCCACAGCAGGGTTGAGTCTGGAAACTTAACTGAGACTGGCCAGAAATTAGAAAGACAGACACAAGTAACATTGTCTTGGGTGGCCTGTGTCTGTGTCTGAGTGGAAATGCACCAGCAGCCTGGATACTTAACATACAGCATGAATGAGGAGGCAGATTAGCTAAACGGGTACTTCTTACTGGTACTGGTTCTGGCTAAAGGTCAGCTGTTGATCAGTGCAGGGGAGGAAGGCCTCACCATTCCCATGATTCATGCTCCTGTCAACAGTATCCATTCACTCTGGACCTCATCTGCTCTCCACAGGAAATACTCCTATTTGACACTTGAACTCAAGGTCCAATGCAGGGGTAAAGCTTAACAGAAAAGGGGCCCTGGAGTCATCTCTTACACAGTAGTAGTTGTAGTCGTAGTCGTAGTCGTAGTCGTAGTCGTAGTCGTAGTCGTAGTCGTAGTCGTAGTCGTAGTAGTAATAGTAGTAATATCAACCCCCAAACATATAAAACAAAGGAGAGATGTCAGGTCAAAGGTAAAACAAAACAGGCTGGGGGTCTTTAAAAGTCAGGGCCAATTAGTTTATAGGGTCAAAAAAATCAATTCCATGTTTCTACCAGACTCTGAAATATTTTAAGTTCTCCCATCACGTTTTTTTATCCGGTTATAACTTTCCAGCTTCTATCTTCATTACATGTTTCAGTGACCAAAGCCAACCATATTTATCATATCTAGTTTCTGTAATTCCCAAAGTGAAACGTAACAGAAGACTTAAATTTGATACGTTCCAGAGGGCTCCATCCTCATTCTTACTTTGCATGTTACCTAAGCAGTTAGGAAGCCAACTCCATAGAACACAGTCTCCTGATAGAGGAAGTACCAACTCCCTTCCCAAGACACCACAGAGGAGTTTTAAAAGGTTCCTGGCCATGGGATAGATCATAAGATAAGCGAAAATTTCCTTAGTGCGTTGTAGATAACTCCCTTCTAACTTCCCCTCAAGAACCCAGAGTAGAGATAAGCAACTGGGCAGGTCCACCCTAGGGCAATGTTAAAGGCAGAGGAGAAGATTCCTGGGAATGATCTCTGTAGTAAAGAATGCTACTGGTTCTTTGAAACTGTTGAGAAATAGACTGTGCTTTGGTTTCATGCTATGTCTTTTAGATTCGAGATTTGGACAAAATCATTTCTTCCACACATCATAATTATTACTGCTTTCTACTCAAGTGACTTCTCTAGAATATGCAAATATTAAATATTAATTTCCTATGATTTAAAATTTAGTGCATTTGTGGCCATAACACTGTGGCATTGGAATAAAGGCTAATGAACAATTTGGTTAATTCAGAGCCTATGCATATGTGGAGGAAAGAAGTCTTTACAAAACCTTCAGTTACACAGGCATGCGTGTCAGTCTATGAACTGTGTTGGGCAACCACTAGGTGTCACTATACACAGGTCTTGGGGTTTGTAGATACCAAGGTACCAAAGTAGCAAGATCACTGTCTTCCTTGGTAAAACTGTTCTTCCTAAGACACAGAAAGAAATTACACTTAATTTCTTTTATCCAAAAAATATTTACATTTTTGTTTGTATCTTAAATAAAACCCTTTGGCACTCCCCTTTTTATGGGTGTTTTGCTGTCTCTTGATTTCACAAGAGAAGCTGTTTCTTGATGAAGAAACATCTTATGACCTTTGTGGGTTGAGAGTCCTTTTCTTTGGTTGGCACTGGCTCCAACTTTGCCTCCCTCAGGATTATTTAGATGTTACTTAGATGGGTGTGTTCCATGGGGCTCTTCAACTGCTCGTTAACGTCAAATCGAGTCATGAAGATATATCAAGTTTAAGTTATATTATCACTATGTCTCCTTGAAAGAGACAGTATGGATTCAGGGTATGTGGGTTTTATTAATACAGAAAAAGGAAAGAGAGGCAGGTCTTGGTTAAGTCCTCTGAGTTACAGAGTTCTCTGGAGGTTGGACAGGAGTTTATCATGTATGAGACCATCTGAGTTACAGTTACTCCCAAAGAGAAAACAAAACTGGTCATGATTAGAAGAGGGAAACGTGTAGGTGGTCAATTTTTCAGGGTGGGAAGAGGGATGTTATTATATATTCTTGATCAAGTTGCTTCATAATCATCTCCAGATGACCCATTCCCCCTCATCTGACTTGGTTAACCAATATGAAAATAATTTAGGATGTACCTCATGAGATAATTTACAATGTGCACAAGGGCAGAGTGATATGTGATGGGCCCATCATACACTGGCTATGATCAGTATACGTATAAATTATCACTCTGGGTCAGATATGGAAAACGAAATACTAAAGCTTAATTAACTTTCCTATGCTCTGGTAGCCAAAAGGAAGCAGAGGCCAAACGGGTTAGCACCTTCCCTGATTGTAAGGAGGTAAGTCTTCTGAATAAACCAGAACAAACTCTCAAGAGGAGTTCACAAAGAGAGTAGTGTTCCTAACTATTGTGCAGATATTATAATGTGTACCTTAGCAGTAAGTACATAACAGAAAAGTTATCCAAGAAACAGTAAAATGTAAACTAACTGGCAGGATGCAAAGGATTATATAGAGTTATATAGTATTTTTTGGTATTGTTGTTTTGTTTTGCGACAGGGTATTACTATGTTGTTTAAGCTGGTCTTGAAACCTGGACTCAAGAACACCTCTTATATCAGCTTCACAATTCACACACATACACACACACACACACACACACTTTTCCCTACAAAGGTAGATTTTTCTTCCTTTATATTTTGCTCATTTATGTAACATCATTGTTTAGAACTATGCCCAGCATGGTGGCCAAACCCTAAGTTAGTCCTTACTAATCTCTATTCCTGATAATCACATCTTAGCAAAATCTCCCCAAAACAAATAAGTCAGGATAGGATCTATGGTTGCTCCCAATCAATAGATTTCAACAGATACGTGGGATGTCACTGTCACCATTAGATTTGATTAGGTCATGTTCAGTAAAACTCAGCATATTGGAGTTAGACATGCTCTTTGTAGGCTATGATGGTGGTGGTGGTGGTGGTGGTGGTGGTGGTGGTGGTGGTGGTGATGGTGATGTTGATGGTGATGATGAGATGAGGCACTGAGTGGCCTCTAGAAGGCCAAGTGCTGTCTAGAACATAAGTTGGTCTGGAGCAATACGCCTGGCATAGAGTCACAGAAAATTCATTGAGACTTTGAGTAGAATATCAAGTCAGGAAAAGCTTGGGTCCTGAGTCACAGAAATGTGACACCATGCATGTATGTTGATTTAAGTCACTAATTTTGTGCTACATTGTCACCCAGAAATAAAAAAATAAAACCAAAAACGAAAAACAAGCAATCCCTCCCAAACCCTAATGAATTTAGCGTATGTACATATATGTTATAGGAAGTAATTATTTTATAGAAGTGCTATCATATGTATATGCTACTTTTGTTTATTGCATTAGATTATAGTTTAAAAATGTATCAAACCTCAAGCATACATAGCAGAGTTATCAAACTTTTGGTTCACAATGAAGATGTCGCTACTGATTGTGAAACACATTTGCACTCATTTCTTTTTGTCTTTGTTTCCTAAGACCACTTGTCCTAGTTTGGATTTCTATTACTGTGATAAAACACCACAAATGGAACAAGTTGAGGAAAGAATTTATTTCAACTTGTCCTCAGCTCAGACACCATCACCAAGAGAAGTCAGGCCAGGAACTCAAGGCAGGAACCTGGAGGCTGGAACTGAAGCAGAGGTCATAGAGGAGGGCTGCTTACTGCCTTCCTCCTGTGACTTTCTCAGCCTGATTTCAGGACCTACCGTATGCACAGGATTCTCATCAGCCCCGTGGGCTAGGCCTTCTCACATCAATCCTTAATCAAGAAAAAGTCCAAAGCCTTCCTACAGTAATCTAGATGAAGGCCTTTGCTCAGATGAGGGTCCTCTTCCCTTCCTAGCTTGTGGAAAATCAACAAAGAATACAATCAGGATACCACTTCTCTGTGTGTGCGCATGCTAGTAAAAACATGCACATTTATATATGAATCTTTAAAAAGTGTTCAGAGGTAACTGGTTATGCATGAAGTGAAAGGGAGGCAGGGCCACTGTCCATCTTCTGTGTCATCAGGTGACTTAAGCCATGTCTATAGAGAGAAGGGGAAAAAAAAGAAAGAAAGAAAGCACTGGAGAGTTAATGCATCCAAGAGCAATAATTAGCCCTGTTGTTCCTGTGTGTTTGGGGAGACGAGAAAGAGGTAGGCTCTGAAGACTGAATTAAGCGGTAGGGTCATGTCAGCTTGACCAATTTCTTTTTGGACTTTTTTCTCTAAAGCTAAATTGCCCAGGTGTTGGAAAAAAAACTTGTAACCAGAATCTCTTCATCACCAAATATTGTTTTAATTGCTAGGTGTGCCAAGTTTAAATAGCTACATCAAATATGTCTATCTAAATTACTTAAAATGTGGGCTTTTCAATGCAATTAGGTCTATGTAGATTTTTCAAGACAAGATATGTTGAAAAGTATACTTAAAATAGCAATTTATCATTACCAGTTCATGGCTGACTTAAATATAACTATCTTATTCTAAACAGAAGCAAGGAGTATATATTATAGCTCATGACAATTGTGTTAATGGAAAGGGTTGAGAAGTAGGTTAGTGAAAATTGACAAAAAACTACAACAAAACAAAATGTGTACATCTGTTCTCTCTCTCTCTCTCTCTCTCTCTCTCTCTCTCTCTCTCTGTATTGCTTTTTTTGGGAAGATATGAACAAACATTCACTCATTTCAGATAAGGCAATGATGACAGACCAGAGAAAGAGTTTTTCTGATACCCAACATGTCAAACTAGAGTTTAACAGAGTTAATTATAGAAATATGACTATTTCAAAGGCAGCTGCATCAGCAAAATTGGGAGCCCTGCATAAATAGTGACTCACCATAGCTGTAATCCTGAAACTCTCTATCCAGTCAGCAAGTCAGAGAATCTGACCCAGAAAGATCAACTGACCAGAGAGTCTCCTCCTTGGTCATTTACTGTTTCTATAATCTCTGAGAGAGGCCTTGTAAATTTTGTTAGTTTCAGGAATTTCCTGAGATGTATGGTATGAGTTGTTTATTTCCTGAATTTCATAAAACCCCTCCTTCCTTTCTGGAGAGAATGTTTCAGTTTGTGGGGAATTGCTACAACACACACACACACACACACACACACACACACCATGAACACTTTCAGAGATGTGGTTCCCTGTCATCCTTCTGCATCTTGAAAATAGTGTCCAGCTTTGTCCTCTCACATTTCAGCACTGCTGAGGAATGATAAAGGTGCTAGCAGGCAAGGTTCACCATGGACCTTCAGCATCAACCAGTTTGAGCTTCCTTCTGTCATGTGGCTGTCTAAATTTTGCCTTACTATCTGAAGGATCAAAAGTCCGTGGTGTCCTGATATAGCTTGGTCTATTCTCAGACAGTAAATAGAAAGATCTAACTTTGCAATATTTAAGCAGAAATTTGCACCATTTGGTTCTATTAACCCCATTTCTGACTTTTGGGGTGACAGAACATAACAATTTCCAGCGAGCATTTGGAAGTCAAGGGGTCTCCTGATTAAAGAAACATTTACATTTTCACAAATCTCTTAGGCTTGAAGTTTGCTCATCACCTTGGTTCTTTTCCTTTACCTCATTGTCTAATGAATTTCAAAGCATAACACTCTAAACCAAGGATAATACCCAAAGAATGAATGGAAATCAGGAAGAAATCATCTGTGACGACACAGGGTCAGGGGAAGACAAATCAAAACCAAACACGGCAGACAATAATGGAAGGTTCAGGTGTGTGAGTGAGTGAGTATAAGTCCACGTTGTTAAGTTCTTTTAGTACATAGTTTTACATAGAATTTGGTTGTTATGGATATGTGAGAAGACCTAACTCACTCCGTTTTAGAACAGGCAGCCATGTTAGGCCTTAAGTTTCAGTTTCGAAAAGATGCAGGCAAAACTCCCTCTTGGGGAGAGGAACAGACTATGGGCTGTTAGTCAGTAGAGGCCCTGACATTTGGCCTAGAGGGAGGAAGAGCCTGGAGCTGAGTCAGTTCCTGGGACATCTGGAAGAGAGAGATAATGAGCTCCTAATTGGGCTAGTTTCTGGAATTTCTCTAAGGCCTGACCTAAAATGGTAAAACTAATGTAGCAACCAATCAGAATTTGTACTGATGTAACTGCCACACACCTAGCCAATTACGCTAGAATTACCTAACCCCTCCAGGAAATTCCCATAACCCTGCATAAACAGGTCCTGTGAGTTTCTTTCCAGGTCACCATTTTGTATGAATGGCTTCCCCCTGCTTGTTGGTTGTTTCTACAGAATAAATGCTCTTTGCTTTTTTTTTTTTTTAATCATTTTTTTTTACATCTCAAATGATATCCCCCTTCCTGGTTACCCCTCCACAAACCTCCCATCCCACATCTGCCCTTCCTTCCTCTCCTTTGCATCTGTGAGGGGGCTCCCCCACCCACCCACTCTCCCCTGTTCCAATGCTCCAGCATTCCCCTATGCTGGGG
>JANHMN010000010.1:62067503-62095803 GCA_030674055.1 Rhabdomys pumilio | reverse complement strand
ACCCACTCTCCCCTGTTCCAATGCTCCAGCATTCCCCTATGCTGGGGCATCAAACCTCCACAGGACCAAGGGCCTCCCCTTCCATTGATGTCAGACAAAACTGTCCTCTGCTACATAAGTATCTGGATTATCCCTCCTGCACTGAGAACAGGATAATTGAAGGAGGTAGAGGGAGAAGGAACCTGGGAGGGAGAGAGGAGAGGGAAGAAATAAGGGGAGGGGCAGTATCAGGTACTGGAGGGGGCTGGAGAAAGGTATAGGAAAAGGGTCAAGAAATCGAATAAAACTATGTAGCAGCGGGGGATGAGTAACTGGGGGTAGCCACTGGAGGCTCCTAGAAGCCAGGGATTGAGAGTCTCCCAGGACCCAATGGGGATGGCTTTAGCCAAAATGCACAGTGAAGGGAAGATAGAACCTGCAGAGACCACCTCCCATAGATAGGCATGACCCCCAGTCGAGGGACGGAGCCACCCACCTATCTCAAAGTTTTTAACCCAAAAATGTTCCTGTCCAAAAGGAAAGACAGGGACAAAAAAATGGAGCAGAGACTGAAGGAACGGCCATCCGGAGATTGCTCTTTGCTTTTGCATACTATTTGAATCTGGGGTCTTCCTTCAGTGATTCTTGGACCCTTACATTTGTAGATAAAATGAGATAATTTTTATGTATGTATGTTTAGTCAGATGTGGATAGGTACACTGTATTTAAAGTTGCTCTTGCCTCTCTCTCTCTCTCTCTCTCTCTCTCTCTCTTTCTCTCTCTTTCTCTCTCTCTTTCTGTGTGTGTGTGTGTGTGTGTGTGTATGTGTGTATGTGTGTATGTGTGTGTGTGTGTGTGTGATGCTAGACACCGATACCCGGTGCTGTCTTTCATTGCTTTCCATTTTATACATTGAGGAAGAGTCTCTTACTTGAACCCAATCCTCAACAGTTTGGCCAGTGTAGATAGCCGCACTGGCCCAGGAGTCCACCCGGCAGTACCTCCCCAGTGCTAGGATCACAGTCTACCTGCCAAGCCTGGTGCTATGAAGATCCAGACATTCATGCTCAAGTGGTAAATGCTTTACAACCCGAGCCACCTCACCTACCTTTCAAATAGAATTATTTTAAAAGAGAAACTGAGAGAGAGAATAAAAATGCTTATTTCATGAAAACAAACAAACAAAAACCAACCACAAAACTCTCTGTGGATAGCAAGTATGAAATCATTCATAACATTAAGGCTTCTTTGAAATCTAAAGTCACTTGAAGGACTAGAAGCAAGTTGGGAGGACAGAAGAAACCCATTAATCTTTGCCTTGTATCTCTTGATTAGATTCTTGAAATAGGTTTGTCAATCTCACTCTGGCGTCTCCTTACCTATTTCCCACACTAATACTCTGGGGATCTTTTACATCTCTCCGTAAATTCCCTCAGTGTCTTTCCATGTTTCTTGGTAATGCTAGTTACACCTCTGTAGTTTTTCTCTGTAACCTGGCTTTTTCCTATAGTCTCACCCTGCACCTTTTGTCTTGTCTCCATAACAACACTGACTCGAGTCTATTAGCGTGACTATTGTCAACCTAACACGAGTGTGCTTAACCACTGTCTGGTCTTGAGGAAACATCTCACAGAGACTGGCTGTGGAAACTTTTCCCTTCCACACCCCAATTTTGTCTTTAGCTGATATCATTTTGCATCTCTGATGGATGCTTATTGACATTTTTTCATAGAGCAATTGGAAGTAGACCAGTTGATGCTTTGTTTTCCTGGTGACAGACTCTTTGCTGTCAGCACAGTGAAAAGGACTCATGTCCCACCTAGATCCCCATTTCTGGTCACAGATGGCACTTCATTGGCAAGGAAGGCAGGTGAAACTTGGGTAGCAAATTTTCCTTTGCCTTTAAGCTCCCTCTTGGTCTCATCCTCAGTACCAGACCCCTGACCTCCACAGTCACTCTCCCTTTCCCTTCTTCCGATTTTCATCTTTCCTTCTTCTCTAATTCTGTCTTAGAAGATGTGGTGGGCAGGGGAGTGGATGCGAGAGAAAATTATTTAATTACCTTAAAGACTGAAAGGGGAGATAAATTGTAATAAAGCTACATGTGAGAGGCAACATAACTGATTTGGAGATGAACAAATGAGGCGGTAGTTAAAGACAGAGTGCTATAGCCCAGGCAAGGCAGATAACAAAGAAAGAATAGCAGTATAACAAGCACATGACTAATGGAAATCAGAAGGTCGTTTAGATCCCAAGAAAAGACCATACTCATCTTCCAGCACAGGAGGTAACTGCAATTCTAAGTTACTCTTGAATAGAAGCCAAAAATTTATTCTATAACCACAATGCTAGTAATAATGTTCCATACTACTTAAGAACTTTTAAACACCAGCTATCGTATAAAGACGACATTATCATACTAAGTTTTCATAATTATGCACCAGGTGCTATTTTATGTCATCAACACAGAAAGAACTTGTAGTTCAAAATGGCGGCTTGCCCAAGGTGACACACTGATAAGTCATAGGGAAGAGTTTAACTTCAGATCATAAGGTTCCTTAGAGTCAGTGTTCTCTCAGGTATAGTGATGATTACAACACATCAAGTACTTGATGGCTTTCAGAATGCTTGTCGCTGTGTTTGCACAAAGGGGACCTTACACTTGTGAGGCTGAGGGTGTGAAGCGCAAACATGGCCATCCCCTTATACATGAAACGAGAAGTTTTGAGGAGCTGTGGGACTTGCCCAAGGTCAGTGAATCAGAACTGAGAAGCAGGCCTGGCTCTTCTACACAATAATCTTCCGCCACTAATTAGAAGTAGAGCTAGCTGGGCGATGGTGGCTCACGCCTTTAATCCCAGCACTTGGGAGGCAGAGGCAGGCAGACTTCTGAGTTCAAGGCCAGCCTTGTCTACAGAGTGAGTTCCAGGACAGCCAGGGCTACACAGAGAAACCCTGTCTCGAAAAACCAAACCAAACCAAACCAAACCAAACCAAACCAAACCAAACCAAACCAAACCAAAACAAAACAAAACAAAACAAAAAAACCAAAAAAAAAAAAAAAGTAGAGCTAACTCAGTTGACAGAAGGAAGAACAAAGAAACAAGCATAAACGGAACCAGTCTCAGTATTATTGATAGTTTAGATACCAGGCTGCCATTGGAAGGGAGACTAGTGAAAGATATTAAAATCCATATAACTTGATTTGATTGACTCTGATATTATTTAATCATTTATGTTCCCAAATTCTTCATTACATTATCTTGGCCAACTTGTTTTCTGTGCAGGAACACCTTTGTGATCGTCACGGTCTCTGAGCTCTGCTCACTTGCCCACGAGAGCCTGCCCGGTACCCACATTGCTATCGTGTCACACTTTGATTTTCTACCTACCAGTGTTGATGAGAATTAGGTACATAAGCAATTCAATTAATTTCTATCCATGGCTGGGATTGATGAACACATAAAAACTGAGCATGAGTGGGAGTATGGGAAACAGAAGGGTTGGAGCAGAAGAGAGAACCCTGGAATGTAGAAAACAATCAGTCCACTGACAATGAATTAGACCAAGGGAAGAAGTAGAGTTGAGAACAGAGACCGTGTCTTGTGGCTATGCTGCTCCAGTTTGTGCATTCACATCTCTTCAGATGCCTCACGTATTCCTGCTAGGTATCTGGTATTAGGTTTAGCTCTTGGCATTCCCAGGTGTCCTCAGAGGAACTGCAAGTGCAGTTGAAGGATGGAGGATGCATTGTCTCCTTCCTCTTTGCTATGTTGAAATTTAATTCTCCATATTTAGGGATCGGACTTTGGAAGGGTGGTTGAGCTCTGAGGCCTCATGAATGGGATGCTTGTATTTATAAAAGGGACATAGAAGTTACAATAAGGACAGAGTCATAGTGGCATTTATAACAGAGTGAGTCCTGATGAACACAGCATCTGTTGGAGGCATCAGTCTTTGACTTAAGACCCCCAGAGCTTGCCAGATACATTTTATAAATTGTAAGCAATCCATTCTATGGTATTTTGTTATAGTAACTTCAGTAGACCAGGGCAGTGGAGAACTGAGGGATGAAAAGAGCTGGTGTGAAGAAGACTTGTGTAAGGAGGAAGGCCGTTCCACAAGTAGAAAGATCTGGGCAGGTAAATGGTTAGATCAGGACAAGACTCAATTATGTGATGAACTTTGTTCCTCCCCAATGAGTGTGAATATAACCAAAACCAACCAGGCACAATTTACACTTCTTTTCTGTATTTCTTTCTTGAATTACTGTTAGAATTGGGTTTTATAATGACTTCCTCTTAGCTTCCCCCCTCTGTTACTATTATGATATATCTAAATATACAGGGCCAAGTGTAGGGCTAATGCTTTAGCTATCATTTATGAAGTGATGTATAGCATAGCGAGTACTTTACAATGGCTGTGATTTATGGAGCACATACTGTGCACAGGTGGCCTGTCAGACCTTTGTATATAATAGCTGATCCCCACAGCCATACCTAGAGGAAAGCATTTTATCATCGATTTACAAATCAGAAAACTGAGGCTGGGTGAGCTTAAATGGCTTACTTAGGAATATTCAAGCTGCAGGGTTTGGACTACGCTTTGAGGTTGTAGTTGGCACTCTTTCTGCCATGTAATGATAGGGTCCTCGTTCCTCCGTTTCTCTCCACTCATCCATACAAATGGGAGGTAATCACTTCCATAAAAATATACGTGATTAGGTCAAAGTAATGTCAAGTAAAGTATTCAGAAATAATTGAGAACTATAAAACAGAGGTATAGACAGACTTAATGAAGTCAAGTGTGAAAGGGATCAGATCAATTCCATCCAATTTCTCTGGCAGAGATGAGAAATGAGGCGATCATCAATTTTAATTTAATTTAATTATTTGAGAAATTTAACAAACATGCATTAAATGTGTGTCTGTTTCACGCCAGTTATTGTGTTGGACATTTGGAATACAAAGCTGATAATATATGGGTGTAATTTCTACTCTTAAGGGGCTTGTGAACCAGAAGGGAAACATATTTATAAGCAATTCCAATATGCCATTTAAAGGTACCGAGGGAGATATGTGATATACCTAGTGTAATAGGAACTCAAGTAACATGTGCATAAAAATATTCATTTTTGTTCTGTGTGTGTGTGCACACATGTGCATGCTTTTGTGCATGCATATGCACACACTCATTTGTACAAAAGCACTAAAAGTATCAAAACTGAGACAGTAATTGGGGTGGGATGTAAATGGTGAGCAGGTATTTGCTAGGTGCCATGTGGATCACGAAAATGATCATTATTTATTCTCTTTGTTTCCAAAATTCATTATGTTTGGAGCTTTCTGTATTAGAACTCTTTCAATATATGTCTGTTTTTTCTGTTTTAGAAGGAGGATAGACTAGAAAAGGGCAATGAGCAGCACTGGGAGGTGCTTAGTTCTAACCTGCTTAGTTCTTCCTCATGCAGGGGTGTGTGTAGTGTGGTTACACTCACTATGAAATATTTCTGTTGTTGTTAGAAGACAGGGCAGAGTATCCGCTGTGTAAATATATACTTTGATATTAGCAGTCATTATATCTCTGGTTATATTTATTGTTTCCTTACCATGAGTATTTTATGAGTGTCACAGCATGAAGCAATGCAAAGGTACCCCATTACTGAAATGTCCGTTGTTACTTTCTTGCATATCCTAAGCATCACTTAAAGGACAGCTTATTATTTGCTGTCCTTTAAAGATGTCAAGGATATAAGCTGTCTGGAACAATAGCGTGAAGTTGGAATTCTTAAGTCCTCTGGTTTTCTAGGTTAGTGGGAATGTATGACGTAATACTTATTAAATGTGACCGTGTTTAACTCACAAATTCAGAATCAGTGACCAAAGAACGTGTAAGATTTGTTTGCTCATTTGTTGAACACATACAGGGCAGACTATTAAATGCGTATAGATTCTTAAATGATGCAGACTAGATGTTCTCCCAATGTGAAGGCTTATCTGTGTCGTGACTAACATTGTCTCAGTGTGAAATAGTCTCTGAAATATTTTTTTTCTGTGTGCTGGGGGTTGAATCCAGAGCCTTGTGGGAAGTGTTTTTTGAGTTTTTTATTTTACTTTTTAATTAATTAATTAATTAATTAATTAATTAATTAATCTTTTGGTTCTAGAAATTAAATCCAAGGCCTGGAACATACTGAGGAGGAAATTTACCACCCGGTCTATGAGTCATATTGTTAAAGCTATTTATATACACAAGGTCTCAGGAAAAATATCAACTACAAAAGAGAAGCCGCAATGATGCTGAACGTGAACAGCCTCTCGTAAATTCAGTCACTCTGAGTTTAACACCAAAACGTTGCCAGGGAAACGGAATGCCTCTGATATGGGACCATAAAGGAAAAAAAAAACTTGCTCCTGTGCAGGGGGAAGACGTGAGGATATTTTGCGGATCACCAGATCTTCTGTGAAGAAATGATCATTTCAAAAAGGGTCCCATGTCCTTAGGGCAGTGTGCCAAAGGGGAAAGCGGTGAACGCTGTATATTTTTGTTTTAGTGTATTTTATTTCACACAGTATTCACGTCGATCAGGAGTGGCTTTTATAGTACTATTGACTTAATCTCTATCCACCTGGGCTAACACTGTGAGCAGATAACATTGGATTTGTATTTTTTTGTTTTATCGCTAGCCTGGATAATGCAATTACAAACATTATCAGGTTTGCAGACTTCACCAAGATGGAAGGACTTAACACCCCATAGCTCACACACAAAGCCCACAGCATAATCTTTTGAGTTAAGAAGTCTGAGAGAGGTTTCAAATCCTGCCTAATGACATAGAAGTCTTCAGCTTATCATTAAAGTGAGAAGTACAAAGGCACACCTTCTACGGGACTTGTTGAGTTGTAAGAATTACCTACATGATGTGTTACAACTCAATACCTCTGCATTATCCAACACAGGACGAGGCGATAAAACAGTGAACCGACATCCAGACTGTTGGCTGTGTTTTTCTATTTGGATAGGTCTATAAAAATATCTTCATCACTGTGCATTTTTTCAATACTATTTTTTTTTCTTTTTAAGATAAAGCCTCACTAGGTAGCCCAGGCTTGTCTCAAACTCATGATCCTCCTGCCTCAGTCTCCTGATTATTAGGACTTAAATATGTGTCATCACACACCCAATACTTAGTCTTAATTGTAATTATGTATTTTCTCATTGGGTTTGTGACAGTCACAAGCACGAGGTCTACAATGGGAATGGTAGTGATTGTCTAGAAAATTGTTGGATTCATTCCCGGGTATGGAAAGCTGAACAGCCAGGAAAGACAGAAGGCTGAGACTCTGAGAAAGGTAAAGTCACAACTCTTTATGTTCAGAAAGGGAGAAATCCGAGGCTAGAAGTATAAATACTGTCTTTAGTAGGTTATAGAATCCTGGCCCTCTCCTTCCTCCTACTGTTCCTGTTTAGATACCTACTTCGATAACTTCCAAGGCATCATTAAACAATCCCAAGGATTTTTTCTCCTCAAAATGTTATCTGGGAATAAGAAATAGCCATCTTAGAGAGTTTATAAGGCCTGGGAAAGGATAGGTTATATTGTTATTAATAAACCTTTGATATCTTGCTAGCTCATTTATTAGGCAGCTTTAGTTAAGAAAGCCAAGGGACATTTTAATTATACCTAATTGTCTTCTAAATTTCTAGTAAAAAAGAAGTTCTGGATTGGAGATTCCATGAATAGCAGCAAATGTGTTCTGAATTTGACATGTATATATGCTGAAAGAAAAAAAAATGACAGCCCTGGGCTCATATTTAAAGAGTATATAAATTCTGGGTATGAATATCTATCCAAGTGGGAGACTTCAGCATGGCAAGGTTTGCATCCTTTATTTGTCTTTTAAAGTAAATTTAAATATTTTCTATTTGTTTTCTTTTTAAAAGTATGTAAACACGGCTTTCTTTCCTAGTCCTGGAAGGTGTTTTGTAGGTTGTTGGGGTGTAGAGGGAGTCCTCAGTATTCTTCTCTCCCTGTAAACCCTGTAAACGACTAATAATGATTGGTGTAGTAACACATGACAATGGAAGAGTACATGAATACATGGGAGTAACCAACTACTTTCTTATTGGATTTAAGGTCCCACTCTGCCTGGTCCTTACAACTGACCAAGGACCCATAGTTGGGTAAAAAGACTATCAGTTTGCCTAATCTTCCATTCTTGCCCTTTCTCTTCCCCTTCCCACCTTCTTTCCATCTTTTTCTTTCTCTAAGAGTGTTAAGTCTACACATCACAAGTATACAACAGTGGCTGATCACCAAATTGTAAAAACTCAGAAGTCATGAGATGTCACTAAAAAGTAGAAAAACAAGAAGCCAGTGGCACAAAGGCACCATCTGAAAGGAAGACCTTCTCCTGCCTTCTCCTAAGGCCATAGCAGGGCAGTGCCACACGTTGCAGCTTTGATTGCTCTGAAAACCTCTCAGTAATCCCTGACTTCCACAAGTGATGGGCAAAATTGTTCTGATCTTAGTCCTCACATGCCAGTGCATGCCTTTCCTGAACTCGGTCCCTTTATTGTCTTGGCAGTATATCTACAAGACTGGACAAGAATTTGGAATAATCCATACTACTAAAAGCCAGCCATGTTTACATCCTGAGGAAATGTGCCCTGTAGGAGGCAGGTAGTCCTATGGGTCAGGAACTAGAATATTCTGGAGGTCCATCAGGACCAGAGGCTCTGCTTCCCTCTATTCTTGCTCCTGCCTGCCCTCTTCCATGGCATTGCCACTGCAGACTGGCAAGTGCTTGAAGAGCCAGGGCGGGGCTAAACAGAGGTGGCCTAGGATATATTAGCATTGCAATCATTGCAATGCTGTGTTAAATTTACACTACTCGTTGATCATGCTTATATTTTATTTAATTTTCCTCCTTTATTTTAATCTCAGGAGTGTCTGCCTGCTTATATGTCTGTGAACCATGTACCTCAAGAACCTACAGAGGCCAGAAAAAGGTGTTGGATCCCCTGGAATGGAATTATGGACAATCATAATCTATCATATGGGTGCTAGGAATTGAAACTTAGTCCTCTGGAAGGACAGCCATTGCTCTTTGCTGCTGAGCCATCTCTCCAGCACCCATATTTGTTTTATTAGTCTGTTTTCCTGTTTCCATTTAGTTTGAGTGGTGGGTCACAGTAGGGTTTATGTCACCGTGTTCATATTTCAACAAATAGCAACCAACCGTCTACCAAGTGTCAGTCACAAGAGAAGAAAAGGAATTACTTCCCTCTTTCTTCTTCATTTATTTTATTGTTATTCATTCAGTCAAGGGATATTTATTAGCTATCGACTTCATGCCATCTATGGTTGCTATTACAGGGATATACTAGAGTTCAGCAATAGACAGCTTTCCTTGCTGTAATATTCTAGAAGGGGGGGATGATGAACAATAAATAAATAAATACATGGCAAGCTATTGTGGTGAGACACGCTACAGAGAAAAATACGACATTTTAGTTTAAAAAAATGGAATAACTGTATTTTTCATTCTACTGGCGAAGCAGTGCTATGTCTCCAGTCTCTGGGGTAAGTCATGCCCTACATACACCGTAACGTAATCGCCAGTGAGTCTCAGGTCTGTTTGCACTCATGTTTGCGGTTGATCTGAAATTAAAATTTAACAACGTGTTCTGTGTGCAAGCTGGCAACTGTTGCACCCCAACTGTCCCCAGATGTAACTATTAACTCTCCTGTAAACTGTCATCTCACCTCTTTTTGTCTGTTAAGACATCCTGGTTCCCTGTAACCTCCAAGTTACGCTGCAAGAAATTTAATCATCTTTCCTCAATGGAAGTACACCAGACGCAAACCTCCTACCCTGTTTTCCCCCCTCTCTCTGACATGTAACTGAGACCTGCTGCCCAGTAGGTGTGCCTGCATTTATTTTAATGATGCTAATAACAATTATACAGACTTTGAGATGAGAACATTTATTAAATGGGCAAGTTCATAGGGACACAGCCACTTAGCTGAGAAAATTGTCTGCTGCCTAAAATCTATGTATTATAGGATATGAACTAGGATTCTACTTCTCTCGACCATCTCCTATATCTTTCTCCATTGCTGTATAGGCTTGTACTTACCATTGTGTTTAGGATGAGCAATGTAGATGCTCACTGACAGAGACAACCCATCTCAACATAAGAAGATAGCCTGGTGCTTTGTGATGACTCCCAGTCTCCGAGGTAGTATCTCTGAGGACTTGTGGAATCTAGAATGGTTGGGATTGCAGAAGTCTCTTAGCCCAAACTTCACCAGATTGCCAAGGTTTTGCTTTATTGTCTTGGCAGCACTATTGAGCAGCTAGCAGGAGCCTGAATGTTTCTAACAGCGTGAAACAATCAACTATCCCTCTGTTCTTTATGGCTTTCAGCTCCTTTCCTCATCACGGTGTGGCTTTTGTCTTCTTAGCATCTGAAAGAGCATTTGAGGTAACACACAGGGGAAACTGGTTCAGGCTTCCATCCCAGATCCTTGGGTCAGTGTTCCTGGGGCATTCAACTGTACCTGTTACTGTTCCATCCCTATCATTTGTTAGGTGATACCATCATCTGATGGCCTTCATACAGTTCTTTCATGTAGTAAATGTATAGATATGTGTGCATGTGAGTGTGTGTTCATTGTTTTGTTTCTGGGAGCCTACTGGAGAGAGCAGAATCAGGGTCCAAATTTATTTTGCTATCTTGTAGAAGTATTCAATGCAATGTGACTGTTTTGTGACACTTAGTGTCTTAAAATATTTTCTTAGACCAAATCAATATAAAAACAAAGTGAATGCAAATTTCTGGGAGCAATGACACTTTCATTAGGGAATTGTTATTAACCAAGCAGTATTTGGGGGTAGGTTGGGACCTACTTATTTTGAAACTAATCTAGCAAATCTCATCTTGACTCTGCCACACTGGGCTATAAGGAAAATATTTAAGACAAAGAATTTGACAACTCCTACTGAGCTTGCTCCTACCCCAGTTAGGCCAGTGTTCCAACAGAGCTCTGAATATATCCTGTGGGAAGAGGGCTAATGTGGGATTAGCCCTTTGCTGGTAATAGGTGGGCATTCATTACACTCAGGCAGAGTCACTTCAACAGCTTAGCTGAGCGTTCCCTTGAAACTTAAAATGGGGTCTGTGAGAATGTGCTAAGATCCACGATTGGGAGACTTCAGTTGCAGACAGTCAGGTCACAAAGGCCCTGAGCACAGCAAATTGCAAGACGTGCTGGACAGAGCTCTAGAGTGGAGGTAATGATAAATGTGAGGAATGGAGCGCCAAAGCCAGTTCCAAAACAAAGCGGGTGTGGGGGGGGAGGGGTTGATGAAGAGGAGCAAGGATAGTGCCTGATACAGAGGCAGAAAGGGGGCTCCATCTTTGCAGAAGGAGCTGACCTTTCTATCTATTGCTTAGGAGGATCGTTTATTTCACCCTCTTTCTGCCCCCAACAGGGACTTGACACATATGCTCAGCTACCAGGAACAGTAGCAAGTGCAGACACCTGCTGGTCCTGCTAATTACCAAACAGCTCCCGGGATGAGGGCATTGGTTTAACACCTGGGCAAAGGTAGCTGACTCTGTTAGAACTAGACAATGTTGGCTTTGCAGTTATTGCAAGTTCCCAGGTCATTAATCAGAGAAATAGTGCTTTGTACCTGGGAAGCAGGGCCGCAGAGAATCTTTTACCTCTGATTAGCAGGAGTTTGTTACAGAAAGAACACAAACAGATTTCTTGAGCTTTGCTATAGCAGAATACATTGCCATCTCGGAGATGCCTGATGTGAACTCATTTGTATTTAGGTCAAATTTGTTGCCTGAAACATTAATGAAAGGTACGCGCACTAGGCTGACTACTCTGTAAATGACTCCTGCCTCTACATGATTGGATCATGCAGCCGCTTGTTTTAAAGGTAGGCATTTTGCTAATGTGAACAGTGTCAGGGCTGTCAAAAGACTCCTGAAGAACACGGCTTAACAGCTTCTCTTTCCTTTTATTACACCTTGATGCCTCCCCAGAATTTCTAACTTATTTACTCTTGAAGAGACAACATTCTCCAAGTGTCACCACATGCCCTTGTGCAAGAGATCTGTCTTGGCAAGTCAGCCAGGAAGCTAAGTTTCTCACCTTCCCACACCCACCAAATTGACAGATGAGGAAACTGAGGCACAGACTGCTTAAGAGATTGGAGTGGCTTACTTTATGTCTCTTGTCCTGGCCTTTTTGCCCAGTTTGATTCTCTCACGGCCAGCATCCTGGGGCTATCTCATGGTGTTCATTTCTGAATGGGCTATTTTGACACCCAATCACGTTTTGGCTTGTTGTCATACTCTGTCTTCTAGTCAGTTGATTTGCGATGGGTGTTTCCTCTACCTTCTTGTGACAGGTGTGTGACCTGAGCTTTCTAGAAAGAAAGCTGTAAGTTTGCCTGGACCAAATAGTCCCTTCCAGCATGTATGGGGGTGGGTGGGTGGGTGGGGGGAATCACATCAAGGTCAGATTTGGTTTCAAAGTTTAAATAAATTCATTTGCTGTTCTGGCTCCACACACTACTCTTTATTGATAATATCACATGCTCTGCTGTAAATCTCCATCATTTTCTATTCATCCGCACTGCAGATATTTAAAGGATTTTTGTAGCTGTCATAAAGTAATGAAAAATGTGGAACTCTGTGTCTTCCCCTCATGCACCTGAAGATAATTTCCAGTTGCTAGATAATGTGAAAAGAAGTGCATGCTACCCGTGCACAATGGCTAGAAAGCAGTGCCCACCACTGGCCTCTTAACACAATTAATCTTTATCTCTGCTGCAGACTTAACCCCAAAAGGAACATATTTGATTGTTCGCTGTCATTTGTAGAGATAACTGGAGTCAAGATTTCCTAAGAGCATATGCTGATCAAGCAACTTCTGAACCTTTGAAAAGCCTTGTGACATTGTCTTAGGAAATATTTGGGATTTATAAACCTTTGTATACACTGTGGCTGGAGAGATTTAAAATCAAATCAAGGCAAATCGAGTAGTACTTCCCCAGTGTGGGCTCAGAGCACCTGCATCAGACTTACATGGGGTGTCTGTCCATCAGAAGATCAGTTGTATGAGCTCCAATCAAGCTATTGAGCCAGAATGGTTGTTGGGGGACCGAGCATTGGATTTTCAGAAAGTTTTTCAGGCCGCTTCCCCCTCTTTTGTTAATGTTGAAGAGCTACTGGAATTGAAGCAAATTCCAATTTGAATTGAAACATAAAATCTTTGTTTGTTTGTTTTGGTCCTGGAACTCACTCTTCGATCAGGTTGGCCTTGAACTCACAGAGATCCACCGGCCTCTGCCTCCCATGTGCTGGGGTTAAAGGCTTGTGCCACCACCGCCTGGCCTCCTTTATGTTCTTATAGACTTGAATGATAGCTTTGTTATTATGTCCGTATTATGATCTTGGGTCAAATGCTTAACTGCTTGCCCTTCTGGTTTCTTCATCTGTGAAAGAGTAAAGAGCATGATTTCTCTGAGAAGGAAAACTGAGTGGTAAACCCAGCTTGCACAATTATTCCTACTCCCATGCATCACTACTGTGAAATGGCCTCTCCCAACACGGATAGAACCAAATGTCTGCTAAGAAATTACTTTGTATGTTGCATTGACTAAGTGTTTGAAACGAGGAAAGAAGCCAGTGGAATGGAAGACTGAGTTACCTGGGAAAGCCACAGTGATTCGTGTAGTGGTAGCATGCAAGATTCCCCCTGGAGTACTTCTTACAGACACAGATTGAGAGGCTTCAAACCATGTCTGTCGACTGACCTGTGCGGTGGAGAAGCAGAATCACTCCGTGTGTGAGCTTTCAAGCAGGGTTTTAGAAAGCACAATGGGTAGGAAGCATAGCCCAGCAAATGTAAAGGTTTTATCTCTCCCATATCAAATGGCACTTTTTTTTTTCCAAACCAAATGCTGGATTTAGGGATCATGACTTTGTTGACGTCAATAGAAGTAGTAGAAATTTGCGATAATTATAGGTGACAAGGACCAAGTCAGGCAATTCTAAACATTATTTATTATCGATATTGGCATCACTAGTATTATTAGTTCTACCAGCATTGCACTGCTGGGTTGAGAACCAGAACTTTGTAAGTTAGGAAAACACTGTCACTTAGCTATACCCCAGACTGTGTTTCAAACTTAAGTCCAATAATTCTTTAACCGTCACAGCAATACTTGACACTCCTCATAATGTTATAATTATCTGTTTTATAGAGGAAAAAAACCCACCATCTAACTATTAAAAGCAGGGCCGGGAGCCTGTGACATCAACCAGGAAACTACACTTTATCTCTCCACAATCAGAGATGATTGCAACAGGGAGCTGAATTGCAATAGCTTTTGTCACTTTGCATTCCTGGAGAGGTTTTTAAGTAGCTGGGAGGAAGGGATAGGTCAGCCTTTCAGGAAGTTGCTATGGGGGAAGGAGAGATCTAGGTGGATTCCACACACATTCTAGGAGACTCTCGTCATGTAGCTGCTACCTGACAGCGGTGGGTCTGGAACACTGGCTCAGCTTTCTATTTTTCTCCAACCTTCTGGTGCGTTGTAGACTCAGGACAGACTCTACTTTTGGTCTCCATATATGGCAATGGGCTCAGAAAAGCTACTCCTCAAGGCTCAGCATAAGACTTCTATTGGGAAATCGGGGTGGGGGTCGTGGGGGAGTTCCTGCTTGGAAGTCTGCAGGGCTCATTTGTCATGTTTGGGGACGTGCTGCAGCCATTGCTGCTGCTGCTGCTGCTGCTGCTACTTCTAGCTCTGCTCTTTCTTTTTTTCTTTCTTTTCCTCTCCTAGGACCAAGACTCCATGATTTATTTTTTTTTCTACTAACAGCATTGTTTTTAACAGTATCAGGAGATGTCTTTGACATTGGCTCTGATAATGTTGACGAGATGACAGAATGGAGGACACCTCATGAGTCTCAGGCTTAGGTAGCAGTTACCTTTAAGTATTTGCCTGCCATGTCTGATGTCTGTCATTTCCTTTTTTTTTTTTTGTTTTTTTTTTGTTTTTTTTTGTTTTTCGAGACAGGGTTTCTCTGTGTAGTCCTGGCTGTCCTGGAACTTACTCTGTAGACCAGGCTGGCCTCGAACTCAGAAATCCACCTGCCTCTGCCTCCCAAGTGCTGGGATTAAAGGCGTGCGCCACCACCACCCAGCATATCTGTCATTTCCTAAAGAAGTGTCCTGCTATAACACATAGGCTAGCTTCACTGTGAAGACAATGGCATTTGCACCTTATCAGCCTTCACATACTTCATACACTATTTAGAAAGACCACATCGTTCTGTTCTTCCAAACACTAACACTTCTGAGTTAAAAGATAGTATCTCTAAGAGTTTTCTTTCCCCAGTTAGTCTTATTTTCCAGGCACTCCAATAAAGTTAATTGGAACCCCCAGGCTTTATTTTTCTTTGTGTCTGAGGAATGGGGTCCTGCTAAGCATCTGTGTTATTATTCTAAAACCCTTGTCTGAGAAACAGATGTGAGAAGAACACACAATCAAAAGTGAGATAAAATGATTGCCTCCGAGAGTCAATATTTATTTTCACACATTAGGGTCCTTCCTGTAGTGGCTTCCCATAACAACTTAGCAATGATGAAACTCACACTATATGTGTATCTGCTGGTTTTGCTCAAAGATGTTATTGCTAACCTGCCATTAGGTGGGGTGTACATTTTGAATATTTTTCCATTAGTGCTGATGGATTTGGGCAAAGCTAGTGGTAGGCTCTTGCCTGGCCAAACTGGTAATCAGTAGCAGGCATCTGCAGAAGAGATAGCCAAGATTTTCTGGCATTTTCTGTGGTCAAGGAATTGGGCCAGGTTTCCACTGCTCGGGCTGCATGAATCACTTTTCGCCAGTGCCACCAACACAGTGCTTTGTATGTGGCACAGCATTAGTGACAACAGTGTATAGCCACAGAGGGGAGATAGCAGAGACCCAGCAGGTTCACTAAATGTCAAAGGTGGAGTATTTTTGTTTTAATGCTTTCTTATCAAGGCAGCCAATGTACTGTATTCTTGTATTTCATGTGCTAAAGACCAAATACAGCAGCAGACGATACAGAAGCTAGATAAATTGGGTCTTTGTTTATATTTCAAACCGACTAGCTAATTTTTTTGTTTGTTTGGCTCAACAGACTGTGTTTTATTTGCAAATCATCAAGTTATTAATAAATGAGACCGTCTGGGTCTTATAAGCATTTCATGTATCTCACAACTCATTCAATGTTTTAATGTGAAGAATATGCTTTGGGTGAGACACATGGTCTCACTGAGATACTGCTACTTATACTTATGGGTAGGCCAGCCTTCCTGACACAGTTGAGCAAGCATACAGGAGAGCAGAGAATCGAGGCTCTGCAGCTGCCTGTATTTAGCTTCTGGCTTCACCATTCATCTTGGCAAAGCTGCCTGGAATCCATGTGCTCCAGCGTCCTAATTTTTGACAGTGAAGGTGACACACATGCTGGGTGCCCAGAGTGTGTGTGTGTGTATGTGTGTGGGGTGTGGTTGTTAGATGTACTGAGATCGGAGTTTATAGGTGTTTTTGAGCTGCCACATAGGTGCTGAGAACCAAGCCTAGTTCCTCATCAAATACTGTGAGAGAATCCTTTTGTACATTGTTGGTAGGAAGGGAAGTTTGCACAATGACTGTGGGAAAGAGTTTGAGGGTCCCTTAAAAAATTAGACATAGGATTACCATATGACTCATCAAGTTTGCTACAAGATGTATATCCAGAGAAAACAAAATGAGGATGGTGAGGAGACATGTACTTTTCTATGTTGATTGCAGCACTAGTCACAAAGGTCAAACTATTGCACTGTCACGAGAATACAGATTATAGATGAATGAATAATGTATACACACTCTCCACACATATATAACAGAGCACTACTCTGGCATTAGAGAAAGTGAAATTCTTTAATTTGTGAACACATTGATGGAACAGAAAATGACTGTGTTAAATGAAACAAGCCAGGCACGGAGTAGTCAGTTATCTCATCGTCTCCCATGTAGAATGCAAGGAACCATGTCGATTCCCATAGAAATTAAAGGGAGAATGAAGGTTCACAGAGGCTGGGGAGACTAGTGGGATAGACTGGGAGGAAGGTCGATCAGAGAGATCTTACTTACAGTTAAGTCACATCAAGGAACGCTGGTGTGTTATTGCACAGCATGGTGAATACAGATAATGATAACTGAACTGTACATTTGAGAGGAATTTTATCATAGTAAATGATTGGTGTTTGAGACTATAGGTATGTTTAACTTAATTTAAACAATGCATGAAGTATGCAAACACAAAATATTTCATGGTGTCATTAATGTTTAGAAATAGTTTTATGTATTAATTTAAATATATTGATATTTTGATATATTGATTGTTTCAAAATTGACATATTAAGTAAAATATATTTAATATTAATTAAAATATATTGATATTGAACATGATAGATTTATTTTAAATTATTTGTGTGTTTGTGCGTGTGTGCATGTGTGTGCATGCACAGCTACTTACAGAGTCAAAAAGAAGGCTTTTGATCCCTTGGAGCTGGAACTGTGAACTATCAGTCATGGGTAATTGAACTTGAGTCTTCTGCAGAAGCAGCAAGTTGAGCCATCTTCCCAGCCCCTACTTACAGATTTTTAATAGGCTTTACTAATTTTAATAATTTTAATTGTTCTTCCCTATAATAGACAATCACCATTGTAATCTACTAGGGCTGCTGAAACACTTGCTAGTATAAAGTGCACGCATCCAACTATTTAACTTTGCTTGAAAGTTTCTTCCAGTAAATGTTGCTGGGTTTGTCCTGGAGGCTTCAGTTGCCTGCAGTGGTACCCCCTCACTCGTACATATATTTATTATCTTGTGCATTCTTCATGAGTGGGGATGAAGAGAGAAAGAATTTGTCTACAGTGAAAAGCCTTGGTCAGTAAAATATTGGCTCTATCAAACTCAGTGGCCCAGCTTGAGTTTTGTAGCCTCTGACTATAGCTGGGGGAAGTCTTCAGGTAAGAAAGGTTGAAGTGGCGACACCAGCAACTCTTGGTGTGTATTGGTGTGGCTCTCATGGTAGTGAGGTAGTATGGTTATAGTTAATATGGAGAAGCATGCCCTGCTCATTAGGCTTCACAATCTCATATTCACGAAATGATCCTGATTCATCTTTCTGTATGACTTGGCCTATGGTATTGGTTTTTAATTTGTTTACATCATTTATTTCTTCCCATGGTTTTGGCTGTTGCTTCCCCTGAAGCAACTTCTTTCTTGAAATATCCAGAAAACAAACTTCCCTTTTATAAATCCATATTTCTCTGTGTATGTCTTTCAATGGCACTGGGTCATAATATTATGACATTATTGATAACTCCAGGGATTTTTATAATCTCTTTCCTGGAATTCATAGCTTTGATGAGGATGAGAGTTGGGGTAGAAGAATGGTGGGTAAGAGAAGATGAGATTGTGACATTGTAATATTAGTAGACCCTACAAGGGGTGAAAATTTACTATTGCTAACTATTGACTCTGCCAGTTTTCTTCAGCATGGCCCCCTGTTTCTATGATCAAAGGGGCAGCAGAACCAGTAGGTAGAAGCAGAAGGAAGAAAGGGTGGGTGAGTGACACCCGAAGGGTAGCATGTCTTTGTGGTGTCTCATTTGCTCTCCCAGTTTGCTTGAGAAACTTGACAATACCTTTGTGGCTATAGTCTTAATAACTTCTTTGATATTACTGATTGGAAGGAGCATTCACCCCTAGCTGAGTCTATGACCATGGGCACAGGGCAAGGTTTCACTTTGATGATCCTTGCTTCCATGAAGAAGTCTATGCAAGCTATAAGGATTCTTGTCAGTCATCTCTGTAAAAGTGAAAATACACCTTCACTGGCTCAGTTTGTCTGTGAAGTGCTTTTGATAAAATTGATTCTTATGTTACATTTGATGGCACATATCTGAGATTTCCCCACATTCGTGTTATGTTATTCATGTGCAAAGGCACAATCATGGTATGCTTTATGTCTTGTCTTTTATTTAATTGCTTGTTAATATCATTTCTTTCATCTATTTCTGAAAAATAGTATTGCTCTAGTTTTTCTGTTGTAGAGAAAAAAAAAAAAAACCCTAGTCAGAGACAATTTGACAAAGAAAGAATTCAAATTCATCTTAAATTCTCCGGTCACCATCTGTCACTCAAGGAAGTCAGGGCAGGAACTTAAAGCCGGGAACTGAAGCAGAGATCATGCATGAACTCTGTTTACTGGCTCGCTTCCTCTGCTTGCTCAGCTATTATTCTTATATAGTAGTCCAGAGCCTCTAATTAGCACAGCACTGCCCACATTAATCAGCAATCAAAACTGCACCGCAGATACACACAGTTTTCCATCTGATGGAGGTGATTCCTGAGCTCAGACTCCATCTTCTCAGAGTCTAGGGCTTGTGTCACGTTAACAAAAACTAACTAAGCCAAGTATTTAGATTTCTATGTTTATTTATTTTATTTTATTTTATTTACAAATGTGCACACCGAGTTTTATTAAACAGGTCTGATATTATCCAGCTCATACAGTGAATGATGCATGCATATACTGTGGTCTTTTTGAGTAGGTCTCCTATAGTTTCCTTTATTTAAGTCTTGCCTCAAGGATTCAAGACAGAAATTCTTTTACTCATAGTAAGAGATGCCAAAAAAGCAGAAAGCTTAACTAGTATGATGGAAGTTAAACATCTAATAAATGGTAGATGGCATTCTAATCATGCTCACCTCTAATGTCCATGTTTGTTTCCTGGGTTTTGGTGGCTTTGTTCCCTTTTGAGTGCTGGACCGCACAGCTGTACACTTGTCTTTCTGCTTAATGTTGTTCCTTCTACACCCTTCCTCAGTTTCAATATTATTCAGCCCTACACAGATCAGTGTTTTGTTTCCTACATTTCAAATATAGTACCAAAATATTTTCAACCCACTGCCAGGCACTGTAGGGGACACAAAAATAAGTGGTCTGGGGGGTTTTAATCGTAAGTGATTCTATTTTAATAGTGAAGGAGTGAATTTAGTGTCTGGAGACAAATCTACACTATGCAACAATAAAAATACATTGGTGAGAGACAGCTCATGGTAGGAATTCCCCAAAAGGAGCAGGTAACCCTGGAAGCTTCTCCCAAGTGGATCTTGATTGATATTGGTTTGTTTGTTGTGGTGCTCACAGCATGCAGGCAGCAGAGGAAAGGCTAATGACCACATCTGAATAGCTTGCTGTCACCGCTACTTTGTGCCAACAGCTCATTTTTGGTGAGAAGTGATAATCAATGGGGGGGGGGGGGAGCCAAGCAGTGACAGAACACACAGACACTTTTTAATTCTGCTGACATCTAGTCTGCGCTGTGACAAAGAAGAGGATGCATGACAAAGAGTTGGGACAAAACACACACACACACACACACACACACACACACACACACACACACGTATATATTTGAATTTAATCTGACAACTAACAATTCATTCATGCTAAATACATCAATTTAGGAGGCTGGGATGTACAATGAAGAACTTGTATTTTCCAGTGCAAATGGGCTGCCTATAAAACAATTATCCCAAACTCATTGTACTATATGAGAGAAGAAATAAGCTACCTTTAAAGTTAACAGTCACAGGTAAGATAAAATGTGAAACTTTTTAGGCATTTCTCTAATTATTAGATACTTCTAGATGCTAATACAGACACTGATATGAAAGATGACAACCCATGGATGGCCTGAGAACAAGACGGTATGATGTGGTTCACTCATGTGTGATATAAATTGTCTTCTAACTTATGTAGACCTTAGTGTTAGGGATATTTGTGAAAGAAAGGGATCCTGTATTCATGACCCCGTTAAGCCTCAGTGTCATTTCATAGGTTTTGGGCAGAAGCACACTCCGTCTACAGCAGGGAACAGTATTTCACTTGAAAGACAAATCCCACATCCTGTAATAACCTAACAGAAGACACTATGGCACAGGCTCAACCCTAAGGTAGTACTGTCAAACTCATCAAATTGTCCCTCGTTAACGCATTATTACAGGACAGCTATAGATTTGTTATTGACCTTGTACAGGTACAGGAACTACATGAAAGTCTCCTAGGTAGACATCCAGATTTCCATATCACCACCACAGTTCAATAGTAGCACTAACACACATCTCTTCATGTATACCTAGGTATCATGGGAAAGTTGTTCACAATCTGCTAACAGGAAAAATAAGCTTAGCTCATGGTTGGGTTGCCTTGGATGTTTGTATATGTCAACATTGACTTTATTGTGCTCTAACTCCATTATAAGGTAATTCATACAGACACTTGAGGAAGAAAAATTCCTTCACGGGATTTTTTTTTTTTTTTTTGCCTGGAGAGAAAAACTACCCAAGGTAAGAATAGATATGGACTTGTGGGTGGTGCCAAAGTGTTTTAGCAGCCTGTTTCTGAGTGTGAAATGTTCAAAGCTAACACATTAAAGTCACTATCTAAAAATTTCTAGTACTCATCCATTTTTCTTATTCTCTCTAAGAAACACAGAAGAGTTCAGCCTTCATGTCTCGTTTGTTTTTTGGGGTGTGAACTCACCATCACTTTGGTGCTTTTTACTTGTATTGTAAACCCCATCAGCATGTTTATGAGCTAGGATGATTAGCATAACAGTGACAAAGATGCCTGCGAAAGAGGCTATGAACCAAAGGTGTTGGTAGGATTGTAAAAGTATTTATATCATATGGTCATAAAAAGTGTTTCTTCCTCTGCGAATAAAGCACTATAAAACCAAAATGGTAACTATATCGATTTATGTTACCTATGGTATAGTCTGAATCTACAGTTGAATAAATTTCCTAATGTATTGAATATTGAGGGAAATGGTGCCAGGTATGACCCCAAGGCATTGGGTACAGCAACTAGAAAAACACTTCTATGGATTGAGATGAGGGAAGGAGGATCTTTGCATGAACACAACTCCGCTTTGGGGAATGTTGGTGTGAGATAACTTACTCATTGAGATGCTAAAGATGAATTTGATGGGTGAAACTGAAGTTGAGGAGAAAGGAGTTTAAATCAGGATAACAGGATCATAACTGTGTTAGAAAAAAGAGGTCATAGAAATGATCAAAGAGGTCCTTCTAGCAGCTGACAGGGCCAGCCCAAAGATTAACCCCCTTACCTATGTCGCTCATGTACAAAAGGAACACACTGAAATGTGAAAATGGTAAGGCCTGTGCCAGTTCTGCACTTTAAATTCTAGGTAGAAATTTGAGAGTGTGAAATGTCCAGAGCTAACAAGTTAAAGCCACTTGTTACGAAGTTTCTAGTATTCACCCGTTTCTTTTATTCTAAGAAACACAAGAGTTCAACTTCCATGTCTCCTTTATCTTTTGGTGTGTGAGTTCACTGTCACTTTGGGGCTGAAGCTTTTTATTTGTAGTGTAAACCCCATCAGCATCTCCTTCTCTGATGGAGGGAGAGTGGAAATGTGTGGAGAGGTCAGTCCATGGGCTACCTCTGAGGAATGTGACATTGGCTTTTGTCTGTATATGTAGGAGGCTTTGAGTGCACTATGCAGTCAACAGAGTTCCTTGCCTGTATTGTTTGTCATTGCAGTTAAATATAATTTCTCCCAACAGTCTTTTGTCAGTAGACTAAATTGTGGAGACTTCATGGAAATGAGAAACTAAGTTTCCTTTTCTCTTCTTTTCTGATTTTTTCTGTTCTTATCTTTCCTTTGTTTCTTCCTTCCCTTGTTCCTTCATTTCTTCATTCCTTCACAGTTTGTTATTTGTGAAGATATCCTTTCTACAATGAATACGGAATTCTTAAAGCAATTCTATTGACACTAGGTCTCACTATACATCATAGTCTGCCACTATACACTTATTTAGGTCTAGGCAGGCCCTAAATTTGTGATCTTTTGCCTCAGTCTCTTAAGTATCAGGATTACAGGCACATGCATTAATACACCTGGCTTTTAAGTGTTTTTTGTTTTTAATGTTCACTTTTGTATGTTTTTAAATTTTTATTTATTTTTATGTGCATGGGGATTTTGTCTGCATGTGTGTCTGTGCACCGTGTGTGTGCAGTGCCCACATCGGCCAGGAGAGGGAACTGGATCATTTGCATGCCCATGAGCAATGAATGAGAATTTCTATGGTCCTACATACTCATCAACATTTGGTGGTCTAGCACTTTGGATTTGGGTCATTTCCTATGTGTTTATGTGTACCTTGTTTTATTTACATCCCACAGATGGCATAATGTATACTTTGGATGATCTGTTCATTCTCTGGTTTCCCATCTTCATGTCTTCATTGGTGAGGTGTCTGGTCACATCTTTTATTGATTCTTAATTCAGTTGTTTGTTGGTGATTGATTTTTATGAGTGCTTTGTATATTCATACAAAGAGAGCAGTCATTTATGAGTGTGTCCTTTGCAAATATTTTTTTTGCCAGTTTGTCACCTTTCTCCCCCCCCCCCATTTATATTGCCTTTTGCAGAGCACAGGTTTTAATTTTAAAAAGGTAGTGTATCCATTATTTCTTTAATGGATTATGCTTCTGGTGTAAATCTAGAGAAGTCATCGTACTCTGTGTCTGAGATTTTACTTGTCTTCCCTCTGTTTTTTTTAAGTAGGTGCAAGTGATCCATTTGAGTTAATATTTTGTGAACAGTGTTTTATTTGAGTTAATATTTTATGAACTGTCTGTTTAGTTTTATTTTTTTCTGTTGACTTATCTACTTTTCTATGGAGCTATCAAGAACTATGAGATTTATTTTGTTGATATAAGTCTATAGATATTTTCAAGTAGCCTTTAACAGTTCTAATCAACCAGATGATTAGAATACCCCCCTTCTCTAAGTTCCTAAAAGATACCACTCAGAGTGAAAGTTTGCTTACTAGGCAATTAACAATGAAACAACAGATGGTTAATGGGGATCCTAGTGTACTTAACTAGCATTCAATAATGATAATAATGGATTTGCATTTTTAATGATTGTCAGTTAGATTTATAACATATTAGAACAACTCTCTGTCAGTCCTTTTGCCCTTGATATGTGAGGCATGAGAACAAACATTTGTGCATGTTTGTTAGAAGGCAAATTTTATGATGCCTTGTTTGGGCTATGTAGTATCTTATGGTCATTTGCCATTGTCTTTCTGTAATACTCTGGAGGTACAAACCCCTTTAGGTTAAATTAAATTAAAGTCACATATGCAACATTTTGTCATAGTTCCAAGTTTATGGTTAGTGACTATTGATGCATGTTCAATCCATACAAATGCTCAGCAGAAACACCAAAAATAAGTAATAACACCAATAAAATATAGAAAGTTAACTTTAATTAACATAATTTTAATTAAAAAGGAATAAGCACTAAGCTAAAGAATAAATCTTAACATTGTATAGAATGAGGGCTGATTTAATGGATCCATTTGGTTGGGTTATGAGTTGCATAGATACTTGGTGAAACATTAGTTTTGTTTCTTTGAGAGAGTTTTTATGTAAGAGCAACAATTACAGCTGTAGACTGAGAAAGGTCAATTGTCTTCCTAACATGGGTGGGCATCATCTTAACAGTTTTAGGAATGAATAGAAAGTCAAACGTTTATAAATAAAAAGGCAATTCTTTCCTGTTTGTTGACTCTAAGTGGGATTTCAACAAAGACAAGATCTATGTATCTCTGACTGGCCTCGAGCTCACTATGTAACCAAGGATAAGCTTGCCTCCAGAGTTCTAGGATTATACCCGAGTGCCACCACACCTAGAGTTATGTGGTGCTGCTAATCAAATCCAGTGCTACATGCACACTAAGCCAGCATTCTGCTGAACGACCTACATCCCCATCTCTCTGAGTTGTCATCTTCCTGCTCCTGGCAACACTGTTATTTGTCTTTACACTTATCCGGTATTCAGAGTCAAACTGGAGCCACAATATCACTTTCCTTGGGTTTCTGTCTTGTCAACCCACCATGCAGACCTGGAAACTTGTCTACCATGTGGACAATCCCCTACAATAAATCTTTAAAGTATATTTATTCAGTCTTGGTTTTGATCTTCAGATGACTCTGACATAGCTTTAGTATTTCAGTACCAAGAGTAACATTTTTCTTTTTGAAATCTACAAAATTGTCCATTTGACAATTAATGCTCATTACCAAGCAACTGCAAAAAAATGTATTCACCTTTGAACAATAACATTTTCATTATAGGAACAATGGAAAAGAACTCGGGAAGCTAATGAAAAAACATAAAAATGCAAATTATTCTCAGCTAATTGGTTGTGTCTATAAACACACTCTAAATTATTAATTAGTAAGAGGGTTAATAATTCTCTTTAAGTATAAGATAGGGAGATGGTGACTTACCCTTTGAGTAGTCAAATGGGCAGCATTAAAATGAGAATGTTTCATTTATTTTTTTCCTTTAGTGTAATTGTATTCAAATTTTGTAGAGGGGAGAAAGCCAAAGAATTCAAATTTCTTTTGAAGTTCTAAACTCTTTACGTTGAATACTTAATTACATGTTGGATTCCAAATCTCTATACACAATTAAAGAAGCAAACTAAAGACACACATATTAGACTGTAAATTTCAAGGGATGAACATTATGCTTTCTGCTTTACTTACTGGGGTGTTTCCAGAAGGCTTTATTCAAATTAAAAACACTTCATTTTGAGCAGCTTTAGAGACATCAAGAGAAAGGTCTAGCCATTTCTCACATATCCTCCTTCACTGCTTACCATTTTCCCTTTTATCAATGTTGCTACCAGATTGGGTAGTTGTTTAAAATCAACGACGCATCATTACCACCCAGACGCCACAGTTTATGTCAGGGCTCATTCTTGGTGATGTATGGGATTGGGCAAATGTGAATGACATCATAGTGTCATAGGGAGTGGTGGCAGGTCCTAAAAGTCCCCTTTGCTGCACAGATTCTATTCCCTAACTCTCAGCAACCAGTCATCCGTCTTATTACTGTCTTTATTATAATTCCAGGCATTTTCAACATTGGGCACAGAGCAATTTAAAACAAAGTGCTTACCAAGGAAGCTGACAATTTTCCGCTTGACATATCAGTGGTGAGAAGTTACCCTGCTCCATGCTTGGTACAGTCAATCCTTCTCTCCTTTTTGAAATGCCTCCTCTTTATAGCTGATCAATTTTTTTTTCTTTTTTTCCACTGGGTATTCTTTCCCAATTTTCTGCTCCTTTGCCCCTCTCTCGTGCAGTAGGGCCTCTGTTCTTGACACTTCATTTTGGCAATTCTGTTTAATGCCATGGCTTTAATGTTACCGAGATGTTATAGTTTAGGATTTTTTTTAAGCTGGTTCTTTTCTCTCAAGTTTTGGAGGTGTAACTTCAATTTTTTTTTTTGGTTTTACTGAAGAATAACTACAGATAATTTTATAGATACTTGACTCTCTTATTTTCCATACCTAGGTCTTGCTAATTCCACATCACTCTGTCTCTAATGAAGTCAATATTCAGATTACACATTTAAGTATAAACATTCAATATATATCTTCTTTTTTTAAGTGGTTCAATTTCTTTTTTTTTATAATTTATTTTTATTGGATATTATATTTACATTTCAGATTTTATCTCCTAACTTCCCTTCCCTCCACCATCCAGAAACCCCCTATCCTATCCCCCCTCCTCATGCTTCTATGAGGATGTGCCCCCACCTATCCCCCTACTCCCACCTCCTCACCCTCGAATTCTCCCCCACTCGGTGTTCACCCTTCATGGGACCAAGAATCTCCTCTCCCACCTATGCCCGACAAGGCCATCCTCCCTTTCATGTACAGGTGGAGTCATGGGTCCCTCCCTATGTGCTCCCAGGCTAGTGGTTTAGACCTTGGGGAGCTCTGGTTGGTTGGTATTGTTGCTCTCCTCATGGGGCCACAAACCCTTTCTGTTCCTTCAGTCTTCTCTCTAACTTCTCCATTGGGAAACCCTTGATCAGATCAGTGGTTAGCTGTGAGCATCGGCCTCTGAATGTGTCAACCTTTGGCAGACCTCTAAGGAGACAGCTATATCAGGCTCTTGTCAGCATGCACTTCCTGCCATCCACATCAGTATCTACCTTTGGTGACTGTACCTGAGATGGATACCCAGGTGGAATGGTCTCCTGATGGCTCCTCCTTCAGTTTCTGTCCCACATTTTGTTTCCATATTTGCTCCCTTGAGTATTTTTGTTATTCCTTCTAAGTAGGACCGAGGCATCCACACTTGGTCTTCCTTATTCATGAGCTTCATGTGGTCTGTGTGTTGAGTCTTGGCTATTCCAAGCTTTTGGGTTAACATCCCCTTATCAGTTCATAGCAGCCTTATTTATAATAGCCAGAAGCTAGAAAGAACCTAGATGTCCTTCAACAGAGGAATGAATAAAAAAAATGTGGTACATTTACACAATGGAGTATTACTCAGCTATTAAAAATAACGAATTTGAGAAATTCTTAGGTAAATGGATGAAACTAGAAATTATCATCCTGAGTGAGGTGACCCAACCACAAAAGAACACACATGGTATTTACTCACTGATATTTATCTTCTTGTACCTGACATTTCATTTAGTAGAGATAGATACAGCTTCATCTCTTGTTATCAAATGGCAGGGTTTCCTTATTGTTTGAAGTTAACATGCCACATTTTCTCTTCATTCATTAATTCATCCATCCATCCATGGATAGAAATAAAGTTCTTTTTAAAAGAGATTTAGAATACTTGTATTATTTCAAAAAGTTACCTCATACTTGGAAAATAGGTCTCACTTAGCCCAAACTGCTTCAACCGTGTTATGTATTAAAGGGTGATTTCTGCCTCCATCTGCCAAGTGCTGGGATCACAAGTGTGCGTCACCACACCTGGCTTATGTAGTGTTACAGTCTGAATACAAGACTTCAAGCATGGCAGTTAGATACTCTACCTATCTCTAACCTATCTCCAGCCTACATTTCAAGATTCTTCAGTCAATATTCATGCGCATGCACACACACACACACACACACACACACACACACACACACACACACACTTACAAATATGCAAACATGCACACATGCACATACACACACATTCACACATGTACCAACATGCAAACATGCACACATGCACATACACACTCATACACACACAGACTTACATGCTCACCCACACAGTTACACACACACACACACACACACACACACACACACACACACACACACA
>JANHMN010000010.1:62049079-62067493 GCA_030674055.1 Rhabdomys pumilio | reverse complement strand
ACACACACACACACACACACACACACACACACACACACACACACACATTCATGCACATGTGCATGCAACTCCCCTACCAGAAATGAGAATCCTGGCTGGATCATCTAGTTTGAGGAGCTTCTATGATATTTTTGCAATGGCTTTATGGGTTCTTATTGCCACCAACAAAGATTTCCTTTCTTCCATATGGGTTTCATGCTTTTAGGTCTTCTATTCTTGCATATATATTTAACTATGAGTCAATGCAATAGAATTTTAGTAACAACATGAAATAAGATAAATAATTCTGAAGCTTTATGCTAAGTTACATAAGCAAGAAGACTGCATGTATTTTTACACTCTTTCTATTGACTTGACATTCTATTTGTGTGTGTTTGTGTCTGTGTGTCTCTGTCTGTGCTCATGAACATGGACTAAAAAGGCTTGATGTAGGCTGTAGATACAGATAGATTGGTAGAGTGCTTAGCTACGATGCTTGAAGTCTTATTTTCAGTCTGTGGCATTACATAAAGCAGGATGTGCTGCGGGATGCCTGTGGTTCCCGTGCTTGGCAGCTGGAGGCTAAAGGATCAGGACTCATTCTTGGATACATAGAAAGTTCGAGGCAAGTCTGGGTTAAGTGAGATGCAGTCTCATCTGAGGTAACTTTTTGGAATACTGCACTTATTCTAGATCTCTTTAAAAACTTTGTTTACTTGTGCGTGCATCTGGAGATCAGAGGACAAGTTGCTAAAGTCAGTTCACTCTTGTCGTTGTGTGGGTTTGGGGGCATCTATTTGAATCATCAGGCTTGGTAGAAAGTGCCTATCTCAATTGAGCCATCTCCCTGGCTCAATATTCTTAATCTTCATCAAGAGGGTAAGGTAGAATGGTGTTCCATAATATATCCCTTAATAAAACTCTTTGGGCTCTATCTTTAAAATGGGCGTGCAAATTATTCTTCAATAAAATTGAACGTAAGACCTGATATAACTTCTCACGACAACTAGAGAAGTTCATAATACTTCTCCTTCAGCCATATTGGTCTGTGTCTCAACATGGCTAAAATCATCCTTACTTTTGTATATTTACGGTAACGCTTCTGTTTTCCTTTAAAAATATGTGTATGGCTGTTTTGTCTGCATGTATGTCTATGCAGTGTACAGTGCCCGTGGAAGCCAGAAGAAGGTGCCATATGGCCTAGGACTGAAATTACAGCTAGATGAGCCGCTGTGAGCAGCCATGCAGGTACTGGGAATTGAGTCTCAGTGCTCAAGAAGAGTAGCCAGTAGTCTTAATTGCTGAGCCATCTTTCCAGTCCCCCAACTTCAGTTTGCCAGGAAATTCCTTCTCTAGGTATTTGAAAGGTTAACTACATTTTATCCTGTCTTCCAGAGAGACCTCTGCTCTGAGAAAAGTTTAGGGTCTTCTCCTTCAGGCAACCCCTCTTCTGTTTTCTCCCTTTATGCCCTTAGTATTACTTGAGAAGTCTCATGGATGTATTTGCTTCCTCTTTATTTCTCTCTTTCCCCAGCTGTGAGTAAAGGACAGTGATGGAAATAGAAGCTGTCAATCGAGTCACTGCTGAATCTCTTAAGCCTCACGTACTCCATGTCTTGAATGGGTAAAACATGAAGAGCAGATGATTGGCTGGGAGTGATAGAGCCCTCAATCATATTTGTGAAACACTGGCACCTCGTGTTTAACTAAAGCATCATGGTGTAAAGAATGTGGACCAGTGATCCTAACAGAGCACACGCTTAAAGCGTGCACATCCATTGGCAGGTACTTATTTAAAAGGCTCTTCCATGCGAGTAGTACTCAGCGTTATATGGAAGTCACTTAGTTTGAAGGCAATGCTCCACCAGTTGTTTTCATCTAATGCTTCAAACTTGCTCAAATGAACAATTTTTACAGAAAGGCTTTCTGACTTCTAAACCTCCAGAGAACCTATGGAAAGTTTGCAAGTTATTTTAGGCTTTTTTTTTTTAATATGTGAAAATTTCATTATGTGTGTGGGTATATGGTTTCCGTGTTTGTACATGTTTATGTAGGTGTGCAAATGTATATGGTCAAGTGTACGTGACCATATGTGCATCACTGGAGACTGGAGATGGATATCAGGTCTTCTGTCATGAGTCACCTTATGCCTCAGAGCATTACTGATTGCTGGACCTGGAGTCCACTCATTCAGCGAGACTATCTGGATATCAAGCCTCAGGCTTTTTCCTGTCTCTGCCTCCTAAGGGCCAGCATTACAGGAATACACTACTGTACTTGGCTTTTTAGCTGCGTCTTAGGTCCTCACATACACCCAGCAACCCATTTCCCAAGTATTTTGCTTAAAAACAGTTAATAGTATTTTTTGATTCTTGAATAGATTTTAGCGATTCTGAAGTCAGATATTTTCCCTAATAAATCATGTTAGATATGAAAAAAAAAAACCCCACATTTTATTTTTGTAAATAGGTTTATTCCAAAAGAACTTCTCACCAACCTCACCTTTAGAGACATGATAAAGTATAGGTCTTAACCTGTAAGTAACCAGGCAGAAAATAGTCACACTACCAGCCCTTATCTGACAGTCAATTTGAGAAATACTTATTAAAATTCATACAAATCAAATGTGGATATTGTCTTCAGGTTGTGCTGGGGTGATGTTTGCTAACCACATGTTCTACCTCTGAGTCATACTTTTAACCCTGAACACGTGTTTTTATGAGTAAACAAATTTAATCTCGTAGGACCTATGAGACCATAGCTGAATAACACTTAAAATAGTAACTTAGCTTGATAACTAACCACAGAAAACTGCTTTATGATCGCTCAAGTGATGATTCTAAGGCCATTACTAGGCCAACCACAAGACGAGCCTTTTCCTGGATTCCAGGGCTATGCTTCATCGAGCCTGAGCAATTTATGGAAGCACCATTACTCCCTTATGGAAGCAACGGTGGATGGGAAGCAGACGGAGGCCAATGCAGTGGGCAGTGCTTCAGTGGTGTGGTTTGTCGTGTCTGTTTCAGATCTTAACTCCTCCAGAGAGAATAACACAGGCCTGGTATGACTGTATGTGCTCATATTTACAGCCTGTGTTGGGTGTAATGTGTGACTTGTCCTCAAGTCCAGGAATTGGGGCTGACCTAGGCAACTAACAACATAAGAAGATAACCTCTCCCCAGATTCTTGAAGAAACTAATAACATATCCTTAGTGGCAGTGCCTATTAGATATTTCTGGCCTTACTGAAGCATTACCAGCTCAGGAGGCATAGCTGTATTTCTTAAACATCGTTTGCCAAATGATAGTATTGCCAATTGAGAAGCTTGACGGTGTCAACAATCCAAATCTTGCTGCTAAATCTACAGCTCAATAGGAGAGTGCTTGCCTAGCATGCATGCACGAGGCTCCAGGTTCAATCCCCAGTACCTAGAACAACCCATCTAATCTTCAATTTTTAAAATAATTCATATTATGCTATTTGCTACAATGTCTGGAATTCAGTTTTAGTTTCATTTAAAGAAAACAATTTCATATTGCATTTAATATCTAATGTGATTGTTTTGTATTTGTGATATATATATTCCTTCTGTTTACTTCTTCTTTTCTAGTATAGCATGCAGAGATTCTGTACATTAGAATGCCCCCACCATGCCTTTCAAGGACAGTTTAGTGATACTAATACTCACTACTCTTGCATCTTAAAGTTGTAAGACCTTTTGTAACCCTTCAAGCAATCGTGTCTCTCTTCCTAGAGTCTTACAGTTGTTAAGATGAAGGCAGAAAGAAGCAATTGTCCTAGTTAGGGCTTCAATTGCTATGATGAAACATCATGGCCAAGAGAGTTGAGGAGGAAAGGATTTGTTTGGCTTACATGTCCACATTGTAATCCATCATTGAAGGAAGTCATGGCAGGGACTCAAACAGGGCAGGAACCTGGATGCAGGAGCTGATGCAGAGGCCATGGAGGATGCTTTGCTGTCTTGCTCCTTATGGATTGTTCAGCTTGCTTTCTTATAGAATTCAGGGCCAGCAGCCCAGGGATGGTACCACTCACAATGGGTTGAGGCCACCCACATCAATCACTAATTGAGAAAATGCTCTACAGCTTACAGCCTGATCTTATGGAAGGCATTTTCTCAGCTGAGGTTCCCTCCTTTCAAACAACTCTAGTTTGTGTCAAGTTGTCATAAAACTAGCCAGCACAGTAATGAAAAAAATCTCTTTTCTATAGTACCGTGGGCAGACACTGGCTTGTGAAGCCACCTCTCCAGTGACTTGCTCGTTGTGTGTCATAACTTTTAGTACAGGAATTTTTCTATCCCTGGATTTATGAAGAAAACCATAAATATTATTTGAAAGTCACTGAAGTGACATTGCAGGATAAGAACTGGGAAAGAGCAAGCAACAAGAGGGAGGGGAACACAAGAAAGACAGGAACTACTCACTCAGTTACAACCTGATGAGCACCAGGGTGCACTCCTTCATGTCAGCTTCAGATCAGCTGCTCCTGAGGGGCAGAAGGGCTGGTTCTGAGTAACTGGAATCAACAGTTAAAAAAAGCCACAAAAGCCAGGATCTGAGACAAATACACTTCCACTTCAGAATGCCACAGAGAATGTGCAGACACATTCTACTAATGGTTTTTTTCTGTCTTTTTTTGGGGGCCTTATTTTTGCTGACCTCAATCTTGTCCTGTACTGTTCTTTATGTATTACTCTCTCCTCTGTATCATACTTAGCTCCAATGTCCATATTGGCCTGTACTAGTATAAAAATCCAGATTATGAGCACATGGGAAAAGATGTGTCTCACCATGCTTTCCTTTCATGATCTGCCTGCTTCTAGGGAATCCCCACCTGCCATGGATGTCTGTGGGGTTTCAATCCCGAATTGATTTCTGAGCCACAATTTTTTTGCAGACAGTTATTTCTTCATGACCAGGGCTGTGTCTGCCCAAGCCTGGGGAAAATTCTCTTTTGTTTTCTTTTGAGGAGATAGACGCTGCTAGGTTGAGTCACAGCTGAAAACCAATAGTTGTCACTAGACATTCTTGGGAAGTTCATTTAAAATTGCTGTGTGGGTGTGGCTGCCATTGCTTGGATGCTCGAATTATTTTATACTCACTATGTACATTGCACAATGGATGTTTAATATAAAAAGTGCACGCCATCCAAAGTAGTGGTCTGCAATTTTATATTTTTTTCCCTGACTATGTAGATGTACTTTTCTTTCACATTGATTACTAAACACCAGGTATCAAAACTTACTATAATAATGTGTATTAAAGATATCTGAGTAATCAAAATGAAATCGAAGCTACCACAATGTACTGTACTTTACTTTTCTGGATGTCACATCTTCTAAAAGGTATTTTGCATAGTTTTCACTAGTTGTTTTGCTAATTATAATTCAGTTAATGAATCTGTTGACTACTGTATTATGATCTGGAAAGTGGCACATGTAAAATGTGTGATGATGCCAGGCATGGCGGTCCACCTCTGCAACCCCAGCACGTGGGAGGCAGAGGCAGGTGCATCTTTGTTAGTGTGAGGCCAGCCAGGTCTTTATGATGGTGACTTCTAGGCCAGCCTGATCTGCATGGTGAGTTCTAGGCCAGTCAGAGATCTGAGATCCAGTCTCAAAAAAAAAAGTTTCTCTACTCAATGAATTTACTGTCTAACTAAGATATATATATATACGATACATATACATATAAGATTTAATGTATTTATTCATATAAAACAAATAAAATGTTTACATTAAGATAAGGTATGTAGACACTAAGTCCAACAGGAAGTTAGGTAAACATAGTATTTGAACAGCTTTAGTACTCTAGATATTTTTCTAATTCTTTCATCTCAGCCGTGAAGCCTTGACTCAGCTTAGAAAGAAAATAATATCTTCAACAAAACAATTTTAAACCTATGGCTCTTTTTGGTACCCACTATTATTGCTTTCCTCTCCATGTAATAAAGGGCAGCACATCCTGTTTCCTCGTCTCCTTCCTGACGGCCTACCATGCCACTTCCCCACTCTGCCTTCTCTGACTTCTTGCCAGCTGCATCTTATTTCTTATTTTGGATTTTCTGACTGCATTCCAAAAGGCTGACCCAGAGTCAAGTCATTCAGTTTCCAAGGAAATACAGTTTTCTTCTTTTCTCCCCTTGTCCTCCAGCCTCAGGTTCAACAGTCCACTTCCTAACCTCACACAGCTCCATCTCGTCTACTTAAGGGTGACACAGAGTGCCATGTATTTAGTTTCTACAAAAGCACTTTTAAAATATCCTACAATTGTAAGATTTCAACAAAAGTAAAGTATGTGTTTTGGAAAATTTGTGGGTAAAATTTGTGTATATCTCCAAATACAATGTCTAGAATGTGCACCATAGTCAAAATGAAAAGAACACACTTGGTTTGAAATTCTGATTTTCTTGATGAAGCCAAAGCTTATATAAAGCTTTATCTAAAGCTTTTCACAAAGAGTAAACTTTGGAAAAGAGTGAACTGAAAGTTTTCATAGCTAGAGTAATGGAAACGAAGTGTGGCGCATCATGAATCAATATCAGATTATCACTGAGGAAGGCAGAATGACCAGCTCAGACAATGAAATGTGTCAGGCACTATAAAATGTATTGAGTTCCAGGAACCAGATGATGTTGGGTAAAATGCCCTTCAGATTCATTTATCCCATGATAAAAAACAGTGGGAAAATGCACTAAAATGTAGAAAAATCATATTCTGAAAAGCATATTAAATCAGAGACACAATAGCATCGTAATTGATTTCATGAAGACACTCTGAGGAGAACAAACTTGATACAACTTGTGAGAAGCTTCGAGTGGAGTGTCCAGCTGTCAGTGGTCTAGGAAAACAACTGAGAAACTGCATCAAAATGTTTGAGAAAATCCTCCAGATGGAGCTCCAAGAAGCAATGCCCCAAATCACTCCCGCACTTGTTAAAATGAGGTTTCATACTACATGCCTTTATTTACTCCAGTAATAGGTGCGTGATGGTCCACCATGGCTTTACTTAGGCTGGAATCTACTACTCTAATTAGAATATTCTGGTCTTGTCATATTTATTGGGTGTATTTAATTTTCTTCTCTGGAGACTGTCCTAAGTCTTTACAAAACAAGGGCAAGTATGACTAAATGTCAAAATGCTTATGCAAGTTGGGGCTGTTGGAATACTATTGATTCATGGCTGTAACCTAAATGGTCAGAGTGTGCTGTTCAAGTTTGCTTTCCAGGAAAATAACTTGCTAGTTGATGATTGCCACTATGAAATATTTGACAATTTTACTAAACTATTAGAACATAATTTAAAGTATAAAAATGGGCTTCTAGGGATTTTAGAATTATGTTAGTTAATGTTAACTTTTATGATTACTGTTATAGCTATTGTAATAAGCAATAGACTTAATAATATTATTGTCATGCATGGCCATTTTACTTTGCGCATATTCATCTGATACACCCTTGTTCCTCCTGTGTCTTTCCACTGGTACCCTCCTCCAAATAGTCCTGTCTAGGCTTGCATGATATATGCACACAGACACAGACACATGCACACGCACACACACAGAGACTTAAATGGAGATTTCACACATGAGAGAATATGCAATAGTTATCTTTCTCTTTCCATTATTTTCTATGAGTTAATATCTTTACAGTGTTTGCAGGAGTAAGCAGCTGCTCAAGTGTTAAGCTAATGTTTTGTTATTTCCCATCTTCTCATTGTTTGTCTCTCTAACTTCTTTAACATCATTGCTAAGCCTACTCACTGTTTTAGATTTTGATTATTGAATTTTCAGTGATTGAATTTTGCATATTTATTTTCAAGGATCCTTGTTTTCTCTTTTGCATATTTTTTGCTTAGATTTCCAAAACAAAAACTGAGCTTAGAAGTATCAAGTATGCTCCTTTTTATTCTATATCCACAAAAATCCTCAGTTCTAAGATCACTTGAGTTTATACTCCTGCCTTGAAAGTTTGAACTTCATATAGCAGAATGAGCTTACTATAGGGCTAACTCTTAACTGGACATTTTCAAACAAACAAACAAAACAAAACTTTCAGTTACTCTCCATTGGAGCTGGGAGTGAGTACCGACTGATTTCAAATTCCTGTTGTTTTTGAACATGAATAATATGCTTCTTTGTGTGTGGGTCTCAAGTTAGATCTTCTTTGGTCTTTTGATAAGAGTCTCTGTACTAGTCAGGGTTTTCTAGAGTCATAGAACCTATGGAATGTCTCTATATGTTAAAAGAATTTATCGTAATGACTTACAGTCAGGAGTCCAGTCAACCCAACAATGGGCAGCTGTGAATGGAATCTAGTAGTCTCTCAGTCTCACGAGGCTAGTTGTTTTAGCTGGCCTTCTGTATAAGCTGGAATCCTGAAGAGGTAGGTTTCAACAGATATCCTGGCAAGTAAGGGCAAGCAGGCCAAGAAGAAGCAAGCCTTCCTCCTTCCATTGTCCTTATGTAGGCCTCCAGCAGAAGGTATGGCCCAGATTAAAGGTGTGTGCCATCACACCTGGATTTGGGACTTGCACTGTCCCAGGCTGGCCTTGAACTCAGAGATCTAGTTGCCTCAATCTCCTGGGATTAAGGGCATGTACTACCTTTCCTGGGCCCAAATATTTCACTGCCACTATGCCTCAGGATCTAGGTCAAAAGTTTTTGTCATCCCACATCAAGATCCAGGTCAGAAGCCCGAGTCTTCCAGCCTCAAGATCTGGATCACAGATATGCCCTCCGTATCTGGATTGTAGTTCATCCCAGATCTAGTCAGGCTGACAACCAGTAATAGCCATCATAGTCTCCCTCCTCAATCTAGGGATTCACACGACAACAGAAGCCAAGGGGCCCCTGGAGTTAGTGAGTGTCCTTTTAGCTTTATATTATTTTAGTATCTTTCTCAGGTTTCTGGTCTCTCCCACTTTTTAAAATGACTCAAAGGAATCCTATTTTCTTTTTTCATCTTTTGGTACTGAGTCTGAGTACACTGTAACTGCTCTGTTTTCTATTAAAGGTATGCTTTCTAATGTAAAATTCAAATTTATTACAGGATGTATCTTTAAAAATGACTGTCATTAATGTATACCACTGGAGCTTAGAACGCTCATCCAGACGTGAGCCAACTTCATCTCTGTATCAACTAAACTGCAGCAATCTATTGAAAAGTTATTCCCATAAAGGCCTTTGCCCCGTTCCTCCTGTTTGTGATGCTTTGAGTAAACACTGCACACCTTTGAATGTGACATAACAAGATTGAAATAGTCATGGCCATTCTATGAACTTAATATCTTCAAAGAAACAAAGAGAAGAAAAAACAGTGAATGTACATTCACAGGTGTGTTTTATTAATCTTCTTATGTTGTGGACTTCCGTACTCTGCTTTGGGATGCATCTGGAGTTACTCCTTAATCTGACATGACTTTGTTCCTCCTCACACTCTGCCCAGTAATAACATGTGTGTACATTATGGGAACTTAGTTTATCTACCCCATCATTATCTACAGGTTGCTTTATACCCCTGGCTTTTAAACCAGCTAGTGGAGATCAGTAACTATGGAATTACTCTTGTTAACATTCTGTTTTTCTTGTGGATATCGATTTGAATCTTTCACCACACAAGAATCCCCTTTAGCATTCTTTATCAGCAGCACTCTGGCATCAAATTATTTCAGTATTTTTTTTTATTAGAGAATATCCTTATACTAGCCTTCACTTTTGAAAGACTGTTGGAGTGTATAGGTTAATTATTTATAAATAAAGCTGGGAAGTTTCACCCATTATTTCCTGGCTTATTTCTTCTTTTCCTTTCTTCTGCTAGTACTGCTATGTTTGTATCAGTGGGCTTAACACTTTCATATTTCTCTGCTCACTTTCCTTCCTGTTTTCCCCACTTTGGGTTGCATGCATTTGAAATCGTTCTGTCAAATCCTCTGTTGAGCACATCTTGCAATTTTTTTTCATTTTGTTCACTATACTTTTCAATTCAAGACTTTCTCCCTCCCCTTCCACTTTCTTATGGTTTCCTGTCTTGATAGTCTTCATTTGATGTGACATAACTATTACATCTTACTTAACTTGTCTGATCCCTTCAGTTCTGAAGAGGTCCAGGTATCTCTATTCAAAAAGCTTGATCTGTTGGCTTAGCATCGTTTGTTCCCACACCTGATTTACCAGATGTCTGCCATCTCAACGTTTTGATTTGTTTTGTCTTGTCCTATGGGGCTTGTTGCAAATTTCTTGTTTATTTAATTTTTTTAATGACCAACTGCTGTACCAGTGCAGAGGTCTGTGTTCCATGCATTGTGAGGTATCTCATGTTACATTTTAAAGGATACAGGGTTGAGGCTATTCATATCCACCTCAAGTTGACAATGCTTTTAAAAGCTGGCTACTCTTGTGTTTAGCCATACTCCAGAGTGCCGAGTACCTCCCTACAATGACTAAACTCATGTGACTATTTATGGTCATCTTTAAAGGAATGGTTCTTGAGATGCTCTATGACTTAAGAAGACTTCTCCTAGCTCTCATTCTTTTTGTCCTTGCTCCCTTAGGCAAATTATCTAGTGATGATTTGACTGTGGGCTCAATGAAATCATCTAGTCTAGTTCCAATGGATTTATTTATGTCATACCTTTGGAGAATATCCTTAGGCTTGAACATTTCCACACTCTGTCTCAGTGAACTCAGTTCCTTTAGGAAGAGGTGAGCAAGTCTATTTTATTCTTGATCTGTCCTTGAGCAAAAATCTCTGAGTCATGGCTCAGATGATGTTGATGTGTGGAATCTCCCAAGAATGCAGTACCTTGTCTTACCAGACTGGCTTCCATTTGCAAACCTGTCTAGGTTCTTGAGCTTATCAATAGTTATTAGATGGAACGGAAGAGTAGTCTCTTCCATCCAAGAGCTGCTAAGATCTCACATGACCACTCCATCTAATAACTACTGATTTATGATAGGTACATATGGTAGGTATGCACAATTAACTTGTTTTTTTAGAAAGACAAAAGAAGAATAGACCAGTGATAATTTAGGAATGTTTGCCTACTCTTGTTCTTGGTGATTCTAAGCTCACAAAGCAATTGTTTTGTTGCTCTAACTTAGGTACATTGATTTCTAGGACAAAATGTAGTTTCTGAATTAAGGCAAGTAAACATGTTTTTTTTTATATTATACTTGCTATTCAGAAGTGTCCCTCTTCTATGCGACTGGTATCCCTTGAAAACCTGGATATACAATAGCAAATGTGGCAAGATGTCATCTTGTTACGCCAATAAAAATATGAGTTTGTCCTAGCAGAAGGTGAATTTTCTATACTTCCAGTTATGTGTATGCAATCTCTAATACTCTGGTTCTTTATTTCTGTATTCTGTAGCTTTCCTCATACTTTCCTCTAAAATCTTACTATACTCTAGGAAAATGCTAAAAGGTTTCTTTGGTTCAGAATTGATTCACTTTAGGAAATTATTCTACCATCCCACTGGGGTTAAATGAATAGAAAGATTATGATGATTTCTCAGAAGGAAAGTGAAAAAAATAAATTGCTTGTGACTAAGAAGGAAAAAAATTGAAACACAATTGCTTTGACGAACGCAAAGGGGAGAAGCCAATTATCCTGTGTTGAAAGATCATAGGCAGTAATTCCAAAAGCCTTCTAGTTGCAAAATCATTTGCATCAGTATAGGATTGTTTATCTCTTTATGTACATATTAGTAAATTGTAAATTGTATTATGTCTTACAGTACTGTAGATAAAATATCCTCTTTGACTGCACACACTGTTTTATGACATTTTAAAAAGAAAAGAGGGTTACTTGTACCATTTTGCACTCTGAATTTTAATTACACATTTTGTTCATGTTTCTGTTACATTATGCTCTCTTTGGGAAAATCAAGGTGCTATTTGGTATAGAGAAATAATAAGATTTAAGAAAGTAATTATCTTCTGGTTTAGAAAATAGAACACTGAAAGTCTTATGTATAAAGCACTTTGGATTTTTTTCCTAATTTTTTTTGGGATAGGATTTTACTATGTTACACTTAATAAATCATTATATAGAAGAGGCTGGCCTCAAACTCAGAGATATTGGCCTCTTTCCTCCTCCTTACTGTTGAGGTTAAAGGTATTCACCATTGCATTCAGCATTTTTCTAACTCATAAACATTTCCCAATTAGACATGTATGACATATTCGAATAACAACTAATAGAAACAAAGTAGTGAAAAAACAATAGCTAAGATTACTTTGAAACTATCATTTTCCATGAAGTATAACTTGGATCTTTTAAAATGTTAGATTTAAATAAGAAAATCCATATTTCCTGTGCTTCTATCACTCTCAATTTCCGTCTACTGTACTTGTAGGGAGACTTCAAATCAATATTCACTTGGAAGTTTTGGGATTATTTCTTGAGTTAGAAGTAATTTTTAAAATAAGAAGACACATGCGGACTCTCCTGTGACATGTCTTTCAGAAATACTGAGAAGAGAAAGATAATAGTGATAGGAGAGGTTTTAGTCAACACATTTTCCCTGTTGATATTTTAATTCTATCATTCATTCAAACCTGCTTTTTAAGCATCTACTATGCCTCAAGGATTGAGGGAACAGCAAGGCGATGGACTCACTGCTCCTGTAGAGCTAGTACACAGTGGAAGCAAAGACTTTAATCCAGGGTGGTTGATGACATGACTTCAATTGGGCATCTGGGAGCAGCAAAATTAAATCACGTAGAGGGGTATGGAGGCCTGAGTCCTGGAGTGTATCTTAGGAGAATCATCACTTACACTTGGCGTTTAGAGGCACTAAGTGAAATGATATCGTAGTTAAATGTATCTAAATGGAAAGACAGCAGGAGTCACATATGTACCGGAGTCAAAAAGCTAAGCTCACCTGGCAGCCGCAGATGTGGTATTTGCGGCTAGACTTCTGGATGCCTGTGAGCAGTGGCTGGTGAAGCAGGCGAGAACGGCTGTAGTTAGAGCATGATTCTAAAGAAGACAGGAAACCTCTCTGCTCTGCCCATTGGAACATGATTATTAAGATTTTCTCATCTTCTTGAAAGCAATTATCTTCCTTGAAATTCATCTTAGGTAAGACTTGGACAAATTCTACTTTTTCTGATTAGCCAGCAGTTCTCCCTTTCTCTTCACACACCATGCAGGCAAAACTCAAGTTTTTCCTTAAGTTAACAATCCAAATACCGTTCCTTTTCCTCGATCTTAAATTTCACGGAGTGTTATTGTCACTTGATGTTCATCTGTTATTTGTGAAATTACAGCTATTGTTACAGCGTAAAAAAAATGGTGACAGATACACATGACAGAACCGCCAGATACCTCAGTCACTTCTCTGCATTGGTTCATATCTGTCTACCACCACAATTACTGTCATTTTTTTATATTCTCAGCTCTATGTTAAATTGCTATCTAATTATGCATCATCGCAGTGACTGTGGAGTTGAACATGTCTCACTTCTAAGTTCTAAAAGTAACTCCACTGAGTCAGACTCACAGTCAGAGTGTCTTCTTGACCTCCCCAGTTCCTGTATGTCTGGAATGTTTTGAAAATCTATTTTTCAAACTATGGTCATAGTGACAATATCCTCAGAGTCACTGGTGTGAAAGGTCACTGGTTACTTGAGTAAGGTGAAGAATAAGTACTAAATAAATATGCCATCTCCCATTCTCCCCACACCCAAATCTAGGCGATTGGCTAGCTTTCTGGTTTCTAATGCATATTTCTACTGAGAAGGAATTGGCCATGTTTAAGCAGGAAGGTGAATCTTGAGCATTTGGCTAAAAATAATGACAAATAATGTAAATATTTTGTATTTTGAGGTTCAATGTTGTTTGCATATTTAGATATCAATTAAGCTGTAATTTTTTAGTTATCAAATAATTGAAATCACATTTGATATATAATAATGTCTTATTTTGTTGCCTGGTCATAAATTATTAAAGGAAGATAATTTGACACGATTTTTACAGGGCTTTGATTTATTTTTCTATATGTTGTTAATGATTGGAATTTGAGCCTTAGAAATTACTCTATTGTAACTGATTTGAAAATTCCAGGTAGGAAATTTAGGAAGGGATTCAGAAAGCATGTCAGTTTTGATTCTTTACATTGGAATCTTAATTGGCTAGAGCACACGTTGAGTCATCCCTTAGTGTCCCCTGTGTATTTCCAGGGACTTCTGGACTCCTTGGTTCTTTACATTGAAAGTCTCAGTTGACTAGAGCACACACTGAGCCATCCCCCAGTGTCCCCTGATTATTTCCAGGGCTTCATGACTCCATTTTGTTACTTTTTATACATTTTAATTTTGACACATGTGTAAAAAGTACTCAAGATTTTCAATAGATTAATTTATAATCATAGTGTCTCCTGAGATTATCACCTGTTCCCATTTATCAGCATTGGTAAGGAAAAGTGGTACATTTTTATTTTTCTTTAATGAAGGAGCAGCTGCTTGAACAGATGTTTGGTAAATGTAGAAGATGCACTGAACTTTACCAGTGAAGGAAAACCTAAGAGCTCTCTGCATACACGATGGCTGATACAAGTACTTTGTTTTCTTGACCACTACACTGTTCAGAACCAAGAAATTTCAATTTTTTTTTCAAGACAGGGTTTCTCTGTGTAGCCCTGGCTGTCCTGGAACTCACTCTGTAGACCAGGCTGGCCTCGAACTCAGAAATCCGCCTGTTTCTGCCTCCCAAGTGCTGGGATTAAAGGCATACACCACCACCGCCTGGCAGAAATTTCAATTATTTAAGTCTCCAGATAAGCAATCAATATATAACAGTGGGCTACAAAGACACATCTGTTCTTATTCATATTTTTTTCTTGAGAGTAACTTTTCAAGAAAGGAAGGTGACAATTTGTTGTGTTTCTATAGACTAAATTAGTATACTATTAGTATACGCAACTGTTAGGTAGATAAACATCCAAGGACTCTGACACACACAGCTGGAAGTAGTTAAGATTCAAATTCAGTTCTTGCTGACTTTTAACCACATCTGTCTCATGCCCACTTTCTTTCTTAGCAGATGAATTTCCACACAAGCTTCACGGTGAAAATGTAAGACGGGTTCTTTCATGATTCTGTGAAGACAGGTCATTCGAGACTCTCAGGAAGGTAGCCACACTAAGCTTATGGTATTTGATGTTGATTAGGAAGAGAAAGCCCTAGGGCTCAACCAGATTGATAGAGCCAAGGAGGATTTCAGATGTCATGTCTCCTTGGGAAAGCAATATTCAAAGAGTTTGAGTCAATTTTTTTTGAAGGTAAGAATAAATAAATAAATAAATAAATAAATAAATAAATAAAAAATGTGCGTGTTCACATGACCAGGCAGGGCCAGCGGTTTTCTGTTGTATCTTAGGGTGACTTTTTGTCCTGGTTTGGAACCAATTTCCATTTCTGGAAACACCCCTCTCTTCAAAAGGAGTTGAGCTTGTGAAGGCCACTCATTGCTTTTTCTTTATAAGTCTTTCTAGTCCTTGTGTATGAGAAGCCACAACTCTACGGGGTAAGTGGGAGATTATAGAACATGTTTTACAATTACATTTCAGACACAGCGGCGCGTTGCTTCCAGTCAGCTTCACACAAAAACACTTGCTTTTTCAAGCAGTGGTGAGCGCTTTATCTTTTGAGAAAGGAAGGTGTTATTGATGTTTCATTTTGGTCTCTTGGAATTAATTAGGAAAGAAACAGAACATGATTTCCACTTGTTCTCCTGAACAGGCACACTCTTTCTTGTTTGAAAATCAAAGTGGAACAACTTTTCGACTGTTACCTTCATTATTCCACACAACCAGGCAGCCGTCTCCCCACTTTTCTTCTTGCACCTTCCTCATCTCTAGTCACACATCTGTGTACTCTACATCCCCACAATCACACACCGATCCATCCTTCCTCCATCAGTTCATCACAGTCTTCAGCCCATTATCAACCAACTCATTGCATTCACTCATTGTTGAAATAATTTATACAAAGTTGATGTTTTCGTGTGCATATACTTATTTCATTACGATAAAGAAGTTATTGCTGAAAACTCCCAATATTCAGCCCTATATATGTATACCCCGATGGTGTAAATATAAACTGATGCATACTTGTAAAGATAATTTGCCAGTGCCTTTGAAAACGTAAATGCATCTACTTTATGTCCCAGTGAATTCACCAGCAATAATTTCTTTACATGTTTGTATAGGCAAAGGCATATTAATAAAGATGAAAAACTAAATGTTAAACTGCAGAAAAACTGAATGACAACAGGTACTGACTAACAACAGGCAGATATGTTCTTTCAGTTCAAGTGTAATAGTTTCCCAATCTAAATCTTTCCAATATTATTTTATGTACTAGCTGAAATAGACAAAATAATGACATTTCTTTGACAATTAGCCTTTCAGATAACATACCTTTTTGCTCTATGCTCTATTTTTATTCATATATTCATTAAATTTTAAACAATTTATTTGTTTTATGTGTATGAGTGGTTTACATCATGGATGTGTGTGTACCATCTGCATGCTTGGTGTCTATGAAGGTCAGAGAATGACATCAGATCCTGTGAAACTGGAGTTGTGGAGGACGATTGTGACACACCATGTGGGTGCTGGAAATCCAAACCCATGTTCTCTGAAAGAACAGAAAGTGCTCTCAAGCACTGAGACATATCTTCAAGACTTAAGTTGTGTTTGTATTTAACTAACATAATGTTAAGCTCTGCTATGCAGTGGGCAATGTGTATAGAAATACACTGTCTTTTTTTTGGAATGCGCTTTGAAATAAGTAAGGCACATGAAGCCTACAGCAAGCATGAACTAAGCCAACTATATCAGACACGATAGTGGTTTGGAGAAAAATGAGCAAGTATTTGGAATTCAGGTCATGAGAGAAGTAAATATTTTTTTCCCAGTTACTATCTCCCTATGTAGTCTAGGTTAGACTTGAACTTGTGACCCTCTTACCTCAACTTTCCAAGTGTTGGGATTACAACACCATCATATCTAGCCCTTCATTTTAGCTAGAGTTTTAAGGGTATATTTCATAAAATATTTGGGCAAAGCCATAAAAGAGAAGACTGAGTTTGCTAAGCTGGTAGATAAAGCATGTGAAGTCAGTGGGGCTGGGGAATAAGCAAAGATTCAGAGGACTCAAATCCATATGGAAAGTGGAAATGCATTCTAAGGATCTTAGCTCTTATTTGAGCTGGGGATGACTGGAGATTTCTGATCAAAGACAAAGTAGAATCTGGTTTATGAGTACAGGGGAGGGTGTGTTAAAAGAGATTTCAGGACATTGTAGGCCACAGATAGTGGCAACTTAAATAATAGTGACAGCAAAGGTTGTGACAAGGTCATAAGGCCAAGAGTAAAGGTGGATGAGTTTCCTAACAGATTCAGTGTTAGCTTTAAAATCAGAGTCAAAGATGGTTCTCCATCAGTTCAAATAAGGAAAACTAAATGGACCAGATTGGAAAGTGAGATTGGCTGTTTGTCTGGGGAGAGCTTAAATGTAAGAGGTCCAGGAGAATTCTCCTAGGCTGTAAGAAGAGTAAATCTAGAATACAGGGCATAGGTCTGATCTATAAATTAAATCTGGGAGTCACTGGCATATAGGGACCATCTAAAGGATGGTTTCCACCTTAGTGTCTTGTCCTGTTGCTGTGATAAAATGTTTCACACGTGGAGGTCAGATCAGTTCTTTTTATTATTGATTAAGTTTATCCTTGGATAATTTCATGCAAGCATACAGTGTATTCTATTTGTTCTCACTCCCCACCCTCTCCTATCTGCCTTTTACGTGTGCTTTGTGGCTTAACAATGGTTTAAGTTTTATTTTCTTACTTCTTTATGAGTTAGTGGAGGAAGACACATTTCAGCTTCATGTTAACTTACCTAGATTAGAAAAATACCTGGTGCATATGATTAATAAATAATATAGTTGGCTAAATATGGAAAGAACTTTAATGAGTAGTGTTACTGAGGCAAGGTTTGGTGCCCTTGCTGCACAGCAGAAGCTAATTAGTTAGGAGGAAGGAGAACATCAGAGAAAGATCTTTATTACAACAAGGAAGTTGACAGGAAAATGGAAGACAGTCTCCCTATACGAGTCACCTCGCTGAGAGGCTGACTCAGGGACCTGCTTCTGACATGAGATCTCAGACTGTTAAGCATTCTTTACAGAAAAATGTTTATGGCCTAATGGCACGTATCAGATCATAATCAAGTTATTTCTCAGTTTTGTAGCCCTCAAGTCCAAAGATCATGAGTTTCTCAGGCTAATTTTGTCTGTGCTAAGTTTGCCTATGTGTAATTCCTGACATATTACATAGTGGACAGGATGGGGCAGGCAGCTGCCCTCGGGCTCCATTGCTGATCAACAACCTCAAGGTTAAAA
>JANHMN010000010.1:62032451-62049069 GCA_030674055.1 Rhabdomys pumilio | reverse complement strand
ACACACACACACACACACACACACACACACACACACACACACACACACACATATACTTCAACAACCCAGAATGCAACAAACAAAACCCTAGCATTTTTCAAAAAGTAAATACTGAGGCAGAGAGGGAAGGAGGGAAGTAACATCCCATTGAGCAGAGATATGGGTATGTACCACTGAGAGCAATTTTACTTTCTATACAAGAAGATGCTATTTTAAAGGCTTTGCAGAGCACCAAGGCCCATTTAGCATCTCTTCCCATGGCCCACTGTAAAGCAGCCTTCAAAGCCACAGCAAGCTCTGCTTAGCACTTCCTTCACAAGGCAAGCACTGAACTCTGGACACACCTGTTGCCAGGTGAAACTGAAGAAGTTGAAGATAAGGTCCAGACAAACTTCAGCCTATTAACTACTGAGTCAGAGTACAGTCTGGAACAGAAGATGCCAGAAGCCAGTATTTTGAAATATTTGAAAGCAAAGGTTAAACATGTTGACAATAACAAATCAAATGTACTGGGCTCTGCTGGCCATTTTTATTTCCTGCTTTTAGAGGTTGTCTTACTCTTTGTGCAAATATTTGTTAACTTGGGAACCCACGAAAGGACAAAGAAGAAATGAACCTTTGTCAGTGACCTTACTCTTTGGTTTCATATTCATTAAAAATGATAAAACCGAGTGATCCTGCTATTGTTTGGGTACTTTCTTTTCTTTTTCTCTTCTACTTTCCATAGACATATCTTCCATTGTTTTTTTTTTACACCTTGCATTTTTCCTTTTTATTAAAAAAATTATACAATTTATGCTCAGAAAAAATTCAAATAGAAACAGGTACACAAAGAAATCCATGTGCCCAGGTCTCGGTCCCATGCCCAGAAGTCTTGTGTATCATTTTAGAAAGTTCTGTCCATGTATAAATGTATTTATCATTATTAAGAAAAAAAAGAGAGCCTAATGCATTGTTTCACAACACACTTTTAAAACAACCATTCATGGGTGTTGGTATCAGTCTCCAAACCCAGTGACATCACATCCAGGAGACCCCCACATCATTGCCAAGGCAACCGCCATAGACTCCCAGAATCCACCTGCCTACCTCACCTTTACCTGGGAGAGGCTATGTCACCGCCCATATAAAACAGGCAGAATCCCCTGACCTCATTCTTTTCTTCCATCTTCTCCCCCCCTACCTTTGCTCTATCTCCTGAATAACCCTGCCCCCCTGTCTGGAGTGGTCTGCATCTAACACCGTCTAACACTGGGTGTATTTCCCCATCCATCTGGTCAGATTCATTAGACCACTTGTTTTTAAAGGGCCGCTGCTTGGTCTGCCTGGCTGCCTATGGGTGGAAACTTGGATTGCTCTCCAGTATCTTACACAAGGGGGTAAGCAGTAAGAAAACCTTTTCCCTGTAAATGAAAGAAGTACAGTCTTACTGATCAGAAGTGCTGTGGACAGAGTCTCATGATGAACTCAGACTTGCAAGCAGTACAGTGGGGTTTGGGGGTGGATTGGAACTTGCAATATTTGCTGCTTTGAGGAACAAGGCTCTTGCTGTGGCAGTTCCAGTGTTCAACTCAGCACCTAATGCTGTCTCATGAGCAACTATAAATCACTCCTAGAAGTTAGGATTGTACAGAGAAAGGCCACTCTGTTCATGTCAGGAAATCATTACATACCCCAGTGTCTTCATTACAACCCCTCATAGGCATTTTTTTTATGTGAAAATCTTTATTGGATATTTTATTTACATTTCAGATGCCATCCCCTTTCCTCATTTCTCCTCCCTAGAAAACCCCTATCTCACCCCTATTTCTCCTTTTCACTTTTATATTATTTCTTTAATGTTAATCAAAGGCTTTATAAGTTTGGTAATGCTCAATATCAATCAGAAGTGTAACCCATTACCCAACCTAGATATATCAACTATCTTTGACTGGTGGAGACACATGAACATCCACCTCCATGTCCCCCACCCCTCTTGTCACCTAGCTCCTCGTCTTCTTACTCCTTATCTTCCTCTCCTTACTCCTCCTACCTTAGCTCCTCCTACATATCACCGTTTCTGTTAAAATAAAACTTTTCTCTTAGAATACAATTAGAGCATAACTATACCAATTTGTGTCAGTAAGGTACAAGATAGACCTAATACCCAGTCCATCATTTTGTTGATTAAACAGAACCTCTGTCGTCCTTCCTAACTAAAAGACTTGATATGTTGTCATTTTAAGGGATGATTTACAAATATGAATGGCTTTTAGATAGGGAGGAAACAAAATAAGAAGCTTAGACTCAGTGATTTTTGTCTTTTCTTTTTTTTCTCTATTCTTCTTTTCTCCTTAGGTAAGGAAAAGGGAGTTGAGAAGAAAAAGGGTGAGATACAAGAATATATAACAAATTAAACAGGGTAGATTATTGAATCTACTCTTAAACAAAAACATTTTATAGCCATAATCTTATATTGGTTGAAATTTTTATATATTGATGCATAATTGCAATTATGTTTTCTTACATTAATAAAATTTTTATATTGATACAAAATTTAAGATTAATTTTGTTACATTATATAGATACCTTTTAAATTCTTATATAGGCATTGTGCCTATGCAATTCATTTAAATATACAAGGTTTAGTCCAAGTTCTTTAATAGCTGCTATTACAAACTTTTTAGGAAAATTAAAGAATGTGAGTTAGTAGTCAGTCAATCAAACTCATAGTCAGGTTAGATATTAGTTTGTATTATCACAAATATACATATCGGGTTGTATGGATACCTGGAGACAGGTATTCTTTGCTTGTTCAGATATGATATGGATAGATGGTCTTCGAAGCATCAGAGATCCACAGAATATGGCATTTAAGGTTATTTTATTATTAAAAGATCTTTTGACTATGAGGAAGATCTGCTCCTGACAGTGGAGCCCCATTCCACTTCAAAGAATATGATGTGCACCAACATGTCCATGTGTTGTTGCTTCAAGTGTGGGAAGCTAGCCACTGGGCAAGAAGTGCTTTAACTTCATCTGCAGACAAATGCTATCCAAAAAGGACAAATGGAATCAGGATATTTGACTGCTAAGCTCTGCCAAGACAGGGTAAACTAGTCCTTCATAATTCCTACTTCATTTTCTACTTTCTGATGTTCTGGACTGGAAGGCTGAAGATAGACACTCTGACATTATAAAAAATGTTGGGGACTGTCGAGGAAGTCAGCTGTCTCTGTCATTTTTATTTTTTAATTTTTGGAAGCTACATTCTTATGCTTCCTGCATGCTCAAGTAATATTGATCCCTTCTCAGGTTTCTGATGGGGTTAAAGATTAGATAGTTATAGTCTCACAATTAAACTTAAGTTGTTTAACATTGAAGATGTTCTAGATTTGAGAAGGTGGATGTAGGATGGTAAAGTAAAAATAGAAGATGATTTAAGTACAGAATTGCAAACACATTAAGATAGGATAGATAAATACCTCATCTAAGTTACAAAATACAGACTGGACTTTGTATGTAATTCATACTGAATGATTTTCATAATTGTTTCAAAGTAGTTCCCACTGTGTACTGTTTGTTACTGTAAGAGAAAGAGCTTTTTAAATTTGACAAAAAAGGAGGAAGTGTAGTGGGTTGACCTGATGCTTCTTGTATTCTAATGCAATACTGGTTGCTCAAAAGGGAGATGCCTCTGACCAACAGAGTATACTGTACTCAAGTGATGCCATGTGAAAATGTCTCCATTTTAACTAGTCAATGAAAGGCTAGAGCCTGTGATTTGTCAATGGGATCAAGGGTGGGAATGGTGGCTCAAGAGGGGTGTGGCAGGTAAAGAGAGAGAAAGAGAGAGAGAGAGAGACAGAGAGAGAGAGAGAGAGAGAGAGAGAGAGAGAGAGAGAGAGAGAGAGAGAGGAGAAAGGAAGAAGACAGAGAAAGAGGAAGCCTCAATGGACCAGAAGTGCATGTCCAAGAGAAACAGGAAGTAACAAGGAGCTTCATAGCTGAATGAGCTTCACTGCTCAATCTAGGCATGTGGCTTATAATTAAAATATCTGTATTGTGTGCCTTTAACATGGGCTTATTAGGATTGAAAATTCAAGCAACAAACCTGCTCAGTCCATTTAGTGTTGCTGGTATGTATGTTTTCAAGACTGACCCCTTGGTACTGGATAACCCCACGGAAGACTAATTCTAGTTCTCAGCAGATTTTAATTGCCTGCAGCTCTTTCTCTAGGAGTGGGGCATGTGAGAGTTTCCTCTTCCATGTTCAACGTTGGGGTTGTCCTTGTTCAGGTCTTATTTAGGCAGCTGTACTGTTGAGTTTTCATAGGAGAATCCTCTGTCATTTCTAGGAGACAGAATGCTGCTGTAAACTCTCTGGTACAATCTTTCTGTTCTTTCTTCAGGGATGCTTTCTGAGTCTTAGGTGTGAGGCTGTGATGCAAATTTATCAGCTGGGCTAGGCATCCAGGATCAGTTGTTCTCTGCATTTTGACAAGCTATGATGCTCTGTAATAGTACCTGTCTGTACCAAGAGAAGCTTCTTGCATGGACTGGAAGCGCTTTTTATCTGTGGGAATAGGGCAAGTACTTAGAATGCAGTTAAGAATTATACTAATTTAAGAAAGTGGCTATAATAGATTTTCTTTTAAGATCTGTGACACTCACAAGCCCCAGATAGGTTTCCAGTACCAGACATGATTTCACTCCTGTTCAACAGGCCTTTGGTTCAATTAGATGACTGTTTATTAACACAAATGTCTGGGTGCCATTACTATACTTTTGTGCATATCAATTCTTATTATACCCCAAAAGAAAAACATTTTCTGGTCTGGAGAAGAATCAAAAAAGGTAAGAAACCAATATAATTTCATCTATGTGTTTCTTTGTTTTCCTTTAGAATAATTGTGTAAGATTTGAAAGTTTATATAAAAGCCAGAATCTAACTATGATACCCAGCTTTTCTGGAACTCAAAAAAACTCAAATAGGAGAGCATATAAAATGCAAAAATGTATGCTTTACTAATACTTATTTTAAAAGTTTATCAAAATAGAGATATTTTCTAGAAAATATATTCTTAATGTGTTTGATGAAAATTTTGGTTCGTACAAACATCTATTGCCCTTTAATAAATTTTTTATTTTGGTTACAAATGGGTATTTTTTTTAGAGTCTGTGCTTTCTTTGGGTCTAACTGGAGCATCTTTTTGTTAATTTGTTTGAGACCCTTACACAAGGCAGGGATGTAATATTGGTGGATTGTGAAGTTTTTGACTTATTGATATGTGTGGGGGGCTGAACCCAAGCAGACTAGACTAACTTGCTTAATGTTTGTAGTCTCATTTTCTCTGCATCTCAGAGTCATCTGCAGAGGTTCAGGGACTGCATGTGTTTGAACCCACAGGGTAGAAACTTCATTTAAATTGGCTACATAAGGGAACATGCAAGAAATGAGTATTTAAAATCCCTCTGAGTGGATGGTTACACTTCCTAACTATTGATTAGTAATCAGATTGGATGGACATAGGTATGCATACAGTCCAATACTGTATCTAGACAAACCTTGCAGTTGTTCTTTTCCTTGGAGTACTAAAAAGTGGATTTATCTCTGGTCCCCCAATGGTTATGTTTTCCTCTGCCTTTCCTTTGGCAGCGATAGCATACGCCACTCTTCTGAGAATAAATATAAAAGTCTAAATTGTTGATGAGTATCTGGGTGAGAGGATTAAGGAGTAGGGAAAGCAAAGCTGTCCCTGACAAGGTTGGAGCAATAAAAGAGAGCACGCTTTTGTTTCCAAGTCTGGCAGAGCATCCGGCTGATCCGGTGATTTTCATCATGTCAGCCTTACTCCCAAACTTATTGTTGTCTTGTCTTTAGTGAAGTGAAAGTAAGTAGCCCATATACTGTGTTATTTATTTGTTTATAGGTTAATTGTTCAGAATATTGATCTCCTGGGCTCATTTTTCCATCCCTTCTCAAATACCCTTTCAAATCAACAAACATAAAATAGGGCTGCTTCTCCTCCTCCACAAGGACCCTTAAATGATGCCGACTCTTTTTCTTTGGTACCTATTAAAAATCATTTTTTCAAGAATGTAAAATTTATTATGAACATCATGACCATCTTAGAAGCTAGCCTTTTGTATGCCCTGACTTTTGGGAGCAAGAATCCAATTAGACTATGGGAAATTTTTGATCACGTGTAAATTTGGTTAAGATTGCCACTTACATATGTATAAAAACATGTCTAAGTTGAAATGATGTTTCATATATTTAAATTTAAAAGTTGGGGTGCTGGGGAGATGGCTCAGGGGGGAGGATTGATTGCTATTCCGTCATGAGGACCTGAGTTGCAAACCTCAGTACCTATATAGACATACAGCTGTGGTCATGTACTTCTGTGACTCCAGTGTAACATAGGTGTGGAGACAGGAGGATTGTTGGGGCCTATTGACTACTAGACCAAGTCCAGGTTCACTGGGAGACCCTTTCACAAATGAATAGGGTAGAGAATGATGGAGAAGAATACCTAGCATCCTCTTTGGTATTCTTTCATTTACATACACCACCACATTCCCCATACACCACAGACATACATACTCACGACACACATGTGTACACACAACACATGTATGGGGAACTAAAAATTATCTGATGAAGAATTAACTGACGACTGTTGTAAACTTCTAAATCATCCCGAAAAGGTATTAAAAGAAAACCTAAAAGCCTATTATAGCCAGATAGCCATATGGAAATCAATACAGATTTTTAAATTTTGCTCTAGCAATAATACTATGTGTATATCCAGAGGAAATGGAATCAATATTATCAGCAAGATAGCTGTACTCCTATATTTTTATAGCATTATTCACTATAGCCAGAAAATGGTATCAATCTAAATGTCCACCAGTAGGCGAGTTCGTGAGTAAAGGTAGTACATATGCATAATGGAACAGTACTTAGTTGTGAAAGGCTAGAAAATGAAAAAGCAGAGCCATTGCAGATACCAGAATGTAACAACGACTTCACTAGTACCTCCTTCAGGGACAGAGCTGGAACTGCTGAAGAATAGCCTCTCTTTGAGGTAGTAACGGCAGAGAGGTACTGGATTCTCAGCAGTGAACAGACAGAATCGTATTAAAAAAAGGAAGTCGGAGAAGTTCAGAAGTGAACAAAGGAAGAGGAAGATAGTCTCAGCAAGCCAATGGTCTAGCTGAGCAGGGTAAGGCAAGAGAGAGGGGAGTGAGTGCTATCGCTTCAGCTGTGAGCTCATAGAACCTCATTTCTTTTGTTTTTAAAGGAAAGAAAATATAGAAAATCCCGAGTTTCAGCGATCAGAAAAAGAGAGTCATAGTCTGGGGGAGGGTAGAGGATGAAACAAATGTAAAACGAATAGACTCAGAAAAGTCCATGTCACTGTGTCAGTGCTGAAGAGAATGGCAGTCTAAACATACATGGGTTCTGGAGTCTATGTCGTATACTGGCACTGAGAAAGTTCTGTGTATTTGGCTCCAGTGCAGTGGTAGGAAGCCATTTAAAGAGGCTTTCAGCTGAGTCTGGGGCACTGGAAGTAAAACAGTACCTGCATTGTCATGTCCCCAGTCCTCACAGCAAGGGTGATCCACTCATCCAGCTAGTGCTGGCTGGAAGAGCAGCTTTACCTGCAGAGTAAATACTCTGAGTCAGAGATGTTGACAGATACACACAGTAAGAAACTGGATGGAGATAGAGGAAGCAGGATTATGGGTGCTGTCAATCAGAGAAGCTGGCTATGAGTTCCCTGGGAAGGGAGAACAGGCAGTTTTACGTGTTTACTTGCCAATGCTAAGTTGCAGTAAGTCTAAACCCAGAGATTACAAATCTCCGAGACTTAAGGCAACTCTGAACTATGAGATCTTATACAAAAACAAAAACAAAACAAAGACAAATACCATGCTCCATTTAAAGAGGCTTTTTACCCGAGTCTGGGGCATTAGAAATAAAAAAGTGCCTGCATTGTCATGTTCCTAATTACTCTCAGCGAGAGTGATTCATTCGTCCAGCTGGCTGCATGAATGACATGGGAAGTGGGCGTTCGAGGACTTGGTTAGCCCTGTTTTCATAGCCCCGCTACTTGAATCAATACGACCTGTCTTCTGGACCGGCTCTGCTGCCTTCCTGTGGTTTTCTGCAGTAATCATTGCACATTACTGGCATCTCCAGTTTTGGGGTGTGTGTGTGTGTGTGTGTGTGTGTGTGTGTGTGTGTGTGTGTGTGCCTACCTCATCTATGACTTTACTCACAGCTTCATGTACTGCCCTTCCATGGGATAACTACAGAGACTCCAATTCTACTATACGTGGCCTGCTGTTCCGGGTCTTCCTTTGAGATCAGGGTAGAAGTCTCCATGACTTTACAGTTCTTTCATTCGGCATGCCTGTGCTAGCGAGTTTTATGTCACCTGATTCAGACTAGAGTCATCTGAGGGGAGAAATTCTCAATTGAGAAAATGTCCACATAAGATCAGGCTGTAGGCAAGCATGTAGGGCATTTTCTTTTCTTTTTTTTTTTAATGTTTTTTTAATTGAATATTTTATTTATATTTCAGATATTATCCCCTTACCCCATTTCCACCCCCTGCTGCCCAGGACCCCCTATACCATCCCCCTTCCTCCTGATTCTATGAGGATGTGCCCCCACCTATCCCTCCACTCCCATCTCCCCACCCTTGAATTCCCCCACACTCAACATCCAGCCTTCATGGGACTAAGGATCTTCTTTCCCACCTATGCCCAACAAGGCCATTCTCCTCTACATATACAGCTGGAGTCATGGGTTCCTCCCTATGTGCTCCCAGGCTGGTGGTTTAGACCCTAGGGAGCTCTGGTTGGTTGGTATTGTTGCTCTCCTCATGGGGCCGAAAACCCTTTCAGCTCTTTCAGTCTTCTCTCTAACTCCTCCATTGGGCACACCATGATCAGTTCAATGGTTAGCTGTGAGCATCTGCCTCTGTATATGTCAGGCTCTGGTAGACCTCTAAGGAGACAGCTAATCAGGCTCCTGTCAGCATGCACTTCCTGACATCCACATCAGTGTCTACCTTTGGTGACTGCACATGGGATGGATACCCAGGTGGAATGGTCTCCAGACGGCCCCTTGTTCAGTTTCTGTCCCACACTTTGTCTCCATATTTGCTCGTAGGGCATTTTCTTAATTAGTGATTGATGAGGGAGTGCCCAGCCCATTGTGATCTGGGCTCGTGGTCCTGGGTTCTATGAGAAAGCAGGCTGAATAAGACATGAGGACCAACCTAGTGAGCAGCACCTACCCGTAGCCTCTGCATCAGCTCCTGTCGGCAGGTTCTTGTCCTGTTTGAGTCCCTGACTTTTTCCAGTGATGGATCATGATATAGTCCAGATAAACTCTTTCCTGCTCAATTTCCTTTTGGTCATCATATTTCATTATAGCAATAGTAACACTAACTAGGGCGATGTGGTCATCATATTTCATCATAGCAATAGTAACACTAACTAGGGCGATGTGGTCCAGCTTTGACTCTAGATGTGCAGCTTCAGGTTGCCTGGTGGTTGAACATCACGAAAGGAGAAACTGGCCCTGGCTACCCTTGAAAGTAAGGCTCCCTGGAGGCACTTTTAAGGGAGGGTCAGGTGAGTTTGCTATTTCTTTCCCTGTGAATGAGGTCTAGCTAACATCTGAAACACACTTAAGGTATAGTTTTTACTGTCCGGATTCAGAGTTCTTGATTCCTTTATGATCTCTGGCCTCTCTTTAGGAGTCATGATTTCTAGTTGATGGTTGTTTTGAGAGAAGTGTCATTTTCTTCAGTGATGTGGTCACTGTTAAGTTGCCTGTACTGTAAATAACCCCTGTTTTCACTCATACAGTCATGCTAATTAAACTGAGTGGGTCACAAAAGGACAACATTTTACTTCTAGTGTCCAGGAATATTTCCTACTAATCCTTGCTTGATGCATTCTAGACCATCACTCATCTGTGTCTCAGAATCTTCCAAATTCTTCCTGAAAAAAAAAAAAGCCAAATTCAAAGGCCTAAGAAATAACACAGCTGAGTCTAGTTGGAGTAATGACCTCATTCCCAATACCAGTTTTCTACATTGCTTGCTTTATTTAGTAATGACCAACACACAGAGAACAGTTTAAGGAGAAAGGATTTGCTTTATCTCATGATTTTCGTTGGTTCGGTCCATCATTTCTGGGCCCCGTTCAATTGGGTAAAATATAGAGATGGGCGTGTATGAGCGTTCTTGGTCTGATTGGGAAAAGAAAACAGAGAGAGCCAAGAGGGGTCCACAGCAAGGTACAGTGTCCTGGGATGGCACCGAGGATGTACCTCCTCCTGGCAGCCACATATTTAGTTACCACACAGCCTGCCTAGTTGACTATCTGAGTCCACCAAGACCTGCGTAGATTCATTAAGCCAGCACCCTTATAATCTGCTTTTGAAAAATCTCCTTTCAAGGAATCCAGAATAATTGAACCGTGCTTCACTTCCCCCCAAGGCATTTTGTAATCCTCCTAACCTAGCAGCAAAGATTACCCATCACCACAAGCCGGCTGGCCTCACAATGGACTCCTGTAGCCAGGAAGCTTGCACTGGGCTTCCCGGCTTCCTTCCTCATAATGGACTCCTGTGGTCAGGAAGCGTGACCTCGGCTTCTCTGCTTCCTTCTTTTTTATTTTCAGTTCTTTTCCCTCGCTATTACTGTCGTCATTAGTTGGATTTACAGTTCTGTGTTTTTATGATTTTCCCCCTCAGAACCAAGCTTAGCTACTTATATTTATACTTTGTATTCTATTAACTTCACAATTCCCCTTTCCCCCTTTTCTTTTATTGTTCTGTTACTTCTTTTCTTAACATCTACTTTTTTCTTTTGGGGGAATGACTTTACAGTAGGGCCCAGCTTTGTGGAGGATGGTGGGCTTTCGACTTCAGCCTCCTGACGCAGGCACTGCGGCATAAACTGCTGCTTCGGCTTCTATTGTCTCTTCATTTGCTTTGCTTTAAATTTTTTTCTAATTTTATTGGACCTGGCCTCCTTCTTTCCTTTCTCATTCACATTTTATGTGTTTCTATTCTCTATTGTTACTCTGTTATTGATTCTTCCTATTTGTTCCTATTGTCATGTATCTTCTTGTTCCATGCTTTTTTTTTTTTTTTTAATTCTTCCTACAATATCAAGTCATGGCCACAATTATTTTTAATTGGTCATTGCCGTATTTCTAGAGTTGTTTTATTGTTACTGGCTGTGAGTGGGCTGCGGCTGACTCCTGGTGACACGAGTGTGTGGGGTGGGTGTTTAACTGCTGAACCCAGTTGCAAGAAAATGTACCACAGCCCTACGCTGGCATACCCTTATCTGGAACTTACCTAATATTTCAGTTGAAATAGTATGGTGGCAATTAAAGCTTTTAATCAATAAGTGGGCCTCAAATATGCAAATAGCAACCCAGAGACAAAAGAAATATGAAAAAAAGGTAGCTCTTCCAAAATGCACTGGTCCTAGCGGTAGTGAAGTGGATGAGATTCCTAACGAAATTCTCAAGAGGATGATCTGAATAATGAGAAAATTAGAACAGAATACCGACAACAATGCACAGCATGAAAGAGAATTCAATAAGGAGATGGTGATTCTGAGAAAACGTTAAGATGAAATTTTTAAGCAAGTAGCTCAAATAAATCAAACCCAATCCTCAGGTGAAGACCTTGTGTGGTAGAATCGTTCTAATGCAGATGGACTGTCAGCTCCTGAGGACAGGGTGGGAGACTAAAAGAACGCAGAATGCACATGAGTTACATTTCTCATTGATGAGACCGAACACCCGACACAACTACTTAAGGTGGTGCTTATTTTGCTCATGGCTTGAGGCCATGCTGTCTGCTGTGGCAGACGATGCCATTACAAGAGTTGACAAGCAGGAGGGGCACAAAGTTACATAGCTTTTTAACAGAAAGGGTAAAACTGAATCATGATAAAGCCCACTTAATTGGAGAAAAAATGGCAGTTATTCACCCAATGGAGGATTAATATATAGGATATACAAAGAACTAAAAGAAAATTACAAACTAAAGATAACCTAATAAACAAGCCAACGAATTGAACAAACTCCTGTTAAAATAAGAAATACACTTGACTAATAAGAGCTCAGTTGGTAGTGTGCTTTTCTGCTACGCATAAGCCTTGGGTTTGCTGTGTGTGTGTGTGTGTGTGTGTGTGTGTGTGTGTGTGTGTGTGTGATTGTGTGTATGTGTGATTGTGTGTATGTGTGTGTTTGATATATATATATATATATATATATATATATATATATATATATATCTCAACATCTTTAGATATCAGAGAAATTAAAGTAAAACTGAGTTGAGATTCTGTCTCACACCAGCCAGAATGACAATTTTTAAAAAATTTATATAGCAAAATATCCAAGTGAGAGTACAGGGAAAAAAGAGTACTCATACAGAGCATGCATAGATGTGAACTGATTCAGATATTATGGATATCAGTATGGAGGCTTTTCAAAAATTGAAATAAAGAGATACCATGTGATTGAGCTATATATACTACTGCTGGATGTATGTTAAAAGGAATCAAAGACATCATAGCACAGAGATCTGAATACTCAAGTTTATTGTAGTCCTGTTCCTAACAGTGTTCTTGGGGAATTGCCTATGCCCACCCATGGATTAAAGGGAAAATAAAAGGTGGTATGCCAATACCACTAAGTGCTACACATGCATTGAGAAGAATGAAAAGCCATATACAGACAAATGCATGGAATTAAAGATCACTATATTAATCAAATAACACAGACTCAGACATTGAGTGTTTTCTCTCATGTGTGAAATTAAAGAGAAATGGGTGAGTGTACAAGGGTAAGTTAGGGACAAGGAAGGTAATTGAAGGCTGATAAGAAAGAACTAATGTGGACAGAGAGGGGTGTGAACATGATAAAATACACTGTATGCATGTCTGAAAATGTCATCACTCAACTCACTCTATTAAACACTGACTATATTCTACTGACGGTAGAAAGAAAAGTCTTGTTGGTGGCAACAACTTGGATACAACTAGATGACTTTGTAAGTGAGTAAACCAGGTCCCAAAAGACAAGTGTCATGATTTGATAAATGGAGTCTGAAACAGCTGAACTGATGGAAGCAAATTTGAGGATAGTTACCTGGGTCAGGGAGTGGTGAGAATAGAGTTTGGTTGGAGAACACAACGCTAGTTACTAAGTATTAGTACATTATGGAGATTTGTTACACAGTAAGTTGACTACAGTTTATTATAATTGAATGTGTTCTTGAACATAGAGTGTGTATTTTAAATGCTTTCACTAAAAAATGTGTGAGATGTGATGGACATGTTAATTTAGTTTAGTCAGTCTACAATGCAGGTATTATCGTAATGTATACCTGTTGTTGTAATTATTTAAAGTGTGCGCTGCAGCTAGAAATGGCCAGCTAGAAACACAAGCCCTGCCACCCATGAGATACCAGCGTGGGAGATGTCTCTGCCCATCTTCCATGCTGTCTCTGCAAGGCTGGGCAGTACCTGGACCATCCTGCCAACCACACGAGCTCGGTACAGATGAGACTCTAATGCTTAGATTATCCAAAAACTTATATATTTAGTAATGCTCAATAACAAGATACCCTTACAATCAGAGGTGTAACCCAATACCCAACCTAGATAATACCAACTACCTTTGACTGCTACAGACAAGCGAACATCAGCCTACATCTCCCCTTTCTCGTTCTCTGTCTCCCTCTTAGCTCCTCCTCTTCCTTTTCCTCTTCCTCTCCTTTTCTCCTCCTCTTGCTCTTCTTTACTCCTCCTCTTCCTCTCCTTACTCCTCCCCCCTTAGCTCCTTCTACATATACCACAAGACAAATAATATCTTATTTGCTAAATAAAGAACAAATGTAAAATAAAAATTAACTATAAAATAGCTTAATATAAGCAGTGGAGGAAGACTGGCACTTACCTGTGGTTTCTACTCTCCACAGTTGCAATCACACGGTAACATCTGCCTTGAGTTTGCAATGCATTCTTTTACATTTTAACCTTACTTTTAATCTATTAATGACGGATGTTCATACACGCAGCAGCGTATATGTGTGTGTGCAGGGGTGTGCGGGAAGGGTAGAGGACAACTTCTTGTAGTCAGCTCTCTCCTTCCACATTTCTGTGGGTCCCTAGAATCTAACTCATCTCTTCAAGCTTGTACAGTAGTGCCTCTCCCACTGAATTATCTCACTGGCTTGTAATGCATTTATTTTTAAATGAAGAAATAATTTCAATACCCAGGCATGAGGCTGCAAGCCTTAATATCATTACTCAAAGAGTAGGGTGGGCAGATCTCCCTGAGTTCAAGGGCAGTTTAGTCTACATAGTGAGTGAGATCAGCCAGGACTACACAGTCTGTCTCAAAAACAACTAACTAGCTTAGACAGACAGATAGATAAATACATAGATACATAGATTAATAGATAGATAACTTTCTTGGCTGTAAGTTGCGTATATGGAGAAAATCTGGGACAAGAGCTGAGAAAACACATTTAAAAGCCATTGGTGGCATTGTGCATAGGCAGGCAGTCTCAGAGATTGAAGACATCACTGAGACCAGAACCCTTAGGTAGATCACTAATGTCAAAGGCAAAGACCAACATAGAATTAGGCTGTTTTATACAGTGAGCATCAAGGGATGATAATAAATGTATAACAGAAACTGAAAATGAACTGAAAGAAGATTCTAAACCTGAGGCTCCAGCAGTAAGTAAAGCAGAGCCAAGAGTGATCTGAATAAAAATACCCATAGGGAATGGCACTATTAGGAGGTGTGGCCTTGTTGGAGAAGGAATGGCTTGTTGGAGGAAGTTGTCACTTGGGGTGGGCTTTGAAATTTTAGAAGCTCAAGCCAGGCCTCATGGCTCACTGTCTGTTTCTGCTGCCTGCCAATCCAGATATAAAACTCTCAGCTACCTCTCTTGTACCGCGTCTGCCTGCACACCACCATGCTTCCTGAAATGACAATAATGGATAAAACCTCTGAACCTGTAAGCCAGCCCTAATTGAATGGTTTTCTTTATAAGAATTGCCATAGTCTTGGTGTCTCTTCATAGCATTAGAAACCCCAACTGTAGCAATCCAGATCCTGAAAGAAATTATAGAAGCAACAACAATACTCAAAACAAGGATGGGAATTACTGATACCAGAAGTGGAGGGAGGTGGACTGCAATCAGTCTGTGCCCACGTGACTCCCTCTGGCTCCTAAGAAGAGGTGGCTCAATTTGCTGAGTCAAGTCAAGTTTCAGAGCTTTGCAAACATTTTCTTTATTTTCTCATTATTTGGCATTATGAGCAAAGGAAACATGTTATTCTTGCAGGACCTAATGGTACTTGATGACGAAGAAAATTTTACAGGTGAGAAATCCATCTTCTGACAATTACAGGCACGACATCCTTCAGGTGAGCTTCTGGATGGGCATTTTTCTTACCTAATATAATTGTACAATTTTTACCAAGTCGTTTAATTCTAACCTCTCTTATATTAAAAATTTGGCTATTTCTAGGATCATATGTGTGATCGCATTCTCTCACTGAGTGAAGTATGACTTTATTAGTATGGCACAGTTGAAATGGTAGAGAGAAGTTGAAACTTTAGCCATCACTAAGTATCAGGGTTAGTTTACTGTCATAAATTCCAAGTGGACTCTACAGGAAACAATAGAGCACCTATAACACTAGCTGAAACACGCAAAGATTCATTACTTTAATAGCTAAGAGGTCAGTGTCTGATAGTGTAAGTGTGGTCCAGCAGCCTAGTGATGCTCCCAGCATTAAGCTTCTTTCCCATCTCCTGCACATTCTAAGCGTGCCTTCTTCTTTACCATGTGTATGAATAGACACTTTCTCAATGCTTTCCCTTCAGCATTTCAGGGGACAAGAGTGACAAATGCTGCGTGGTACTTATGAAGTCGCACTCAGTCCTTGTAATTATTTTGCTGGCCACATAGAGTTTCAAGGAAGACCAGGGAAAGGAACATTTAGAAACACTGTTATTTTTAAGCAAAACAGTGTTTCTTTAAGTGACATGGTTGATTAGATATTTTATAGGGAGCTGTCAGGGACTCAGAAACTCATGAGTAAATGCTGAAGTCAACACATTCTTGATAGTTGTGAATCTACACCAATTGAATGGCAAGATTGGTCTGATACTCTCTGTATCAGCCCAAGACAGTGGGTAATATCTGGGGCATTTTTTTTTACCAGAATGTCAATGTTTCTGTACATTATAAATACTAGGCTGAGGAAATGGCTCAGCAGTTAAAGGGTTTCTATGCATGGATGGCGTCTGAGTTCAGAACCCCAAGATCTGTGTGAGAAAGCCAGGAGTGGCAGCTCTCTCGCTTTAGTAATTCTCATGCTGGTGCGTGGAGAAAGGTGGTCCTGGGGGCTAACTGTCCAATCAGGCTAAAGAAAATGTTAGCTCTAAGTTCAGAGAGACCTTGTTTAAACAAATAAGGTGGAAAAGCAATTAAGGAAGTCATCCTATGGTTTCTATTAGGGTGAGCATTCTCTCTCTCTCTCTCTCTCTCTCTCTCTCTTT
>JANHMN010000010.1:61917451-62029951 GCA_030674055.1 Rhabdomys pumilio | reverse complement strand
CTCTACATAGATTCATTGCTTTTCCACATGTAGGTCATGGGGGTTGATACATAAGTGTGGCTGAATTGCTTGATTAGCCACTGATGCACATATGGTAGGCTGGACTTCAGCTAAAAGTGACTCCAGTATATGAATATACTTTATCTCTAGGTTATAACATAGTTTTAGAAAAAATCAAAAGATTCAGCTTTGTTAAGCCTCATGCATGTTTTGCAGAGATAATTGTTTCAGAATAAATAGGAGAAAAGCATCTAAAATATACAGTGATATTCTAATTTTTTGTAATGGAGGGCCATATTTTGCTGGTTAGTTTCTTTCAACTTGACATACACTAGAGTGTGCGTTGAGAAGAGGGAAACTGAATTGAAGAATTGCCTTTATTGGAATGGGGGCATTTCCTAAACTAGAATTTCATTAGCACAGACTAGAATTCAGCCAGAGAGAGCCAGAGCCCAAATTGATTTGCATCTGGAACACGACTCCAAGTCATACGAGATAGAGAGGCAAAATCGATTGCACATTTTGTCCAGATAATAAACTCATGGGCCTTCAGTGCTTAGACCTGGAAGGATACCTGCAGAATCACATTCAAATGTGTAGTCTGAAAAGCCACTTGAAATTATAGAATAGTCCCAGAATAGACATTTCTAGAATAATTTTTCTTTAAAAGTCATTCCAATCATTAAAAAACCCTTATTCTCCCTTTTCTTATAAGTATAAAGAACTCAGACTCTTTCTCAGTTTTTGATCAGTTTCTTCCTGAGGTTGCTCTGCCTCCTAGCTTTATTTCATTTATGAGTTGATTAAAATTGAATCCATGCCCTACACTTAGGTTATTGATTTTGAGTCCTCTAGAATCTCCCTTATCTCTTTGATGTGGTTCTCTCTCATCTACTTGTTCTTCCTGTGGAAACAGATATGTGTAAAGAACTTAGCCCTCTCTCTCTCTGCAGAAGAATCATGTTTAATATTGTCTAATTTCATACTCTCTGGATGCATATTCACTTTGTATACCTGTTGAGAATATTATGGATAAACATGTCATTGTTAATTAAGATAAAGTTGGTAGAAAAAGATAAGTCTTTTTCTCCCATAAACCGGGAAGGGATAAAAACTCATTCTTAGATTCTCTCTCTCTCTCTCTCTCTCTCTCTCTCTCTCTCTCTCTCTCTCTCTCTCTCTCTCTCTTCTTTTTTTGTAATTAGTCAAAGCATATGAGAGAAAAAGTAATAATAGTTTTCTTTGTATTACTTTTTCTATGCTTAAGTTGAAGTGAAAAATGAAACAGAAGGGGTGTTCCTAAAAGGCAAAGGTCTTTTGGGTTTGTTTCCTAACAGTCTAGTAGTTTATCATGAGTGCCTTTGAAGAAATGGGTGATCTCAGCCTCTGGAGGCCTTCATTTTTAGGTCACCATTCCACAGAATTTAACAAAGGGAGTCCAACTTGGTGTTCACTTCATAAGAGGTCACAGTGGAAGGAAGAACGTGCTGCCTTTTTGCTGGCTTATTCAAGAAAGTTATCTTTTCATTTTTGCTGAGCGAAGAACAGAGGGGATGTGGTTAGGTTGGGGCACAGAAAGAGTTTCCATCTGGCTAGAAGTTCCTCTGTGGTTATGAGCTCTCCTGTAAGTAAGTGAGTTTCACTGTGCAGGTGTTTCTTTGGTCAAGTGACCTGGACTCTGCCTTCTCATTTGTATAAAAAAGTTCTTTTACTTTGTATTCAACTATGTGTAAAGTAACTTACTTTCAATTTAAACATTTCAAATTTCTACTAAGTTTCTGAGAAGAGAGAACATATCAGATGGGTAAACCTTGAGACCTTTTATGACTGCAGTGGATTCTATGTTTTAAAATATGGAAAAGGCATTTTAAAGGCATTCACATTTCTACCTCAAAGTGAACTCATAAAATGAATATATAAAGAGCTACTTTAATAGTTAATAAATTCAATAAATAGTACACTATGCATGACACAAATAAAAGTCAAAGTCTTCTTTCTCAGACAGCACATAGTCCCTCACTTTGGAAACCTGGATTAGAATTCACTGGGAACTCAATTCAAACACCCTGTCCCACCTTGGCAGAGAAAGACAATAAATGAAGACCCAAATGCAATCCTTTGGTGTCTTTTTTATTGTCACAGGCTTGGAACAGAAACTTGAACAAATACACTTCTTCCATCTGTTTATTTGAATCAGAAATATGAAGGGAAGTTGCCAGATAGGCTTAGAGCCTCAGGTCAAGAAGGCAGCGTGCTCAGAGTTGTAGCAAACTTATAAGCCAGTATAAACCATAGAAGATCAGGATTCTTTTCTGAGAAGAGCCAAGAATGAAGCAAGCATTCAGAAGGAAATTGAGATGCCCCAAGAGAGAGATTATCGGGTTTCTTTGCTTCTAGTTTCTTGAAATCTCTTGAAAATATATCTCTAGTCCTGAGATTTAAGATTCTTGCAGTGTCCCTACATACACTCCACCCCCAATGCTGCTTATGCTTGACGCAGCCAAGCTAGCTAAGCTAATAGTTATCTCTAAGCACAAATGACTATCTCAAGGATGTGGTCAGAGAGCAATGTTTCTCATTTTTTATTTCACTGTTGCCTTTTACTCCTTTAAGAAATTGGCTTTTCTTCTGAAATATAATACTCTCTGCTAACGTGTGACTGGTTCAAGGGGATATATGCTAGTGAAATACATCTTCAAAAAGCCACAAACTAGATACTGGAATATTTTGATCCAAACCCATACACTTAAATATAATTTTCCTTCTAGTAACTCCATATTTGACATACTTTTTCTAAGTTATAATAAACAATCTTCAATGATTTACAGAGATAATAATAAGCAAATCAACTAAAAGGGAAAATGGCTATTATTGGAATATATAGAAGCAACTATTCATTTGACTCAACTTTCAAATTTATGTGTCTAGGCATTTCATACTGACCTGAACAAGATGTTGTTTTATTTTAGAGAATACCAACTAACACAGTGAAGAATTAAACGTGCTTGACTTTAAAGTTTTGCTATTACTCTAATCCAGTTTTATCTTCTGTCCAGCTATGGCCAAGGCAGGTGTAGGTAGAGGAGATGGGGGATGAGGTCTGCCTTTGAACTCTTTCCCATCAGTCTTCCTAATTACTGGCTTCTCTGGTCCTGTAACAGGATGAACACATGTGGACACGACAGTCTTTCTACACGCTTGCATCATGTCTTCTCTGACGCCAGTCTTGACCTGATGCTAGTGGGGGTTTTCTAGGAGGAAGATTTCCCATCTAGTGTGTTTAATTTCCTTGGACATTTACCTTTGTCCAGGCCATTTCTTCCCTTCAGGAAGCTTATATATGTCCCCCCTTTCCCCATCAGATTATCTCTTGGTTCAGAGACTGCCTGGGCATTCTCAACTCTTTTGTGAAGGCAAACTGTTTAATTACTGTTATAGATGCTGTGGAACATTGAGTCCAGGTGCTTCAAGGAGAATGTCAAATCCTTTAAAGTCTATTGCTATGAATTCTTTCAGTGATCCCCATTCATCCTAAGCATCTATACTAGAAATAGGTACCATTATTTGCATTCAGAAGTAAGTATGAACTTTAAAGGACATGATGAAGCACCTATTTTTTTTTTTTACTCAACAGTTAAAATAACAGACGAAAATCAAACAACACAGCCTTCCCATGGTGTTCCAAAACTGTCTTCTGAGCGTCCTTAGCTTCTTCCTGGGACGTTGCCCAATAGAAGGTTCTGTAGACCTCAGGCCTCCAGCCAGGGAAGCAATCGTCAATGTTTCACATTCCTGGGGCCTTTCATCTTTATGAAGGATTATCTTGGCTTCCAGAAAGTGAGGCCTCCTTTAGTTCTTTGTTTACTTTTCACAGAAGCCATGGTACCTGCCTCAGTTGGCTCCCACTGTTCTGCCTTGGCATGAAGAAATCGAGGAGGGGTTTTGTACAGTGAGTGAAAATTCTGCACAATGCTTTTCAACAAGCCTAGCAGAGGGATCTTGGCTTCTGTTCCAAACAAGAGTAACTCCCTGTCAGTATGAGATAATGTAATGTGTTCCATTTCTCTAGAAAAACATGGACATTTTACCTAAAAATCAGAAATTGTATTTATCCTAAGTTTTCAATATGTTCAACACTTACCAAATGATAAGAATGCTATAAACTTGGTATAGAAGAAAGAAAAGGAGTAGACAAGTTCAGTCTTAAGTTTAGGGAAAAATTAGATGAAAATTTCAAAAGAGATGGAAAATGGCTGAGAGAATGGAAAACTATAGAGCTTAGAACAGGTTTGGTACAAGGTATGAGGTCCAGCATATCTGACATGATACCTGCTATTGCTCTCATGAAAATTAATGACAAGAAGATGGCCTTTTACAATATTAATAGCAATTTAACTTCATCAAAATTGTTTATTTTATAAAACAGTACAAAAAAGCAGGATTTGGAAATCAGTATCAAAATAAATAACCAATTAGTAGAAATATCACACAGGATAAATAGGTGTGAATCTTACTTTAGAAAATGAAAATGCCAATAATTTTGATTTTGTGTTTTTAAAACATCTCATCTTTTTAGTTGACTGACTTGCTTGTTTTGTGCCATGAACGCAGGAGCTGTGATGGGCTATTCAGTGAGACATAATAAACACAGGCATGGTTTTGAAATTTTCTGCTTCATGAGGCTACTTGTGGGATTGACCTAATGCAACTTGTAGGGTGGCCTTTCATTTAAATTTCCTCACTTTTTAAAAATGGATAATTTGGAGGAAATTTGCAAGAAAATGCTATTAGTTCTGTTTTCTATAAATACCAATGCTCTCCTAACCATTGTAAATAGCAATGGCCTCCTAAACCCAGAAAGTGTACTCTCTCATTTAAGATCCATTCCCTTCTGAAATTATGAAGTTCTTTACTGAATGCTGTTAGGCACTTAAATACTACACTGTATTTGTTTTTTCGTTATCAGCTACGGGTAGCACTGGTCTAAGCCATGAGTGACTAATTATCGGAATCTTCTATAGCATCCTTGTAACCTGACCCTGCCATGTCCCATACTTGGTAGGAGGTTCTGCTTACTTCTGAAATTTCTCTGTTATTTTTTTCCCTGGAACTGATGATGTAAACTTACTCAGTTCCAGACTGATAAATGAGTTTGCATTAGGATTTTCTCCTGAATCTAACCTACTTGACAGAGAAAGTATAATTGCTATTTTCCAAAGCCTTAATCCTACCAATAGACAGCTTTGGTTGCAAGCCCATTTACAACTAAGCCTGTTCTCTTAGTCACCATTGTGAAAGCTTTTGTGTGGCCATTAGTTTGTTTGGCTGCAGTTGGCCTTCTTGCTTATTGGTGGACTCTTTACCAGGTTGCAGTCTTGGAGCACTGATATCAGTTGAAAAGTGCATCTGCCTTTCATGCTGCTTTTGGATACTATGCATTTACTGCTAGATTGATCTTATCTCATAGGAGTCAGTCATTCATGTGGTTCTAGAAGAATGCTTTATTAAACCCTTCCTTTGACCCTAAGCTCACAGGCAATGGATATAGAACTCAAGCTACCTTTAGCTAATTCCACCCAGAGTTAGGCTAGCCTTTCACTCCCTATCATTGTATCAGCAGCCACCTCTGCCTACCAAAAACTTATGATCCATGTATCTCTTGGGATGCTGAGAGGCTCCATATATGCACTAATCTTGCTATTGCATTTGGGCTAGAATTTTCCCAGGACCGTTCTTTACTGGTGGGATTTGTCAAATAAATGGTACGGTAAATATTTAAGTTGTGCTAAAAATCATGTATTTTCCTTCCACTGCACTGAAACATTCCAGATCAATAAATGCATTTCTAGAGATTACTGATTGGTCTGTATTGTTCTGAATAAACTACACAGGAATAATAACAAATAAAAAAAAACGGTTGAACTTTGTATAAGCTATTAAATCTATTGACTTCTTTGAGTGACATGTTTGATGATGGGTGGGATATCTTTCAAAGAATGAGTCAGACCTTTTACTAGACAAGGAAGAGACAATATTTGAGGGAGCCAGATAACTAAGAACAATGCATTCATTTCCTAGGGAGGACCATTTAGTTACCACTTGTTAATGTGCACGTGATCAAAGGAAGACAGGATGCTGGAATTAACATTTGCTACCCTCTAAACTCCCTTATCTTTGCTGTTTCCTTTAGAAGATACTTTAGGAATTTTGGAGGTACCAAAATTAATTTTCAATACTTTATTATCCCATTTTTTCTAATGATGTTTGTGTCATACTTCACTCACTTCCTCTACTATCTTAACACATTTCCCCCTTTTCTTTTAGCAGATACCGTTAGCAATCACATCACAGAAGTGCTTACAAGTATCTAAGAGGCCATATTTAAATGTGCTAATTTTTCATAGCTATGAAAGGTATCTGAGGTGGAGGAAATCAAAAAGAGAATGGGTAAGCATTGAATCACAGCTTCAATTTTCTCTTTGTTTTCTTTTATTGTTGTTGCTGGCTTCTAATTTTTAAATTTTTATTTATTTGTAACTTTTTTTTTTTTTTGCCTGTAATTGACTGACTCCATTGCTTGGGGGTTCTGATATAATACAGAGTACCATCATCAATGATACATAAGATGGGCAGAGGTAGTCTCCCCATGGTGGCCAGGGAGCAGAATAGGGAATGGGCAGGAGGAGGATGCAGTCTTCTAGGATGTGCCACCAATAGCTTGTTCCCAGTCCCCACCTTCTACTTTCCTCAGCCTTCTACTAGTATGATTATATACTGAGTCCATCAGAGGAAGACATACTCTTCAGTATTCAATCACTTCCGAAAAGTTTATAAACACATGAATGTTTGATGTGGTCATCCCTGACCCAAAACTCCTCAAGTTTTCATATTTTCATTTTTTTTCTAATTCACTAAGGTTTTGGAATAAAACTCTTTGGGGAAATACTGACTCTACTTTTGCATAGAATTTTATCACACCCTTTAATAAGACATTGCTATATGTTGTATACCATAGCAAGTATTGTTAGGCCTCTTGGGGAAAAAATAACTCGTTGGTCTCTTTTGTTACTTAATGCAGTAGAGTTCTGTCTCTTCTATTTCATTACAAAACTCAGCATTTTTGCTTTTGAGTATTACTTGTTATTCCTTCAACTTTATCCCAGGCTTTCCTAGTGAGTCCCCATTAGTCTTATCACCAATTCACTTAACCCTGAGGATTAACAATAATCTCTTAATTATCTCTATTCTGTCTTGTGATGTCTCATCCCCATCTTTCAAATGACACCTCAACAGCAACACCCAGTACAGTTAACTGCCCCTTTGTTTTTGAATGCCTCTGTTTGCATTCGTAATCTATGTAATATTTAAAAAAATGTTTCTTCTTTCTAAAACATAAGAACTTTATTGAGACACCACTCATCTACCATCCAAGACAGCTTACCAGTGGGAATTATGCCAGCTTCTCAAGACTCTTCCATAAACACCTTCACTACTGTTGTTCACACTGGTTTAAAAATTTAGGGTTGCTACAGATTGGCAGGTCATATGGTATAAATCTTCAGACCAGAGTCATCAGTGGCACCTATGAACTTGTTGGGGATGTAAGCTACCATGCCGTAGGAGTACCGCTCTCCTGGTTAACAAAGCCCACTATCATGGATGCTTGATCAATTATTTTTATTTCAGTACTGTAGGAAATAAAAAAGAATACATCAGAAGTTAGTCCAATTTGGGCAGAAATCATGATTGCATGAGTGTTTACATCTCTACTTGTGGTCCAATACAAAGACTGCTTTTTATTTCTATTTATTTGTTTGTTTGTTTATTTATTTTTTTATTTATTTTGCTCAGGCATCCTGGGCTTTCAAGGAGACCTCCTGCCATACCCCGACAAATCACTTTTCCCCATACAGTACAGTAATATGAAATCTCTAATTGTTCATGAGGAATAGAGGGCCAGCACCCCATAGCTCGGGTGAGCCGGGTAGTGGAGTCAGCTCTACCTGACCAGTGGAGATTCTGTACTGAGCATCCCCAAAACACCCTGCAGCTGCCCCGTCTCCGTGTTCTTGCCCTGTTTCTGGATCTGGAGCTGCAACTCTGGGCTCTGACATGGTTCAGACTCTACCCGTGGTGGAAATCTTAGAGCCGAGGCAATTATTTTTCATTTATTTTCTTGAATCCTGTCTACACTTACCTACTGATTTGAAAATACCAACTCCTTTTGTCAAGTGTGCTCCCAGAAGACCAGCCAGGAAAAATGTAATAGATATAAGACTGGGGGGGGGTCACCTTTTACTGGTATAATATTGATTTTTCTCCACTTCAGGGTTAAGAGGGATCAATCTTTAGAAACAATATTTAGTTTCTATCTCCTGCAGAGCTGTTAGGAGGATGGTTGAGTGCTAACACAAAGATTAGAAATGGTGGGGTCAGGAGTGCTGGCTACATTGTTTCAAGAATAGGTGAAGGGTGTTTAAGCATCAAACCCAAAACTGGCATAAATACAGGCTGAGAGTACAAGCTCTTTTGACATAGGTCGGGTTGCTTCTGGGTGTACAGTGCTCAGTACTAAAGTTGATAGTAATGTCAAAGACATAACGGTGATACCTCGTGTGCTGTCATAGAGAAGAAAGAGTAGGTGTGTTTGGGGTAACAGATGTACTGATGCAAGATAAAGGGCTCAGAGAATGCCATTCAATCAGTGGTAGACCCACCTGGTTATCTCGGCATGTGTGTGTGTGTGTGTGTGTGTGTGTGTGTGTGTGTGTGTGTGTGTCAGAGAGGGGGGGAGAGAGAGAGCGAGACAGGGAGAGAGAAACGGAGTGAGTGAGTGAGCATGACACACACACACGTAGAGGCAGAGGTACAGAGAGACAGGAAAACATCGAGACAGGCAAAGAAGGAAAGAGACACAGAGACAGATGGCAGAGACAGGCAAAAGAGAAAGAGACAGACAAGAGAGACATAGAGAGATAGACAGAGACATACAGAGATGACAGAGAGACAGGCAAAGAAGGAGAGAGAGGCAGACAGGGACACACATACAAAGATGCATACAGAGACAGAGAGACAGAGCGACCACCATGCCACTAGGAACAATCCCAGGATGTGCAGTGGATTCTTTAGGAGGTCAGAAATACCAAGCCGAGATTGAGACCCTTCTAAGAGATTCTCACTTCACAGAATATTTTGACCTGGGAAACTGGGAGAGAAGGCATCCTGCTTTCACACTCAGGCTCGCATTTGGAGAGCAGTGATCTATTGTGAACCGACACCATGGTCATTGCTGCAATCTCCAGCATGCATAGTGCTAAGGAACTCCTATTTGCAGGGATGGGTAAGAGTGGAGGATGGTAAGTGGAAGGATAGAGATTAGGATCTTCTCACAGGTTCCTTTTTCTACATCTGTGTTTCTCTTGTTTCTAGCAGAGCTGCTGCAAGCTGTCTGCAGTGTGTGTCAAGGCTGCTTCACACAGGCAAGAGTCTCCCTGCCTCAACATCCCGTCCTTTCTTTGACTTCAGATCTCATCACCCTACAAGGTTGCTCTGTCAACAGCTAACAGAAAAATGACATTGGGAAGAGCAATGACGGTAACTGCTGTTTGGCATGTATTTTACTATTTTTTTGCTCCTTCATGTGAAGTTCCAGATTGGAGCTGTTTCAGGGGAAACAGAAGAGAGAGCACTGAAGTTCTGAGGAAGAAGGGGTGCTCTAAAACCTGTCCCAGGTTCTCCTGTAGTACAGCACTGTTTGAGCCATGGGGTCTCTGGCAATGACCTACAGCCTTCTTTAGACTTTACCCATTTCTGCAGCAGGGTTGATCAGGTGCATCATGGGGCATATACACTTTATTAGTCTCTGAGATTCTGAGCTGTAAATTCAGTTATAGCTGCCTATATGTGCTTGGATGTGAGGTCATGCATTGGAGCATGTGAAACCTAAGGGTAGCTACATCCTTAATAAAGACTCCTCCCTCCTTCATGACTATCCACTGGCAATAGTTCCTCAATATGGAATGGGGCCAAGATATCATTCGCTCATCTTTGCCAGAAGTTTGGCTGTATTGATCTTGTGTAGTCCTTATACAGGTTACCACAGTGGCTGTGACTTCATGATCATTGTGGTCATGGCGTGTCCAGTAGACAACAGTTCACAGCTTTTCTCCCCATCCTCTGGTTAGTACTTTCTTTCTACCTCCTGTCCTACAACATTCCCCGAATCTATGTGTGCGTGGGCATGTCTTAATACACTGTCCTGGTTAAGGCTGAGCTCGGAGTCTCGTAAGTCTCAGCATTGTGGCCAGTTGTGCATCCCTCCACTGACTGCTGTCCACTAAAAAAGAAGCTCCTCTGACCAAAGGTGATGGCTGCCCCGGTGTATGGGAATAACCACAAATGTTTGTGACATCATGACCACTTACCAGAATAATAATAGCAGGTTCTACTCTAGGGCCTGTGATATGCATAACCAGGATTACAATACAAGGCACGAAGTTTCCTCCCATAGAGCAGACTTCGATTCGAATCAGAAAGCAGTTAGTTACCCTGGAACTGTTGTGTTACTGTTTTGCCAGTGGGCAAATCTTGCCTGGCAGGTGAGTATATAGCGTGCAGGGGCTCGTACTAGGTGAGACTATTGGATCTTTCTCCCACAGCAGCCTGCACAGCTCCTCCTGGTACTCTGAAAGCTTGTCATCAGGGATGGGTGGGGAACATTGGACTCCTGTGATTCTCAGTGTCCTTGCCTATAAACTGGGTGCAGCACTGAATTCGGTCAATGCTGCTGAGCTGTTGTTTTTATGAACTAAGGTCTTCTACAGAGTGTCTTCAACAGCTTGTGGTTAATTGTGGAAAATGAGTTTGCTGGTCTGTGTGGAAATCTCACATTTCCTATGAGGTGTGTGAGGGAATGGATCCAGGATCCTGGATAAATATAAAGGACTTAAGGTTTTGAAACCTATTACTTCATGCTAATGGTCTTCTTTACAACTATCTCACTTGGAAGCCTTATGTTGTTAATTCAAGTCACAGAGCTAGAAGAATATTTACATGAATATATATGTAATACATAAATATACATGTATTTACATGTGTGTATATGTATATATATATGTATATATATATAGATGTCACATATATTTTTATTGGATATTTTCTTTATTTACATTTCAAATGTTATTCCCTTTCCTAGTTTCCCCCTGAAAACCCCTATCCTATCCCCTCCCCCTGCTTCTATGAGGGTGCTCCCCCACCCACTCACCCACCCACTCCTGCCTCCACACCCTGGCATTCCCCTACACTGAGGCATCGAGCCTTCACAGAACTGTACTCCCATTGATGCATGACAAGGCCATCCTCTGCTACATATGCAGCTGGAGCCATGGGTCCCTCCATGTGTATTCTTTGGTTGATGGTTTAGTCCCTGGTAGTTCTGGGGGGTCTGGTTGTATGAGACACATATCTTACATAATCTGTGAAAATTTTTACATTATTATATAACTTATGTAAGATACACATGTTGTAATACACACACACACACACACCTGCACACACATAATACAGTTTACTATTTTACATCAGTTACTGAATTTTTCTTCTGTGTTCTTTGCTTCTTTTATCATAACTCAAGTCATTGATGTTTGTTATTATTATATTTATATAACTCAAGAGGTTCATATGGCTGTGTTTTAGTTTTTATGACACCGTGCCTGTAGGTAGTTTTCTCATGCAGTTACCTTCATAATAACTGAAGCTGAGTGCTTATATGTAATGGCAACATCCATTATAATTGAGGTAAAAAAACATATTTATAGGTTAAATTATGGTTATGTTTCATTTGTATTTGCTCAGCCAGTTTGCTTTTATCTCTGATTTTACTGGACGTATTTCACTCAGAATGATTAATAGGTGAGGTGAGATTTTAAAAGTAGCAAATCTAATAGCCAGTCTTGTAAGTTCACAAGTTAATTTTTCATTACAGGCTCACATAAAGACTTCCAGGTTCTTATTTTTTTCCAGAGCAGGAGAATGAAGCATCCAGTGCTGTTCTTCTGTTTTTGTCCCCAGATGTCATCAGACACTTCTTATACTTTGATGGTTTTTTCTCCTCTCACAGTGCTTTTGCTTGGATGTGATTCCCTGTTTCTAGATTATATATCTTTCCCCTTCATATATGAAGACAAATGCCAACTATCCAACGGTGCCAGTGAAGAGAAAGATGATTGATTGGAATGCTAAGCATATTTTCCCTTAAGAATTTGAAGGTTTAGTGTACTGTGAACTCAGAGGCCATTTTTGGAACGTATAGCTTTGGAATTCTTTCTCACAACATTCCAAAAAACATACAGGGTGTGTGTGTGTGTGTGTGTGTGTGTGTGTGTGTGTGTGTGTGTTTGCAGGCGTGACTTCTTGGCTACAGGAACCACTCTATCTCCTTGTATTGTTTTCCATTTGATTTATGAGCTACTGTAACAAGATTGCAAGGAACTGGAGGCCAACAAATCTTTTAGATCTTTACATGCTTTAAATGTTTAGCATAGTTTAGAGAAGTTGTCAGTACTCAGTGGATTTTGCTAACTGAAATTGACAGGTACTTCCTGCTTCTCATCGCCTACCTAACTGTGGGTTGCATGAAGCTGTCTCACAAGAATTTGCTCATTATGCCTACTGTGTAGAGAGTGGAGAAACACTTACTAGAAGGAAGGTCAATGGGATATAAATATCCAGACTGAAATAAATGCACCATGCCTTTTTGATACCTAATTACTTTCAGCAATGCAAACTTATTAGCTTTTTTTACTGAGTGAATTGTGAATTTCTTAATAATAATGTCTCATTGAAGTTCGTCTCAAAACAAGAAGACTTCTTAAAACGGAGCCCCTAGCCGTTGTGTGGTAGCATAGCTGGTCAGGAATTGTTTCAAAAGTGGAGATTCTTCTAACCAGAGCTGGGGTTGGGGCTGAGTAGAACTGGTTGTCACTCTCAGATGGACCCCAGAAATATTTGACACTGGAGTTAGTGAATATTGGCTGCAGAGCTCCCACTGTTAGTTATAACACTTAGTGGTGATGATAACCTAGGGGTTGAAGGGGAAAGTCACGCAAGAACCATTGGTAAGGAAACATACCATTAGGTATGCTGTGGTGTTACTTACTGGACTAGTATCTTTTTTTTTTATGGGGGGCAGGGTAGAGAGGGCTATAAAAGAAATTATAGTTTTTTTCTAAAATTAAAAAACAACATATATATGTATACACACGCACACACACACACGCACACGCACATGCACACACACATGCACACACATATATAAAATTGTGAGTATAAGTGTGAATCTGTAGCAGTTAATGTGTACCAAGCACACGCAGGTGCCTGTGGAGAATGGAGCACTAGGTCTCCTGACACTGGAGTTCTATGAGTTGTGAGACGCCTGACATAGGTGCAAGGATCCAAACTGAATTTGAGTAATGCTCTTACTATCTCTCTAGCCCTTCTACTTTGAGTTCAAATAATTTGCTCATTTTTGGTTCTTCAATTACTCTGAGGAGATCTGAGGTAAGTCTTGTTTCCTGGGGTTTGCTTTGGGGTAGTTGTTGTCAGAGTGGACAAGGGACAGATCAATCAGCTGTTTGGTCCCACTCAACTTGGTAGAAGGTGGTGACATCATTGATGTGACTCTTGATGTCCATGGCTGAACTTGGGGGACTAAACTTTCCTGACTCTATTCACCACCACCTTTCAGGGACTTCCGTGTAGAATGTGAAAACGGGACGTGTTTATAGCTAAAGCTATAGGTGGCAATGCCATTCTAGAATTAGGAAGTCTGATTTTAACTTGCGTAACTCACAGAGTGGTGATCTTTAGTCAACTTAATTTACAGATGTTGCAGCTGGGTGGTGGTGGTACATGCCTTTAATCCCAGCACTTGGGAGGCAGAGGCAGGTGGATTTCTCAGTTCAAGGCCAGCCTGGTCTACAGAGTGAGTTCCAGGACAGCCAGGACTACACAGAGAAACCCTGTCTCAAAAAACCAAGAAAAAAAATTTATGGGTGTTGTACTCCTTCTGTAGGATACTTTGAGGCCCATAAGCTAAAAACAAGTATTTATAATTTACTCATTAAGCCATAACAGATACATTCATAATGATCATTTGAAGAACTCATGCACTAACACAACAATAACTATGTGGCTTCCTAAAGGTGGGTTATACTATAAATGTTAGTTTAGGAATACTATGAAGTATATATCTTTTGTTGACATCTGTCAAATTTATTGATTCACCTCAGTAGTACAATTAAAAAAAATCAGCAAAATTTACTTCTTTAGTTTAAATACTGGCTTTGCATACATGTAAAAATCTTTAAAAATTATGTACTGATTTAAAGTTAAAAATTTTATTTGTAAAAAATATTAACTAAAAATGGTACATTTTAAATTATCCAACTTCTAACATTTCCCTTCACACTTTTTCTAAATATTAAGTTGTTTAATGTAAAATGATAACCTAAAATTCTTTTAAAACATTTTAGATATTTTAATCATGGTATCTATTTTACTGAAATTGTTTTGTATTAATTTTTATTTCTGAAAATATTTAAGTACCAGATTCTATCAGATCATGATGATTTTATATAAGACTTTACCACCCAGACATGATGAACCAATTCATAAATTACAAAAAAATTGGTACATTTATTTATTCAGTGAGAGGAAACACTCATGTGGAAGTCAGAAGACAGCTTGTAAGAGTTGGTTTTCTCCTTCTGTGTGAGTTCCTGGGATGGGTTTCTGGTTTTGTGATAGGCACCTTCCGTCACTGAGCCATCTTACTGGTCCCGTGTTCAAAATGTTAGGTAAAAATACACACAAGGATATATACAAATAAGCCCCATTCTTAAACTTTGACAATATTAAAACACCTAGCCTCAAAAAATCATGATTCTGCAAGAACGACAGAGGTAGGTGACAGCCCAGTTGTAAGTGCATTGTTGGTAAAAAGTTCAAGATTGTGAAGGAAGCAAGTCTATGGAAAGCTTAGGAACTCAGGCCTCTACTTGGCTTTAGTTACACAACCCATTGCTACTGATGTGCTTAGCAGTCTTGGCCCGATCTTCTTGAAGTTGCACACACACCCTACTCTGAGCAACACAATAGGTTCCTTCTCTCATATCCACCCTTTAGTAACTTTCCCTTCGTGGCTACTTCACTCAGACAAGTCTGGGAACATACCTGGAAACTAGTGGCAGCGGGGCAGATCCAGATTCATCCTGAACTGGTTGTAGGTTCAAGGGCAGCAAGTAGGACAAAGTGCATCCTCCAAGTGAGCTTTTAGGGAAAATGCCGTATTTGCCATCTATGCCTATGTATGAGTGAGTGTGTATAGGGTTAAAACCAGATACATCATGGGACAGGGTGTATACAGTAAACAAAGGCTGATGTAAACCAGTTTGTCAATCAAAACAGAAAACCACTCATACTTTGCCCATTAGTCACCAACTCTTTCTCTTGAATGCATAAAAGAAAACCATAAACAGTAACGTGGTGTACTTGGGAATTCTGGCTCAAGTGGCCTACTGGTCCCTTGCGGTATTTCCTGTATTGTCTCTTTAAGTAAAACTTCTTGGTGCCTTGCTGGTTCCTGTGCCTTTTCAACTTCTTTAATGAGAAGCCAAGAACCCGGTGACATCTGACTCAGACAGCTACCCTGGTAACAAGGGTGCTTAAATATCTGGAATAAGGATAGAGTTGCATTAAGTAAGTGCTCTTAATGTGCAAACACATAAAAACATAATAAATACAAATAACAAATATTCATAATGATAATAAGCAAGAAGGGCAGAGCAAACCTTTAGAAATAGATGTTATTTCTAAGCACAGATTTGGGTTATCATTTTAGGGTTTATTTTTATTAAAAGTATACAGCTTTCTGTGTAACAGGTATATCAAGTTTGGATACATTGGTCACTGAGGCCATCAGGTACCCCTGCTCCCTGCATGCCATGTTTGCCTTTGTTCTCAAACTTTATCTACTTTTAGAGGCTGAATGAGGAGTTTTCCCTCATCTTTTAACTTTATTCCTGCACCTAACATAATCTGTACTCAACCTTCTTGGGCTCCTGAGTTAGCCTCTGAACTGTTGAATGCTGCTCTGAGACCTGGATAAAGCTTGAATTGAATTTTCAATTTGGAGTAAAACATTCTTTCGATGTATTTTTGAGAATGGTTGGGGAAATAAAGCAAACCAGACTCACTGTGAGGTAACTTGCTGATGTGGAACCATGTGTCTTGACTACAGCTTGATTTGAAGGAAGATGACTCATCAAGCATTATAGGCAACTCACATCAGTGGGCATTTTATTAATTTGTTTCATGGAAAAGAAAGACCCAGGGGAATGCTCACAAATATAATCAGGTTCAAACATGACTGATTAAAAGGAATTTCTAAGAGTAACACAGCACAATGTCAGATTAAAGAGAAACAGCACTGACGAGCCAGGTAAGAGAACTGTGGAGGCTTTCCTCAGATACACTTCCTAAATGAACAATTCTCAAAGAAAGCAAGTTAAAAATTATGGGGAATAAGAAACAGACACACTGAGTGCAGTTCCCAGAGCCTCATGTTCATGGTCAGGCACAAGCTGTTTGTGGGACCTTAGAAAAATGGGGACCCCAGAAGCCAAAGGGGTGGGGTAGAGGCAAGAAAATAAAGATAGAAGGTAAACCAGGCAGGGAGAAGAATCAGAGACCAAAAACCAAGGTTTAAATTAGGTGCTACTGGCAGTGGCAGAAGAAGATAAAAACTGGGGTTGGCGTAAAGGTGAAACAGTTAAGGGGGGTTGAAATGTGGGTGTTAAAGTGTGGGTGAAGCTGAGGAAGCACATACAGCAAATGTGTGCAGATTCTGGAAGTGAACAGTAAACTGCTGAAGCTGTTCACTGATCCATCGCCTTGAACATCTTCTGTGTTCTCCACTGAGGATGTGACCTTCTGAAAGAATACCGGCATAAACGAGCCGTGTCCTATGTCCTTAAGTTACCATGACCAAGCATCACCCGACACCCAGGGTGGATCTGCGTTTAGTCATAAGAGTGCACTGGAAGCAGTTCATGGGAACGGTGAAAATGTTTCTTTAGCTTCTCTTTCTAGTTCCATGCTCAGTGACATCATGTTGGGGAATCACAGCTGGCTCTGTGTAACTATTCTTTCCTACAGTAACTGAATCAAGGGTGCCCTTCCCTGCCTCTCTTCCCCTATGTGATTGTTAATATTGAGTGTAGATTTCACAAGACTTAAAATCACTTAAAAGGCAAAACTGCCATGCTTATGAAAGAGTGTCCCGATTGGTTGACCGAGGAAGGAAAACTCATCTAAATGTAGATGACGCCATTCTGTGGTTTGAAGTCTTAGATTGGAGAAAAAAAGAGAAAGAAAGCTGATCCAGGATTCACACTCCTCTGCTTCCTGACTTTGTATGTGACATGCCAGCAGGCTCATGCTTTTGACCCATGTCTTCCTTGTCATGATGGACTGTGTAGCAAAAACTTAAGCAACAGTAAATCCTCTCTTTTTTAAGTTGCTTTTGTCAGGTATTACGTTATAGCAATGAGCAAGGTAACCAACACATCACTCTACTTGAACTCTTGCAATATTTTGGCAATTTCATTTCTCTGTTAAACTCAACAGCTATTAAGTGAGCAGTTTATAAACGTCAATCCTGGGCTAAATACTTGTCAATACCTTTTCAAAAGAGATCTTTTCCTTTTGTCCTAACTTATCCTTTTGGTGCTTTGAAGTTCTTTTCAATTTAAACTTTTTGTGTGTGTGAGTGTGTGTATGTGTGTTTGTATCTGTGTATGGGTGTTATGAGTGTTCCTTTGTGTGTATGTGCATTTGTGTATGTATGTTCGTGCATGTGTGTGTGTGTATGTGTGTGTGTGTGTCTGTGTATGAGTGTTTTTATATGTGTGTGAGCATCTATGTATGAGTGTTCAAGTGTTGGTACATCCATGTATGAGTATTCTTGTGTATGTGTGGGTAAATCTGTGTATGAGTGTTCCTGTGTGTGAAGGGCCATCTTTGTATGAGTGTTTCTTTGTGTGTAGGGTACACGTGCATGTGTATGTGGTGATATGGAGCCTAGATGTTTTTCTTCTTGAGCTCTATTTTATACCTAGAGTGAGTGCTCCTCAGTATGTAAGAATCTCCTCCTGAACTTGGAGCTCTTGTTTCAGCTGGTCAGGTTGGCTAGCTTGCTTTGAGAATTCTTTAATTAGAATATTTTACTTTTTATTTTTATATTTCAAATGAGTACTATAGTTATAACATTTTTACCTCTTCTTTCCCTTCCTAACTCTTCTGGTGTCTCTGTGTCCCATCAATCTCTCTTAAATTCATGATTCCTTCTTATTTGATTATAATTGTTACACACACACACACACACACACACACACACTACTGAGTCCACTTATTGTTTATGGATCTACATGTGTTTAGAGCTGACTGGTTGGGTTGGGCAACCTGTCAGGGACCATATCCATGGTAGAAATTGATTCTTCCACTCTCTGTGACCATTAACTTCTTATAGTCCTTCATGTAGGGGTGAGAACTTGTGAGTTTTCTCCAACCACATTGACATGTCGACTGGTGTAATCATTATACAGGTCTGTTGATGAGGTTTCATGGGTACACCTTCCCTGCTATGCCTAGAAGACACTATCTGGCAGTCGGTGTCTTGGTCCTCTGGTCTCTTCTATTATTTTTGCTCATTCACCACAATTTTCTCTGAGTCTTAGCCCCAACTGATATACCTACCTTGTTCTGGCAATTTCTTTTCTCTGCCTCCCAAATGTTCTGATTTCAGGAATGCTATCAATCTCTCCTGGCTTTCTACAGGTTCTGGGCATCCAAATTCTGGTCCTCAGGTTTGTGTGTCTTCCCCAACTCAAGCTCACGTTTAATTATTGCTGTCAGTGTGTTTGTTTGCTTCCACTTTCCCAGAGAGTAAAAATACAATGCCAATTCAAGTTTGTCAGTTTGCTCCCTGGTTTTGGGTTGCTGGCTATGTATACCATGACTGTACAAGGGAAGACCATTTTTCTGTTTTCTTTTTTTTTTTTTTTAATTGGCAGTGTCGCTCCTGATAGTGTTATGGCTTTACAACTCTGAGAAATTGTGACCGAATCCCTTAGTTATTATAATGATGCACAGTGAAAACTTGGAATAGTAATTACATAAGGGAGAAAGTCCTCCAGTACCTTTTGCACACACACAAAAAATGGGAGCACTGAGTGTTTTCACAAATCTAAGCAAACTGGGTCTAAGCTTCATGTACTGAGGTTGACAGTCAGTTATTTTGAATCAGTTATTTTAAATACCGAAATTCACCAACATTGAAATTAGAGAAGGACTTATCACAGGGCTCTGGTAATGTCAAATACCTCTGAAAGATACAGACTAGACTCAAATAAGAGTCCCTTGATGGCTGATAAAATATAGTCACACGAAAATTAGGTGTCTTGTTTTGAGTGCAGATTTAGTATGATGATGTCTTATCTGGATTGGCTTAGATGCTATTGCATCTGGACACCACTGGGAATGATTAATAATAATAATAATAATAATAATAATGATAATAATGATAATAATGATAATAATAATAATATCATCATAATAATAATATAATTATTATAAAAATAAAATAAAAAAGTAATAAAACCCTTACTCCCCCAGCAGGAACAGAGAAGAAAAAACTTACAATTTCTAGGGAGTACTAGAGTCACAAATTGGGATGAAATCTCTAATGATAAGCTTAAAGCCCACTTCTGAGAGGGGAGAAGTTGATCTAGCAGATCATATAAAAACTGGGGTGATGGTACTTCCTTAGTTAGTTTGGCCATTTGAATTGTGGCTTTTCAAATAGTGTGACCCCCAGCTTAAAGCTATCAGAATATAGTCAATGAACTTTCTGCAGTCAGCTCATTTCATTTGGGGCAATGCTTCTGTCTCTAGGCGCCATCCAGAATTTGGATAACGACTTCTTTTTGAAACATCAAACTGGAGAAGATTTCAAGAGATTAGAAAATGATTGGTTTAACGAACTGATATCAGGTTTGACTGCAGGCTTTAAAAGTTCTGAATTTTATTTCAATTAATGGAAAAGTTAACATACACATAACGTTGAGGAGTGGGATAAATAAGCAGAAGAGACATTTTGAATCATCATTTGTTTAAGCCAAATCAAAATTGTTAAGTATGTCTCGCATCCAAATATCCACAAAGGCATTATAACATCAATGTCTTACTGTTTAATTACTGTTTAAAAAGGAAAGGTTTTTTTTTTGTCAATTTTGTCTTTCTACGCTTAAATTAATTTTTGTGTTATGTATACAACTGTTTTGCCTGCATGCATGTCTGTGTACTTTGTGCATGCAGTGTCTGCAGAAGCCAGAAAACGGTATCAGATCCCCTGGGACTGAAGTTGTGGAAAGCTGGGAGCTTCCAAGGTAGCTGTGTGTGCAGGGAACTGAACTCAGGTTCTCTGCAAGAGCAGCAAGCGCTCTTAATCATTCAGCTATTTCTCCATCTTCAGATTAAATTAATTTTTAATGATACATAACCATTGAAATAATACTGATCAATGGACTCCTGTATGATGTTATGATACATGTTTATATTGTGTAATGTTTAAATCGCAGTGAATATGTTTGTCTCAAACATTTATTCTTTCTTTATGGTGGGAGCCTTTAACACTTTTTCTTTTAGCTTTTAATTTTTGAAAGGACTGTATTTTCTCCAATGCATAATTTTAACATCTCAGAGAGTCGCTGGGGTATAAATGTATCAGTTTATTTTATTAGCTTTATCCTCTTCTGTTGGGCTGGGTGTCTCTGTTTTAGTGCCGATTTCATTCTGCTTCAGTTACCATACCATAGCTTTGTCGTTAACTTTGAAATCAGGTGGTGCAAAGCTCTCTCTTTGTTCCTGTTTGCTCAAGATTGTGTGTGTGTGTGTGTGTGTGTGTGTGTGTGTGTTTAAGGATTATATTCTAGTCCTGTGAGGAATACCATTGGTATTTTGGTAGGGAAGAATTGAGTCTGTAGCTCATTTTGGGCAGTGGACAGTTGAGAAATGCTGATACTTGGGCTCAACAAATGGCTTAGAATACCTGCTGCTCTTGCTGAGGACCTGAATTTGATCCCCACAACCATGTTAGAGATGAAATATTGAAATGAGGGAATAAAAAATTGACATTCACTGCTCTTTCAGAGGATCTGTGACACGTGACTCACAACCCAAGGTTGTTCTCTGACCTCTGGAGGTAGCTGCATTCACATTAGCACATACATCAGACGCACACATGTGCACACGCTCGCGCGCACACACACACACACAGAACACACACACACACACAGAACACACACACACACAGAACACACACACACACAGAACACACACACACACAGAACACACACACACACACACACACACACACAGAGAGAGAGAGAGAGAGAGAGAGAGAGAGAGAGAGAGAGAGAGAGAGTTCTTGAACCAAGTTAGCAAAAACAGCCAGTTGCCTTTGATTCTAGTGTATAAAATGAACTGGAGTGCTTCATATTTGGAAAGACAAGGACTCATCACTTAAGCTGAGCCTAGCAAGAGACTACAGCACTAGTGAACAATACCACAAGGAAAGGAACGATGTTTTATCTAAGCCCATGCATCTAAAGAATACAGACTTGACCTCAGGGTCAATAATAAGATAAACTTACCCTTTAGTTGTTGACTAGGTGATTCTGGGAGTCATACAAATGTGGTATGCAGAACAATAAAAGAATATGATGCTGGGAAAGAAGAGATCACATGAGAGTCCTCATAGAAGATTCTTGACATTTTCTGTCTGATAGTGACTAAAATAAAAGGTACGTTTTAACTTTAAGCTATAGGGTTTTATATTTAATGGATTTAAGCAAATAGAAGAACTGGGAGGAAACTCTGACAAATCATTGACTTTCTTTATTTCTTTTTTATTTTAAATTAAAGTTATTTTTATAGATTATATTCTGATTATGGTTTCCTCTCCCTCATCCCCCAGATCCTCCTCTCTACCTTCCCAAACTCCCAATTCCATGCCTTCTATCTCTTAAGAAAACAGTTGAAACAGATCCTTAAAATAGAACATGAGAAATGTGTACTCATGCATAGACACATATGGGACATGCACAGAGACACACATGGAGACACACAGAGAGACACGCAAACAAAACCAGTAAAAACTAAAAATCAGAATCAGAAACCATAACATACAGGCAAAAGACCAGTAAGGTATAAAAGTGCCCAAAGCAATATGAACCAAAAAGATCTCCCAAAATACCTTTGAGTTCATTTTGTGTTGACTAGGTACTGCTGAACGTGGGGTCCATAAGTGTGACTTGTATACCCCATTGAGAGACTCTATTGGAGAGATTAATGTTACCTTTGTGGGTTCTTGTTAATTGGAGATGGTTTCTAGGTTGGGCAATGGAAACTTGAAATCACTGGCTTTGAATTTATGGTACATAAATTCAAACGCGTGTGGACAGGATGCATAGTTATCAATGACAGTATCATACAAAAGCAAGTATTTCCAGTATGGTTATAAATAAGGAAGGGAGCCAACTGAGGCGGAATGTTCCTGTAGTCCCAGCACTAGGGAAGCCTAGGTAAGAGGATCATGGATTTAAGGGCAACATATTGAGAGCCTCCAGTAGGCCAAGTGTACTTTTGTGTTGCCTTTCTGCAGTCATAGGCCACATGGCTCTGGGTAATAGACATTCATTCTGTCCCCGTTCTGGAGTACAGAAGTAGGCAGACATGTTTTGTCTCAAGACTGTGTAGAAAGAGATTCTATATATTGCCTCTTACAGCTTCTTTTGCTTTAAAGAAAAAAAAAAAGCATGCATTTCATTTCTTCATGTTATCTTTCATTCTATGCTTCTGTGTCTAGCTCCATTTTTTAAAACAAGGATTCTTGTACATTATTGGGAGCTCACTTTGACAATGAGCATAAGCCTTCCCTTCCTTGATCGCTTTTGGGTCATACAAAAGCAATAGTCACATCTTTACATGGGTAAAAGTCTAGTCACATGTCGTGTACATTTAACACTGTGCATTTAAGTAGGCTGTCACAACAAAACACCACAGACTGAATGGGTTAAATGCTAGCAATTTGTTGTGTGTAAATCTAGGGGACTGAGTGTTAAGAACAGGTGTCAACAGGGTTAGATTTCTTCTGAACTTGTTCTTCAGGGTTTGTGTGCAGTTCTTCCTCACAGGGTCATTCCTTTGCATGTATGTGTGTATGAATGTGTGTGTATGTTGTATGTGTGTGTGTGTGTGTGTGTGTGTGTGTATGTTGTATGTGTGTGCATGCATGCATGTATGGGTAGTATGTGTTTGCATGTGTGCATGTGTGTATGTGTGTGTACATGCATGTGTGCGTATGTGTGTGCATTCTTGGTATCTCTTCTTGGATCCAAATTTTCCTTTATTATAAGAATATCAGTCAGATCAGATTCAGATCTACCTTAATAGACTCATTTTAACATAATCATCTCTTTCAAAGAATTCTATCTTCAGCTATATTTACATTTTTAAGATATTAAAAATGAGCAGAAGTTTTGAAGGGCTAGCACTCATTCCATTTAAAAATACGTAATTCTCAATTGAAATAATGAAAAATATGTTCAATATATTTATGCTGTATTTATGAATGCAGCCAAACTTTATATATCTAATGGATAGTTTCATAAAATAGTTAAAATTAAAAACTAAGGTTTATTAGAAGTTCCTGACTGAGAGTTAATTAAAAAAATGAATTAGACAGAATAGTAGCTGAAATGAGCTAATATTAAATGTAATACTAGAATTTTGCTAAAATATCATGCTGATATTTATTTAGGAGTATTTTTTTTAAATCTTCTCCTTTTACATGGAAAGATTTATGGAAATAACAATAGAGAAGAATTCTTCCTCAGTTAAGAGCAAGCATGCAATCGGAATGGAAGTGTCATTCACTCTGTATATTGCAGTTGACTTTAATGAGGCAATGGAGTAGATTCCGATATACATTCCAGCTCTCAATATTTTGCTGTATCGTGATGCCAAGAATAACCAGCAAGAGAGAGATGATCAAAAGTCCTTTATATAAACAAATAGGCTATTTTCTTGGCAACATTATCATTGATTACAAACAAAGAAAACTAATGTTAAAACATACACACATATATAAACATTAGACAACCTGTACCAGTTACGTTTCTATATTTATTATATATTAATGTTCATGTGGTATCAGCATGTATCAGGGAATCCAAGATCATGACGTCTATAGATACAGAAACATCATGTAGGTCAGTAGTAGAGCACGTGCTTAGCATTCACTCAGCCTTGGCTTTGAGCCTCAGCATCATAAAAGAAGTAAAAAGAGCCTCACCAAATCTCATGGAAGGTCCATTTTATTCTTAGAAAAGGCTAAAGTACCCTCACATTTAGTCCTGTTTCCAAGCTCAACTTTCTGTGTGATTCAGTTGGGCAGGTACTTTCGGTTTCCCTACCATTTCTAGCTCATATAACTCCACCAACGAACAGGATTACAGACACAGGACTGGGCTTTAAGTACTGTGTATGCTAATTCATAGTAAAGTACTTTATAGTTTATAATATCAACAGATAGTGCAGTGAATAGTGTCTTCCCTCCTGAAGTATCTTCTGAGGATCAAATATGCTTGTCTTGATGAGGTTTGATTGGGGGAGCTCATTTTTTTTGTCATTTTGTCATAATTTTTTTTATTGAAGTATGAGATAAAATCCATTTTTAAAGTGTACCTTATCTATTTAGTAAATTAATTTTTATTTCTTAATATATTTATTTGAATGTGTGTGTTAGACTTGTTTGAAAATAGGGTAACTTGCAGAAGTTGGTTTTCTCTCTTTCAAATGGGTTCCAGATATAAAACTAAAACCTTGATGCTTGACAGTAAGTCCTTTAACCTGCTGAGTGGCTGTGATCTTTTGTTATAATTATATATAATATAATATATGATATATGATTTTATATTATATTTTAATACAGAATTGATACATATAATTACATATAATTTTGTTATAACTTGTGACTAAGCTATTGTGGTAATAGTTTTATGCCAGTGATAAATATATAGAATAAAAAAAGAGAGACCTTCTCATCTTAGTCCACCTTTGGAAGCTCTGTTTCTTAGCATTATGGGGCTGACAATTATGGTTTATCTTCATGGGTCTGTATCTTATACATCTACACAGATACACATGTATTCAGACATCTGTGCTATTAAAAAATAAAACATAGCTTTATTGAATAGCACATGGTCTCAATACCTCAGTTGTTCCCTGTATGTTTCCCAGTCACATTTGGGTATCAAATTCAAGAATTTAATGCTGAATTTAAGATATTTAAAAATTTTTAGCTGGGCATGGTGGTATGTTACTGTAATTCTAGCATTCAAGGGACTCAGGGAGAAATATTGTTGAGTCTGAGGCTAGCTTGAACTGTACTATTAGTCTCTGTCTCAAAAACAGAAAGAAAATAAAAACATGAATAGTTTTTCATTTGAAAATATCATACCCTTTATCACTTTTTCAATAGGAAGAAGGAGGACACAGTGAGACCTTGTCTCAAAAATACCGTTTTCCGTTTATATGTGAATTCTAGATTTTAAACACACACACACACACACACACACACACACTCACACACACACGTACACACATATGTGCACGCACACACACATGCACACACCCATGCACACACACACATCATGTTTGAAGGAGGACTGTGTAAGAAGAGGAAGGCAATAGGGTGGGGTGACAATAGACAGTATTAGGGTGAATATAAACAAACTGCACAAGATGTATGTGTGAGAATATAGTAATGAGAGATGCATTTATGCTAATTAAAACATACATGCTGATGCCACTTGAGAGTTAATATGTAAGTATAGAAGTGTAACTGATACGGATTGTCTAATGTTTATATAAGTGTGATGTTTTAATATTAGTTTTCTTTCTTTGTAATCAATGACGTTACCATTTTTGCATATATTGCACATATATAATATTTCTGCATATATTGCATACATGATATATTTAAAAATAGATCATTTTCTGTTTTCATTTCTTGCTTGCTAATACTACTTTAAATTTGAACCCACATATCTAAGACAAGGGATAGTCCCAGCTCGTGCTTCTTTAAATTCTTTAATTTGTGGTTCTATGTCTTTGTCTAGGTTTATGTAAAAAAAGTTGGCCAAATTAGACTAAGAAAGATTCCTTTATTGCAGGTATATTTTGGGTTAGTGTTGCACTGTTAATCAAACATATTAATGTGGAATTATTTAAGTAGTATTAAGTTTATATTGTTGTATTGACTGAAGCTTGTGGTCTTGTTTCTGGGCTGCGGTCTGTGGACTAATGTAGAAGTTTAGTTTTTGATTTTCCTCTCAAGATAGTAATAGAGGATGTGTCACAAAGAAACAAGCCAGTTAAAAATGTCGTGGGAAGTTGTGAAGGTGTAATTTCACTAATCTTTATCCTTGGCTTGCGGTCGTCAGATGAAGTCGAAGGCAAAGCAAACACATCCAACTTTTAGTCTATGGGCAAGAGTTTCATTTTCTTAAAAAAGCTGGTGGTTATTTCTGCATAGCATCCGTATGGGAGAAGCTTCTCTTCACAGTCATGTTCCAAAATTACTTTTTGTTACCATTAAAAAAGGTAAACTCAACAGGTCCTGGAAATGTGCTATGGTCGTTTTGTTTTGTTATTAAAGACATTAAATGGTATTTATATATGTTTGTTGCCCGACAATGAACAATTTCTCCACCCTGTTTTAATGCTAAATTCATTAGTTTTATAGTGGATAAATATGTTTGGTTTAAGACTCTGAATGCGACATTTTCTGGAATGACTGTGTGCATGGGCAACATTCACTAGAACAGGTTGGAGATACTTCAGGTAGGGATGGCTGGGATGGTATTGTCTAAAATGTTAGAGATCAATGGCCACCAACTCACCTGCTTTGTCTAACAACACAATTTGCCTAATCTGGATCAGAAAAACATGTAGTCTCAGTCTATTCCTAAAGTTAGGCCAAACCCTTCATCCATTTGATGGTATTCCTTTAAAAGTCTTCAATGAATTTCTTTGATTTTTCATCTTTTAGTTTGAATTGGGTTACTGCTATTTGCAACTGAGGATGTTTTCCTGGCATAGCCTGTAAAACACGTAGCATCATGTAGCAGGGAATTAGGAAGCTTTTAGTGGCGTGTGGTGCCTTTTCTTGGAGCTTCCAGGTGAGTTTTCTCTCAGTTTCAGCTCAGTGCCCGCAGGTATACTTCCGCTGTAGGAACTTATGCTGTCTGGAGCTTCTGATACATAAGAGTCCTGAACATTCCTTCCTTAACCTATTGTACTTTATATAATATTGTTTAGTAAATGTAATGGGAGAGGAAAAGGGGCTGAGAGAAAGAAAACTTGTGCTTACTATTAGACCGATAGATGGGTGTTTCTCTTTAATAAAGAATCAAATGTAACGTCAGATATGGTGGCTGAGCACTGAGTAGGGTGTAGTTTCAGCATTTGAGAAGCTGAGGCAAAGGGATTGCCTGTGAATTCAAGCTAATTTGTGGTACAGAGTAAGTTCCAGGAAAGCCTGGGTTACGGAGTGAGATTCTGTTTCAAACAAAACAAAACGCTAGTGTGAATGATAGATTACTTATCTAGTGAGGACAACTACTGGTCACTTATGGCAGGGCAAGGTCTAATGTCAGTAGTTCAGGGGGAGTGACAGAAGTTACCTGTATGACTAAGTTCTAAGTTTAGACACACATCACCAAAGAAATTGTTGTTGGTGCTTGAATTGCTGAGGGTGGGGCTTTTATTTGGATGAGTTCTGCATGATCTCGAGAAACGCGGCTTCTTTCATTCACTCCCCATTAAATCATACCGTCTTACCACTTAGTACTCCGGAGATAAACTTTCAAACTAATGTATAAAGTCGATTCTCTCCTTACAATGATGAACTAATGGCTTTAATAGACAGAGTTGACACGTACCTCAGAGGATAAAAGCGTGGGGTCTGACCTCAGACACTGAGGGAACAACTTCCGTTCCAGGCAGTTATCCAGCGTATCCGTCCTTTCCTAGCCAACATCATGCCTGATTTCCTCTTAACCAGGAGATGTGTTTTGATTTTGCCTTAATTTTCCAGGTGTCTCTTACTTTCTTGCCAACTTGGAGCCATGCAGCTGGACCGGAGGATTGACTAGGAGCCCATGTTCTGACCATGTGTCTTCGTGTCACCTTCTAAGCCCTCAGGGGTGGGCTGTATCCATGGCAGCTGCAGCATCTTTTGTTAATTTTCCCATCTTCTGGAAAGGACACCTGGTCCTGAAACCTGATCTGTTATATATATATATATATATATATATATATATATTTTTTTTTTTTTTTTTTTTTTTTTCTCCTATTTGGAGATGCTTTTGGTCCCCTCTGCACTGCTGTTAAATGGCTGGACATACAATGATTCCAGATTTCTTTTCTGTTCCTGGGTATAGTAAGTGTATTTTAAAAAACCTACAGAGAACACACATGGTGGCATTTTGTACATGCATGTATAAACTACATTTCATCTCCTAATTCACGATGATGCCATGTACAGAGGCTGGAGCAATCTTTGCATCATCTCTAGGCCCTTTTAACAGCTGACATAAACCAGATTTTTTTTTTTAATAAGCAGAAAGACAGTTAGGGTTTTCCATGAACAGCCGTACAACTTGTGTTGAAGGGTGTGAGTGATTTTTGACCATTGCCTCTTAGAAATTACACTGAAGCCCTCGGGGTGCCATTTGTCCCTTGAACTTCAGCAGAAAGATACATTCTTAATTAGATTCTTAAATGTAATACATTAGATCATTGCAAGGAAATCTCACTTATTTTTGACGACTGATTCATAGAAGAGAACAAATTTTGGCTTGTTTCAGAAGACAGTGATGAAGGATGCTTTGGCCAGTGCCCACAACTCAGATAACCTGGTGGAAAGCCAGAGTGGGGAATGTGCCTCGGAACTCCTCTTACAGGGATGTAAATTCCAATCGTTGATCTTTTCTTACTGTGGGATCTACTCCTCCACCCTGGTGAGAATACTGTCTCATAGAGCTTCTGCTGGAATGAAATGTGAGGTCATTTATAATTTAAAGCATTTATAACATTAAATTATAATGTACAAATATTTATAGAATTTCTAGAACAATGTCGAATTGCCTCACAGGAACTCAGTTATTCGAAACCTTTTCCTGAGCAGCTATTCTATGCAGGGGCTGCGTATGAGTGACATGAGTCCAAATACGTCAAAGTTTGTGTCTTTGAGAGGATGAATGGACTAGCAATAGGCTCAGAAATGCAATCTGGAGGGAACAATTACAGAGGCCTGACTAAGGGAGTACTGAGGGCAGAGGAGAGACACATCGAAACCCTGGAGAGAGAGGGGTGGGATCAGGAAAGGCTTGGCATGATTGAATGTGAGTCAGGAAAGAAAGTGTAAAGGTAGGTAATGAAGCCTGAGGTGCAGTCTGGGAGCTGAGCGCTCACTCTGGGCATCATCTCCAGCACCAAGAAAGAAAAGAGACATCTCATAAATACATTTAAAAATGGCTCGTGTGTACAATCTCAGCATTTGGGAAATAAAATCAAGAATATTAGGAGTTAAAGGCACAAAATCAATAGTCAGTAAAACAATATTATGTAAGGACATTCAACTTACTGAATTTTTTTTTGCTTGTTTCATTAATTCACATCGAATCTGTGACATTTTTCAAGTTTTTGGTCACTTGTTGATGGTTCTAAGACATTTCCTGTTGGAGATAAGATAGGCGGAACCAAATTCATGGAGCACAAAGAGTTTATAATTCATACTGACACTGGTGTCTAAGAGACTAAGGAGAAAATGATGGTGTAAGAAAACCATTAAAAATAGAAAATATTTGATGTTATAAAATTAGATGCAGGGATAGTTTAAGCCAGAAGGAACAGTAAGGTAGCAAATATTACTGGTCTTAAATTTTGATTTTTATGAGGTGGAGGCTGGAACTTCTTCTGAGCTACACCCAAGATGTCCTGTGATAGACTTGTGGAGTTGAAGGTTTATGGCTCAGCAGAACCTTGTGTAGGGCAGTTTATGAAATAGGATACTAAATTTCTGAATGTTACTGGAAATGAAAGGCCTGTGACTCAAGGCTCAGCTAAGAGAACTCACTGGTAGATAACTGTGAGGCTCTGTTGCTTGTGGATGGACCTCAGCACTTTGCCTCTTCAATACTACCTTGCTAATGGGTGAATTCATTCTAACTACAGATAAGGATATTAATGAAATGACACCCGAGTAGGATAGAGTGCCTGGTTGAGTGATCACTCCCCTTTCAGGATGTGACTTGACTATGGAAGGTTAGCAGTTGTATGGATGTTTAGTGATTGATTCTTCAGGTTTTTGCCCTGTTGTTTACATGTTCCTAATGTAGCACCCTTTAAAATACCCTTAATTTTTCATTAACCCTGTGGCTGAATAGCAAATAAAGGAGTTATTGTGGTATTAAGTGTAATGGACATTTAATTGAGAAGTCACTCGAACTGGCTTCTGAATTTTGAGATTGTTCATACTGTAATATAGTTCCAGATGAAGGGCAGAACCTACAGGAAATCTAAACATCTGGATGAAAAACTATCGTGTTGAGAAGGATCAATTACCCATTTGGTCAGTATGAACCAAAGATTAGATTATTAAAGGAATTTTTAATTATATGCTATCAGATATTATATGTTCTGTGGATGTAGCTAGAATGAAAAACTGATGGGTGTGATAGCACATTCCTGAAACCCTAGTGCTCTGGATGCTGAGGTAGGAGGGTCATGAGTTCAAGGCCCTTCTGGAATACATAGTGAAGACCTGTCTAGAGAAAGAAGGAGGAAAGGAAGGAAGGAGACAGAAAAAGATGCACGAGCAGAGATGTTCTCCTAGAGCAGTCATTTAAGAGTGAGTCAGTAATACCTTACTAGGTTAAGAACATAAAAGATATTGGCAGAAAAATATGGAGGATTCTGACTGACTCAGCAGTATTGACTTTGTATGTGTGCGCATATGCGTGCACATATGTGTGTACATGTGTGTGTGTGTGTTGTGTAAACTGAAGAGTAGGTCTTTTGTGATAAACGAACAAACAGAATAGTGTAGTGTACATCATTACAGTGAAGAAAATTCCATCTTGAGATGTTTAATTTATTTTAGTTTTATACTAAAGAAAAAGGATAAGCATTGGTAGCTATACTTTTTTTTTTAGAAACATAATAGTGGCTGGCATGCTAAATATATTTTCTGTATTAATCCCTGGAATCCTACAATAACCCAGCAATATTTGTTTTAAAAACTGCTTAGCACAAACAGTAGTAAGGATCACTGTGGCATTTTCCTCTTGGACGCCCACTTCCCCAGCACAGGCTTCTCCCCACTGGTGTTTTCCATCCTAGTGTCACAGCTCACGGGCACACTCACCGTGGACTTGCATGCACACAAATGATCAATGTAAGCTAAGAGCCACTTTCCAGAGGATCTGACACCAAAGCAAATGAAGGATTCAGTAGATTTTGTGGTATTTAGTCTGGTAACCTATTACTCCTTGATAGGCAGTTTCTTGTCATTAAGCACAAAACAAAAAACGAGAGTGAATGGAGTTCTCAAGAATTTGGCAGAGGAAGGAGAAAGGAGGGAGGGAAGGGAGAAGAGAGGATATAAGTATGTGGATATGGGAGGTGCAATGAGAACTTCTGGGTAGCGATGTATTCTGTTTGTCTATGAGCATATCATTTAACTCTTCTTTAGGACATGATGTCAAAGTACATTAAGAAAATGATTTGAGGAGGAGGGAGAGATGACTCTGTGGTTAAAAGCACTGGCTGCTCTTCACAGTACCTGAGTTCATTTCCCAGCACCCAGATTGCAGCTCACAGCTACTTAACTCCAGCCCTTGCAGATCAAGTGCCCTCTTCTGGCCTCCTTAGGAATCGCGTGACATCTATTTGCATAAAATAAATATTTAAAATATTCAAAGAAAGAAAATAAATGGCTCTAGGACAATAGCAAAGTGTTATTTTATGTCACATAATTCAATGCATGCATATGAGAATTTTTTTGTTTTATTGATAGTACTATTTTGAGTTATGTTCAGAGAATCAGAAGTACTTAATATAAACTTTTAAGAAATTATAAACCAATTTGTATCTTAGCTGCTGTTGTTTTTACTACAATTTGAAGGAATCTAGTTTGATTAACAGTACTTAAATTTTACCACAATGTTTTTAAACTCCAATACAAACTGGAGTATCCTAAACTTTACCACAATTGAGTAGAAAGATAGTCCCTCATTATTATTCTTGTTAAATTTTAGGGTGTTTCAAATGTTTTATAATTTCATAAATAAATGTTCATATCTCCCCCTGTAAGGAAGAGCAGCCTTGATCCTGGAAGAGAGTAAGCTCTGTCAGTAAGTCAGGGGGCTGAGATCTAGCCCTGTCTCCTTCCTCTGTGACCTTGAACCAGTCAATTTACTATCTCTCTGACCAAGGATTTTCTCACCTGTAAAATACAAGAATTGAAGTAGATGATCTCTCAGATTCTTTACTCTCAAATTTTATGGCCAAGTCGACTTTCTGACAGCTAAAAAAGATGGGGCTAATTTCAATGCATATTGTCTGTCTGCATACCTAGCATATAACTGATTGCGGATGCCTAGAAGCTAAAATGAAGGGTCAAAGAGTTACCATCTGCTTCTATTACCAATTACATTGTGGAGCTGCCTCAATTTTTTTAAACATTTAGTGAAAAACAGAAGTTGGCAGGAAATGTGTTATAAACAATATCACCCCTACACATTCATTGAATAATTCATAGGCAGTGTGTGGTAGAGCCATCGTTTCTGAAGTGGTATTTTTTCCCCAATACCTGAATGTTCCGCATCAGTAACAAACAGTTTAGTTAACATTACTTTGCTAATTATAGAGCTTAGAGATTGAGGTATCAGATCCAAATGTATTGTATTCTTAACAATTGTTTCTGAGTTAATCTTTCCGTATTAGATAGGAATGAAACATTCACCACAGTTGATTATTCAAATAATCATCTTTTTTTAAAAATCAGCCTTATTGAAGTATAATTGACAGAAAAAACTATATACATTTAAAGTATACAATCTGATGTTCTGATCTAGGCAGCTATTGTGGCATTATCATTACTGATCTAATAAATACCTCCTCTACCCATATATTATCATTTTAGGGTCTGTCATCTCAGCAAATTTCAACTACATTATACTGTGTTATTAATTAAAAATGTGCATGACTTATTCATTCTAGACATTTAAAACTTTATATGTCCACGCGGCACTCTCCCATTCCTCCCAGGCTCCCTGTCATGGAGTGATCACCACTATACTCTCTGCTTTTGTGAATTCAACACAGAGTGCGTGCACAGGTAACTGAGATTATACATTCCCATATGAGTCTGTTTTGGTCTTTGTTTGTGGTTGATCTCCTCATTTAACTTGTGATTGGCAGTGTTCATGGACACCATGTCTTAAAGAAGAGTCAAATGTTATGCTCATAGGTAAACAGAATACATAGCTACTCGGAAGTTCTCATTGCACCTCCCACATCAACATGCTTATACCCTCTTTTCTTCTCCCTTCTCTCCTTTCTTTCTCTTTCGTCTGCCAAATTCTGAAAAAAAAAAAACAACCCATTCTCTTCTTATTCTATGAAAACATCAGTGGGCTCAGAGTCCTCAAGTAGCCAGAATAGTTTGGGGTGGGCAGTACCTCTTCTGTATCCCACAAGTAGAGCTGTCTGGAGTAACTCTTCCTTGTTCCCTGAGCCAAGTCTCATGTAAGGCCAATCCACAAACATTGTAGCCCCAGAAACCCCCAAAGAGAAGCTTTCCAAGTCTGTGGTGGTGAAGTTCAGAACACAGTCAATTTGAACTAAGAATATTGTGAAAATATTTGAACTTGGGTGAGATATTTTTGCTTCTGTTTAAATATTGATTATGCCTGATGTTCTAAAAATTCACATTAAAGAGAATGAAGAAGCTGAGCTATGAAGACAGTTCTGACTGAAGAGATGATGGAAACCTGTGACAGCTATTTTTATTGTCAACTTATTACTAATTAGGGTCATCTGAGCAGGGAGCCTCAACCAAGGGCAACTGTTCAGATTGCCTTAACTGATGTGGAAAGACCTAACGCAGATGTGGATGGTGTCTTCTGGTAGCGGCCTAGACAAAAAGAAAGTGGTCCAAAGAGTATCATTTCCCCTTTCATTCTTGGCCTTCCCTTTCTCTGCCAAAATAATTTATCACGCTGCTGCTGCTGCTGCTGCTGCTGCTGCTGCTGCTGATGGTAGAGCCAGCATTTGCAGGCATCTATCATTACCTGACCAGCAGCTCTCTAGCAACCCTCAAGATTTTCAGTACTAGTTGGAACTGTTGAAACACTCCTCCCACGTATCGAGCAACTCTCAGGTTCTTAGCATCTTCCGTGGGAGACAGCCATTGTGGGGCATCCCTGACTTCTTAGGAACTCAGCCTCAAGGCCCTAGCAAATGCAGGATTCTCAGCCTGTGGGGTGAGAAGTAGATGGTGCTCCTTTGAATATGCCAACGAGCAAGCAAGCAAACAAATAAATGAATACATTCTTGTTCATTCTTAATACAGAACCCAACCAGATTTTTCTCTCCCCAAATATCACAGCTGTGGAAGTGATCTTAGGGATATCTGGCTGGATTTGTAAGTACATCCCTTTGCCAATCAGATAGAGAGAAAAGATAAAGAACCTTTCTACTTCATCTTATATAAGATTGCCAATATTATAATCTAATCGTTGAATGAGTACAAGATAACATATAATACAGACTCCTGCTCACTTCAGGTCCTGTACCTGAAAGGTTCCCTAACATTGACACCCTTACCCTCAGCCTCTACCACTCTATATTTCATCTGCTTGATCTTCTCCTCTTCCTCCAAGATGGCTTTGTCCGTGTCACTTATTACCTGACTGAATTTGCTTCCTCCCTACCCCATCTTCTTTAATTGAAAACTCAGACAATTTGCACCTATGTATCAAGAACCATATATCTCAGGAAGATGAGTAATTACAGATAGGAGTAAATTTGGAGCTGGGGTGTAAGTAGCAGAGTGTGTGCGTACCATGTACAAAGTCTTAGGTCATAGCTACAGCACTGAGAAGAGGTAGAGACAAGCAAAAGGGAAGAAAAACAATTATTAACATTTGTCTGGTATACCAGAAGTCCAAGCTTGACAAAGTGACTTGTATGTAGGACATTCATAGGATGCACTCCAAATGTTAATACATAGATTAAGTCAGTAATGTACATGTTTAAGTGTCTCGATCATTTTTTGTTAGACTGAAATCCTCCTGTATTCCTTAGCTGCACTTGGGCCCTTTTATGGAGCATCATCTGGAAGCACCTGAGACTGTGATTGAGCTTTGTTGTATTAAGTGAGGCTTGCTGGGTTGATGAATCACTGAGGACCATGTTCTCCCAGGAGTCTTGTTCCCAAGATGAACCCAACAGTCTTATCTGACATGCATGCTTTAGTCTTGTGGTCATTTATGCTTGTGTTTTGCTTTTAGTTTCAATTCCTTGGTATGGCATTCTAGTTTCTCCCTAGAATCTGGAGCTTACCCTGAATCCTGGTTTACTTAATTGAAATCTGGGGACATTTGGTTTTGTTTTGCTATTCAGATTTGCTATTCAGGCCTGATTCAGATCCTGGCCTCCTACCCAGATGTTAGCTAAGAGTCCTGCCTACAGACTGCTCATTGAGAAGTGTGACACCCGTTTTCTCTCCAATGTGAGATGTCTCTATTTAGTGACACACTTCAGGAATCTAGGGCAAGAGTGTCATAGGGACCTGAGTTGGAGTCCAACTCCTTCATAGCAGAATTCAGTAAAGGTTTTTCAGTCTTTGACTTGTTAATTAGAGTTAACAAAAAATCTTCTTGCTGTGAAGATTATAAAGTAGTGTTTCCAACAAATAGTAGGGTACACACTGGAGTAATTAGCATCTTTTTACCCTGTAAGGATTAAAAGTGAAACATGGCTGTCAGACAGGATATTGGCCCACTTGTATTCTGACTACTGACTGTAAAGTTTCCAACCCAATGTTGAGAATGCAGGGCTTTCTACTGCCAAACTCTGACAAGCAAATGTTGGGAGGTTTGCAGAGACCTTTGACTGTTGTATCTTGTTGCCTTTGCCTTGGCAAGATTAAGGAGATTGATTCTCTTAAAGACACAGTAATTAAGTAGGCAGAGTATGAACTGTCAATAATACCAACAAAGCAATTCATTAAGAGAGGGCAGATGCTATTGGTTAATATACTGTTTTTAAACAACAAAAGGTTACCACTAAGTAAGCCCAAATTGTTCATAATTCACATAAAATTGATAACATGTTGACTTCATTCTTCAAGGTTTTCTAGATGTTACTCATAATGGCACAGAATAAATATTCTTGGAATTCGACCAATATATTTCTATAGAAACTGAAAGTGGTAAAAGTATGCTCAACTTCTTGGAAATTGCACGTGTGCTCAACATGTATGATTGTTTAATTCTAACAATGTGGTAAAAAGGCCATGGATTGTGGAGCCACACAAATATGGTTCTGAATTTCATTCTATTAATATCGCCAAGATGTTGTTTATTCATAGATGAAATAGCTTTAGTTTCACTATTTCAACCTGGTGGTTCAGATTAACTATAAGACTGTCTGTCAAGAGACTCCTGCTATGCTACATCAGTTTCTATCCTTTGGTTTCTAAACCAAACACCTGTTTTGCATGTAATTAAAGGGAACACACCTGATGAGTGCTCTTATCTTCATGTAAGAAATGTCACTGTAATGTCATACAGGACTTGACTCAGATAGTTTTCCTTTTGGTCAGTACAAGTCACAGATTTCTTAAGGACATGGGTGAGGGAGGGGAAATGATTATTATTGGTTCGATACTAGGAAAAGAGGGTGCTACTAACTATGTGCTATTGCGTATGAAATTGTGCCCATTTATTGCACAGAGAATCACTGGGCTCTGGTTTACACACTGTGTATTTAACACTGAACAAAAAAATAGTCTTGGGCTTTATTCAGATTATGGTTACTGATATGATACAGAAGATTAAATAGGTAAGTTATTTATTTGTAACTATAGATAATGAACAGAACATCAAGAAAATCACAGTAAATACGCTGCTGTCTGTGTAGGATTATTTCTTCGTGTGGTTGGAGAATGCGTCTGATAAAATTACATTTGAGCAGATCTGAAGAGGAAAACGAGGAGTTTTGAGATATGAAAGCTAAAAAATATTAGCGTTTTGTCTAAGCTCTGCCTCACATTTACCTGGGAACAGCTAGATATACCTGAATCACTATAAAAGGGTCTGCTTGCACCCTCCTCTCTCTTGCTCTTGCCTTCTTGCTCCCACTCCATCCCTTTGCCCCTTCCCCCCTCTCTCCCCATTCCCTTCCCCCCTACTCCACGTACTCATGGTTGGCTTCTACTCCTCTCTCTCTCTCTCTCTCTCTCTCTCTCTCTCTCTCTCTCTCTCTCTCCCTGCCTTTCTCTGCCTCTAATACCCTCTCAATTCTTAACTCCCCTCCCGATGCCCTGAATAAACTCTATTTTATACTAAACTGTTGTGCGGCTTGTCCCTCAAGGGGAAGGGGTGTTTAAGCATGGGTCTACTGAGGAACTCTCTTCCCACATACCTGACTACACATCCACAAAACATATCCTCTCTCTCTTTATCTTTTTATAAACACATCAAGTGCTCTATGCAGAGAAACAATAGCTTGCAATGAGAAAGCATAGCTCTTGAGAAAGAATACCGTACAGACTGTTTATAGCACACCATCATTATAACAGCTGGGCCAAGAGATAGATGAGATGAATTAGTTATATAGAACTGTTGTATTATATTGTGCTCCAGAATCTCAAATATTATAGACTATTGCAACTAGCGCTGGTTGCCTCCAACACATGATGGTAAAATTCTAGTGCTGGGGTGATAGGTATATTTCTATTTGCATTCATCTACATGCAGACATCCAGTTAGACCAGCACCATTTGTTCAAGATACTTCCTTTTTTTCCATTTTTTCCCCATTGGGTTCTTTGTCAAAAATGAGTTGTCCATAGGTGTGTGGATTTACTTCTGGATCTTTGATTTAATTCCATTGATCAATCTGTCTGTTGTTATGCCAGTACTATATGGTTTTTATTACTATTGCTGTGTAGTATTGCTTGAAATCAGGGTTGGTGATACCTCCATAAGTTCTTTTATTGTTCAGGCTTTTAAAAAATATTCTGTTTTTTTTTGTTTGTTTGTTTCTCTATATAAAGCTGAGTATCATTCTTTTGAGGTCTATAAAAATTGTATTGAAATTTGGATGGGAATTGCGTTGACTCTGCAGATTGCTTTTGGTAAGATGGCCATTTTATAGTTAATCTTATGGATCCATAAGCATGGGGAATCTTTCCATTTTCTGATATCTTTTTCAATTTCTTTCTTCAAAGAAAGATTTGAAGTTGTCATACAGATCTTTCACTTGCTTGGTTAGAGTTACAGCAAGGTATTTTATATTATTTGTGGCTCTTGTGGAGGCTGTTATTTTCATAATTTCTTTTTTAGCCTGCTTATCATTTGTATAAAGGAGGGATACTGATTTTTTGAGTTAATTTTGTATCCAGTCACTTTGCTCAAGATGTTTGTCAGCTGTAAGAGTTCCTTGATATTTTTGTGGTCACTTATGCATACTATATCATCTGCAAATAGTGATGCTTTGACTTCTTCCTTTCCAAACCAAATTGTATTGCCTTGATATCTTTTAGTTGTTTTATTGCTCTAGCTAAAACTTAAACTATTATATTAAATAAATATGGAGAGAGTGGACAGCCTTGTCTTGTCTCTGATTTAGTGGAATTGTTTTAATTTTCTCTCCATTTAATTTGATGTTGGCTATTAGCTTGCTGTATATTGCCTTTATTGTATTTAGGTATGGGCCTTATATTCCTGGTATCTCAAGATTTTTACCACCAAGGACTACTGGATTTTGTCAAAAGCTATTTAAGCATCCAATGAGATCATCATGTCATTTTTTTTCAGTTTATTGATGTAGTGGGTCAAGTTAATACATTTTGTATGTTGAACCATCCCTACATCCCTGGGATGAAGCCTACTTCATGATGGTGAAGTGATGTTTTGCTATTATATTGTTGAGTAATTTTGCATCAATATTCATATGGAAAAAAGGTGTGGATGTCTCTTTTTTGTTGTTGTTGTTGAGTCTGTGTGGTTAAAGTGTTAGGGTGCCTGTGGTCTCATAATCTGAATTTGACAGTGTTTCTTCTGTTTCTGTTTTACAGAATAATTTGAGGAGTAATGCTTTTAGCTCTTCTTTGAAGGTCTAGTAGAATTATGCACTAAAACCTGGGATTTTTTTTTGGGTTGGTAGATTTTAATGACAGCTTTTATTTCCTTGGGTGTTTTAGATCTACTTTAGGGACTACTACTTTACCTAATCTTGATTTAGCTTTGGTAAGTGGTATATATCAAAAAATACAGTCCATTTTATTTGGATTATCCAATTTTATGGAGTACAGGCTTTAAAAGTAAGACCTGGTAATTCTTTAGATTTCCCCAGTGTCTGTTGTTATGTCCCCCTTTCCATTTCTGATTTTGATTAATTTGGATATTCTCTCTCTGGATTTTAGTTGGTTTGGCTAAGGGTTTGTCTATCTTGTTAATTTCCTTAAAGAACCAACTTTGTAAACTCAAGTTCAAGTAGATTGAAGATCTCAACATAAAACTGGATACAGTAAATAATCTGTATCTATAAATAAAAGAGAAAGTGGGGAATAGCCTTGATCACATTGGCTTGAAAAGAACATCAACAGATCAGGCACTAAGATCAACAATTAACAAGGGACCTCACAAAACTCAAAAGCGTCCCTGAGGCAAAGGATGCCATCAAAAGGCCAAAACAGCAGCATACAGAATGAAAAAAGATTTTTACCAACTCCATATCTGACAGAAGACTGACATCCAAAATGTATAAAGTGCTTGAGAAATCTGACATCAACAAACAAATATATCAATTAAAAAGTTGGTTACAAATCTAAACAGAGAACTTTGAACAGAAGAATCTTTAATGGCTGAGAAGTGCCTAAAGAAATGCTCAAAAGTCCTTAGTCATCAGGAAAATGCAAATCAAACTGACTGTGAAATCCCTTCAGAATGGCTAAGACCAAAATCTCAAGGGACAGCACATGCTGGTGAGGTTGTGGAGCAAAGGGAACACTCTTCCATTGCTTATGAGAGTGCAAACTTCTACAACCAGTTTGCGAATCCATTTGGCAGCTCCTCAGAAAAGTGCAAATGGTTCTGTCTCAAGACCCAGCTATACCACTCCTGGGCATATACCCAAAAGATTCCCCATTATATCCCAATGACACTTGCTCAATTATGTTCAGAGAGCTTTATTTGTAGTATCCAGAAACTGGAACAAACTAGATGTTTCTCAACTGAAGAATGGATTAAAAATGGAATACTATTCAGCTATTAAAAACAAAGACACCATGAAATTTGCAGGTAAATAAATGGAACTAGGAAGTTTCATCATGACTGGGGTAACCCAGACCCAGAAAGACAAACATGGTATGTAAATATTAGTCATAAAGACCAGAATAACCATTCTACAAACCACACACCCAAACAAACTAAGTAACAAGAAGGGCCTAAGGGAGGATGGTTGAATGTCATTGAGGAGAGGGAACAGATTAGACATTGGGGTAGATGCAAGGAGGGGACTGGGTGTTTGAGGAAGAGTGGGGATGAGAACAGGAGGGATGAAACGTGGGGATGACAGAGGGAGAGAGTACTGGGAAAGACAACAGGATGGGAGTGGTATCTTTGGGATGAAGTACAAACTTAGGACAATGAAAACTCCCAGGAATCTATGAAGGTGACCCTAGCTAAGACTCCTAGGAGTGGAGGATATAGAGTCTGAACTAGCCATCTCCTGTCACCAGGCAAGCCTTCCAATGGAGGGAGTGGGACACCAACCCAACCACAAACCCTTAGATCCACAATTTGTCCTGCCTACAGGATGTGCAGGGGTAGGGGATAGAGCAGAAAACGTGAGAAGGGCTGATCAATCACCGGCCCAGTTTGAGACCCATGCCATGAGAGGAAGCCTACCTCCGACACAGCTGATGATAGTTTGCTATACTTGCAGACAGGAGACTAGCATAAATGTAACTAGTGAGGCTTTACCCAGCAACTGTTGGAATGATGTAGAGATCCATAGCCAGAACTTGGAGAGTGGAGCTTAGAAAATCTCGTGGAAGGGGTGGGGGAGAATTGAGGGAGCCAGAGGGGTCAAGAATACCACAAGAAAACCTCCAGAGGCCACTAACATGGGCCCATGGGGACTCATGGAAACTCAGCTGCTAACCAGAGGGTGTGGATGGGATGGACCTAGGCCCTTTGCACATATGTAGCAGTTGTGTAGCTGGGTCTTCATGTGGTATTCCTAAATCAGGAGCAGGAGCTGTCTTTGACATTGCCTGCCTGTGGATCCTTTCCCCTTAATTACGCTGCCTTATTTAGCCTCAGTGGAAGAGGATGTACCTAGTCTTCTGTGGCTTGATATGCCAGGGCTGGTTGATGTCTATAGAAGGCTTTCTCTTTTCTGGGGAGAAGGAAAGGAAGAATGGATGGAGAAGAGATGAGGTGAGAGGGAGGGACTTGGAGGAGAACCTGTTGTCGGAATATAAAGGGAATATAAATTACATAATCAATAAAAAAGAAAAAAGTTTCTAATGCCAGAGTCATTACATACTTGTGTAATAGAGAATAGAGAATCTTGTTGGTATTGACCCGGAAATGTCATCATCTCTGCTGGTAATTTTTTTTTCATTTTTTAAATTTTTTTAATTTTATTTTTTAATTGAATATTATATTTACATTTCAGATTTTATCCCCTTACCCCATTCCCCCCACCACCCAGGAACCTCCTATCCCATCCTCCCTCCTCCTGCTTCTATGAGGATGTGCTCCCACCTACACCTCACTCCCACCTCCCCAACCTCAAATTCCCCCCTACTCGAAGTTCAGCCTTCATAGGACCAAGGATCTCCTCTCCCACCTATGCCCGACAATGCCATCCTCCTCAATTACCTAGGCACATGGGAAAAGTTCCTGAACAGAACACCAATGGCTTATGCTCTAAGATCAAGAATTGACAAATGGGACCTCATAAAATTGCAAAGCTTCTGTAAGGCAAAGGACATTGTCAATAAGACAAAACAACAACCAACAAATTGGGAAAAGATCTTTACCAATCCTACATCCAATAGAGTGCTAATATCTGATATATACAAAGAACTCAAGAAATTATACTCCAGATTACCAAATAACCCTACTAAAAATGGGGCACAAAGCTAAACAAAGAATTCTCAACTGAGGAAACTTGAATGGCCTAGAAATACCTTAAGAAATGCTCAACATCCTTAGTCATCAGGGAAATGCAAATCAAAACAACCCTGAGATACCACCTCACACCAGTCAGAATGGCTAAGATCAAAAATTCAGGTGATAGTAGATGCTGGCGAGGATGTTGAGAAAGAGGAACACTCCTCCATTGTTGGTGGGACTGCAAGCTGGTACAACCACTCTGGAAATCAGTCTGGTAGTTCCTCAGAAAATTGGACATAGCATTACCTGAGGATCTAGCTATACCACTTCTGGGCATATACCCAGAAGATGCTCCAACATATAACAAGGACATATGCTCCACTATGTCCATAGCAGCCTTATTTATAATAGCCAGAAGCTGGAAAGAACCCAGATGTCCTTCAACAGAGGAATGGATACAAAAATGTGGTACATTTACACAATGGAATATTACTCAGCTATTAAAAATAATGAATTCAAGAAATTCTTAGGAAAATGGATGGAACTAGAAAATATCATCCTGAGTGAGTTAACACAATCACAAAAGAACACACATGGTATTTACTCACTGATAAGTGAATATTAGCCCAAAAGCTTGGAATAGTCAAGACTCAAGTCACAGACCACATGAAGCTCATGAAGAAGGAAAACCAAGTGTGGATGCCTCGGTCCTACTCAGAAGGAGTAACAAAAATACTCAAGGGAGCAAATATGGAGACAAAGTGTGGGACAAAAACTGAAGGAGGGGCTCTCTGGAGACCACTCTACCTTGGTATCCATCCCATGTGCAGTCACCAAAGGTAGACACTGATATAGATGGCAAGAAGTGCATGCTGACAGGAGCCTGATATGACTGTCTTCTTAGAGGTCTGCCAGAGTCTGACACATTCAGAGGCAGATGCTCACAGCTAACCACTGATATGATCAAGGTTTCCCAATGGAGTAGTTAGAGAGAAGATTGAAGGAGCAGAAAAGGTTTGTGGCCCCATGAGGAGAGCAACAACCAAAGCTCTCCAGGGTCTAAACTACCAGCCTGGGAACACATAGGGAGGGACCCATGACTACATCTGCTGGTAACTTTTATATTGAGGAAAGCATCAAACATTTTACTGGAGAAGAAAAGCAATCACAGATATTTTACATCAATAAACCCTGTAAGATACAATAATGACCGACATAGCAAGTTCCTATTGATGGAATAGTAGCATAAATCATGGAAATAATCAGACATTTTCTGGTCTACCCTATAAATAAAACTACCCTATAAATAAAAAATAACTTATAAAATAAATATAAATAAAACTACTCTATAAATAAATAAATAAAATAATACCTGAAAACTTATTATCCTCTATGGATAGAGGATCGTAGGCCTTAGGGTAGATATTATTAATAATACCTTAGGTAGGTATTATTAATTAGTGAGACACAGTATGAAACCATCTTCTAACAGCTTTTTATTATACTCAGAGATTAGTCCATCTCATAAACATTTATCAGGGAAGCTTCTTTTGGCACTAGGTGATGACTAACAGAGACCAACACATGTTCACGATGGATACGTTACTGTAGAATACTCAGTCCTAAAGGGGACATTTACGTCATATTTATTCTTCTGAAAGGTAAAGTATCATTTCAGAAGTGGGGGCTGAAAGACTGCAAGGGCTGGAGATGTTGAGTAACTAAAAAAAAAAAAAAAAAAAAAAAAAAAAAAAAAAAAAAAAAAAAAACCAACCCAAAAACCAACCAAACAAAAAAACCAAACCAAAACAAAAACAATGGTTTTCAAAGACCATAGGACAGTTGCACATATGAACTCAGAGCAGTCATGGCAGCATGCATGGGACCTACGGAAGCTCAAATGAGACAAAATCCCAGCATCAAAATGGGAAGGTTGGTGCAAAATCTTACTTTTAACCGAGGAATTATGGGTGGTTGATAGCTGCTCAGAAGGGATAGTTACTTTTATTTAGAGGTGTGGTCTTTGTTAGGTGGAGCATTCTCCAGTGCTCTCTGGTGGACTTCTCCAGTGGATGGTCACACAACTGACAGTATACAGCTAGAAGAAATTGGATTTGGTGTATTTTAAAATGATGCTTGGTACCAGGCATGGGTATAGCTATTCAGCTCTCAATGGTATCTATATGCATTAGAAAAAAATTATAGTTTTTTTTTTGACTCAACATACATACACACAAGATTTTCACTTTCATACCATTTTATAACCACTGAATTTCTTAGGAATGCAATTATTATGTAGACGGAAGAAAGCTTTATTTTGTCTAGAGCTTTCTTAAGAAATTTTCATCTGTTTTAGCCAGGGTCTGAACAGTAAAGAGAAGCTAAAAAGGAAATGTTGAATACACATTATTAGCTATATTGTTGAATTGGCTAGAAAGAGTCTAATGCATCCGCCAGTTATGGGATGCCTCTGTGACTTACAAATGCATCGGTCTCAGTAAACTTAGACTCAGCTCTATTAGGGGAGGGTTTCTCATTGATGGCAGCTGCTTCCATCTACCAACCTTTGAACAGATTCAGCCTTTAACACAAGGCATTCCAAGATTACATTATCCGTAATCCCGGTGACGTCACTTTCCTGTGCATCCTCATTTGCCTTGTTCTTTCTTCCCTCTAGGCCTCCCCCACCTCAGTATCTACTTGCTCAGATAACTCGATCAAATACATTTTGCCATTTAACCTGGATCATTTTCCTCGGGATTTGAGCTTATGATGCTCCTCTTCTGCATGCACGGGCAGCTTTAGGGGAGATGAGCTTTTTCTCAGGCAGCTTTTCTCTGCAAAGATCAGCTTCTTGGATACCCATGGCAATTTACACCAGTCTCCGGACTCAAACTTTCTTCTCAGTGGTGTCAGAACAGATCAGTGTTTGTTAATATGATGACATCCAATTTCTCCATTCTTAGGTTAGCGTGACACGCAGAGAATTCTTCAGATGCTGTGCAGAAGCTTAGTCTTTAGTTGAGCACGCTCTTTCAATAAAAATAACTCAGAAGTTTCCAGAATGGGGTAGAGCAGTGGGACTGGTAGGTTTTTTGAGGTCCTAGTGTTCATGTTGTAAATCATGCTAGGGCAGCTGACATTCTTCTAAATGGGTGGCTAAGCGATTGCCCTTCTTTTCAGTGACTTTCCAGTGTCTTCCTGCCGGCAAGTGCATAGAGGTAATCATAAGCAGATGGGACCCCCCAGGCATAATTGCACTCTCTTCATTTATTATAGAGCTCTGTGCAAGGAGAGGAGGAAAAGCAAGTAGGGGAAAAGGGCAGCTTTTGTGTCATTTTGCTGCTACAGACAAATTGGATACAATTACAATTAGGACACAGGGGATGTGGATCCAGGAACATTCATCTTCCAATATTGCATCTTAAGGTGATTTCCAGTCATGTGATAAGATAAAAGGAGAACATTTTGAGACTATGGTCAGATGATAGCAAAGGTCTAAGGTGTTCTAATGCAATTTCCCTAACTGAGAGATTGCCTGAAAACTTAAGAAGTACCATTATGCTTTGAGGAATTGTCCCATGTAGCCTCAATATTTTTCTTCTGTAAAGTTTTCCCACTGTGCCTTCAAAAGAGAAAGAGGAATTAGTTTTTCTTCATTTCAGTCAATTAATGAGACAGAAAAATAAGACAAGTCACTCCAGATTATAAAATCTGGAATTTAGAAGATATTTTTAAAAACATGCTCAGATCACAGAGACACGGGACAATGACAAATGTTAGATTGTCAATTCCACTTTCTCAGCAAAGCATTGAGATCTATTCTATCCTGCTATTTGCCTGGACCCCAACAACCAGTTATGCTCCCCAAATTTTGTGTGTAATAGGATTAAAAAACATTTCCAGAATGATTTAATGTCTATGAAACCATTCTCCTTCAAACATAAAGGAAAGGGATGCGTGCAGTGGCAATAGTATGAACAAAGAAAAGTACTTCCGAGCAGAGTGAGTGCAGCTGTACATTTTTATCTAAAACAGAAAACTGAAAGCAGCGAAACGTCAGCTCTGATCTCCTGTCTTCTCCATGTGGAATGTAACAGAGAAAGTGAAGATGAAATCCTTTAGTGCTTCTTTAAGTTACAAAGTAAATTAAACCTGTTTACATATACAAAGACCTCATTTGTGCAAGAGTGAGCACGTGAGTGTGTGTGTGTGTACTTGTGCCTTAGATGACATCATCCCTCCTCACACACATCAAATCAATCAATATAATGGATTTGCTATTGATAACAGCTTTGAGTCTAATGGAAAAAATGCATTTATCTGACAAAGCACAGCAGGTTACAGTTGCTAAGCGATCACTTGCTATTACTGCTTCCTGCCTGGATTCTCTGTACGTGTTTTCCAAAACAAGCAGAATGGTAATGTCCTGTCTGCTGCTGTCAGCAAGGTCATTTATAGGTACAAGACCTCCATGAAGCACACGATCTCCACCCCTCAGTCCCCTAAGCAAATTTGACTGCGTTCCATCTGTCCTAGGATTCACTAACGGGTTGTCACACATTCTTGAATTACTGCACTTCTGTTGACATGTTGAGTAATCCTGGAGGTTAAAGGTCACACTCTATTCTCTTCTCTCCCCAGTGCTCAGCTAGGTTCTCGGCCTTTCATGTCATTCGATGAATGAGCACACATCCTGCTTGTCCCAGGGATGCTGTTGGTCCCTTTTAAAATGAGAGAGAGAGTTGTGCATTTAATGAAATAAAACAAAGCTTTGAGAGTATCCTTGTTTCTTTTTTTCTGGATACCTTTGTGCTTGTACCTCTAAGGATGGGTCAAAGCAAATCTTGCCCACTCTGAGTTTCAGATACAGAATCCAGTGCATGAATGTGGCTTTCACTTTCAGGGTAAGTGACTCCCAGGTCCTGGAGCCATGATTTATAGAGCCTATTTTCCAACTCTAATCATTCCACTGCTTTCCCCTGGAACGGCTCCAAGTTCTCAATTGCCTTATGTTTCAGGCTCCAAATGACAAGGAATTAAAACCCCAAAGTGAAAGACGCACCTTCATGTTCTAATGTGCAACATTTATATTTGTACATAAATGGCTTTTCTCCTAGTCAGTCTACACACAATAACTAGGCTCTTTGACCTAGCACTGGGATTTGAAGTTTTGGGGCAACTGTAAATGATAAGAGTGGAGAGGCTTTTTATGTCAGTAAACAATGCTACCTCTCATCAGGCTTGGTTACATTAAATTAATTTAATAGTCCATCTGCTCCATGCATATAACAAGTTTAATTCTCATTCCACATTATACTGTAATGTTCAAAGAAGCAGAAAATGATCTAGTGATTTTTTGTATTGTATACTTTCAAATTTTATTCTAATGTACAGAATATATTCTAGATCATCAGCTAGTCCCATTTTCCTCTGTAATGTCACCAGAGTGATTTCAGTTAAGTGTGAAATATTAATAGCATGCACCTACTTAAACACAGTAAAATGATATTTCTATTATACCATCTTTCTCTGAAAACATGCCCCCATATCTTATCTAATTTGAATGGTAGTAAGGAAAGACAGGGAAAATCACCCACATCCATGTGATTATTCCAGGGTACAAGTGAAGTTCAAGATCAACCCAATCAGGGATTGGGAAGACGGCTTGGGCACTTAAGACCTGAGGACTCAGGTTCAGTACTGGAACACGTCTTGATTGGTGGCTCACATTTGCAACAGTGCAGAAAAATGGACGTAGAGTGATTTCTGGCGCTCAATGGTCAGCCTAGCCTGCTTAGTGAGTTCCATGCCCGTAAGAGGCTCTGTTTCAAAAAGGAAACTCGTTAGTGACATTAGAGGAATGACACCCATCATACTCGATATTGATATCTGATGTCTGATATTCATAGGTTCATGCACACATGTGCATGTAGACCTACACACACACACACACACACACACACACACACACACACACACACACGATCACAACAACATTATAAATTAATAGTGAGCTAAATGTTATGATTTGTGGTTTGAGTTTTTCCACCAGATTGTTCCAAAGCTTGGGAAAATTGAGCCATTACTACTATGTAAGACTCCTAGATTAAAACTTTTACAAAAGCCAAAATAGGGTTGTGACAATTAAAGGATATTATGAATGTTATTTTAATGAAATAATATTTTAAATTAATATATTATTATGTAATATGAAATAATTACACCCTTGATACAATCAAAGGATTGACCGTAATACTTCTTCACAGATTACTATAGACTTTTTAGCCTGGAAGAAAAGCCAAGCATTAAACATTTATGTTAGCCAGTGTTCTCCAGAGAAACAGAAGTAATAGTGTTCTTCAGAGAAGCATATTTATTAGGGAGAAATTGGCTTGCACATTGAAAGAGGGTAAGCCCAAGTCCAACTTACTGTAGATGCAGGGAGCTGGTGTGTAACTTCAGGCTGAATCTGGAGGGCAAATCCAGGAGAGCTGTTGGTTCAATCTGAGTACAAGGTGGCTGTTCTGGTTTGCATATAAAATGCTCCCTGTAGGTTCATGCATTGAACACTTGGCTCCCACGTATTGTCTGATTAGAGTGGTGAAAACTTTGGGGTGGGTCTAGGCCAGCAGAGGTCGTTTTTAAAGTTTGTGGCTCAGGCCAATTCTGGTATGATCTTTGCTTCCTGGTTGGCATAATATAAAAACAAGCTGGTGCAAGCTCCTGTCATTAATGACTGACTTACTCTGGCCACCATGTCTTCCTGCCTGAGCATGATAGGCTGTTCCCTCTGAATCACAAGTGAAAAGAAGTGAAAAACTCTCCTTCCATGAGTTTCTCTTATCAGACATTTTTGTTTCAATGATGAGAGAAGTAACCAGTACCATTGGGGGAAAAGACAATCATGGCTCCCACTCAAGCACTGGGGCATGAAGATTTTGCTTTTAGCCTTTTGGTTCTCATCAAAGCCACTGGAGATTGGTGGCCTACTCATCATAAATCTACTGTTTTCTTAAGACCACTGATTTAGATGAGAATTTCATCCAGAAAACATACTTATACACACATATAACCATGCTCTCACGCATGAGTGCACATGCACAGACACATACACACACACACACACACACACACACACGTAAAATATCTGGGCACACTAAATGCTGGCTGACCCGATATATAAATCAGCAAGCACAGTCAAAGGAAGCATGGCGAACAGGTTTCCTCCTCATATGTTGTCGGCATGCCTCTGTGGCTGGGGCGTAAACTTAGAGACAGCATCAAAATTCTAAATTTTTGTTCCTCAGAGAAAATAAATTGTGGCACAAATGTAGGTTCTAAACTTCCCTGTCTTACCAGGTGCCAACAGATTTATTTCTAAAGATAGAATTCTAAAGAGGCTATAAAAAGCTTAATGTAATCCAGGCGTTGTTGATAGCCTGATACTTTCTAGTATCGTCATGATAGAGTTTTTTTGAATAACATTCTTTTTAATGCAGGCACTAAGCATATTTAATACACATAAAATAAAAACTAGAACTTTATTTTAATAGTCAGTTTTAAAAATATTAATCGTATTATGTGATTCTTCTGAAATGGTGGTGAAAGTTTTGTTTATTTTTGTGAGAAAATTTTTTCTTACTTTAAAAAATTTCTATGAGTGTTTCGTGTTTTGTGTATGTTTTCATCATATTTGTGTCCTGTAACTCTTTCCAAATCTAATTCCTTTTCTTTACTCACCAAATATGTTTTCTTAAAGACAAATGTGTGCTGCCTATAATATTCTTGGATGTGACACATTTTGTTTGATAATCATATATGCACATAATGTGTTGGGATCCAATTTATACTCCATTTCTTCACATCTATTTTATTTCCTATCCCTCCCTACTTTATGCTCTCTCTCCCTCTGTGTCTGTCTGTCTGTCTGTCTGTTTGTCTATCTCTGTTTCTGTCTCTGTCTCTGTCTGTCTCTATCTCTCTGTCTGTCTCTGTCTCTGTCTGTCTCTCTCTCTCTCTCTCTCTCTCTCTCTCTCTCTCTCTCTCTCTCTCTGTCTATCTCTACCGCTCTCAGTTTAATTCTGAGTCCATTTAGTACTGCTCATATCTATACAGGAACAGGATGACTGACTGGACTGTGGGTAGCCTCTCAGGACCATATACCCACCCCCAAATTAACCCCTCCTCCTTCAGCAGTGATCAGCTGTCAATGGCTCCTCAGAGAAGGGTAGGACTTCAAGAGCCATGAAGAATAAGCCAATAAGCAACATCATCAGCTCATTGGCTGCAATATCATTGGGTTTCTGCCGTGTTTGAGGTCCTGTCCTGGCTTCCTTCAATGATGGACTACAATGTGGATGTGAGTCCTGTAAGCTGAATAAACCCTTTCCTCCATAACTTACTTTTTTCATGGTGTTTTATTGTGACAATAAAAACCCTAACTAGGACATTTACTATTTATTATTTTTCCTTGTTGCTTATGCTTTTGGGATCATAGTCAGTAACAACAAAACAAAACAAATCAAAATACCTACAAACTGCTAAACAATAAAATAAAAATTTATTTTCTAATTAAAAAAATCAAAACTAATTATTTGTGATTTTTTTGTTCTTTAAAGAGTTTTATAGTTTTTATTTTTTATCTATCCATCCATCCATCTATCTATCTATCTATCTATCTATCTATCTATCTATCTATCTATCTATCTATTTTTGCATCCCAGTTGCTGCTCTGACTTCTTGTTCTCCCTTCACAGAGTCCCTCTTCCTACCCCCACTTCCATTCTCCTCTGAGAAGATGAGACTCCGTAGTTCACTCCAACCTGGTGCACCAAGTCTCTTCAGGGTTAGGTGCAGCCTCTCCTCAGTGAGGCCAAAGAAAGCAGCCCTGTTGGGGAACAGATCCCACAGCCAGGCAACAGCTTTGGGGACAGCATCTGCTCCAGTTGTTGGGGGACACACATGGAGACTGAGCTATACATCTGGTCCATGTGTGCTAGGGGCCTTGGTCCAGCTTGTGTATGCTCTTTGGTGGGTGACTCATTCTTGAGAGATCCAAAGGGTCCAGGTTCATTGACTCCTTTGGTCTTCCTGTGGTGTTCCTATTCCCTTCAGGGCCTTTTATCCCTTTCCCAGATCTTTTATAGAAGTCCCTGAATTCCTTCCAATGTTTGGCTATGGGTATCTATCTGCTTATATTTCAGTCAGCTGCTGGGTAGAACCTCTGAGAAAACAGTTATACTAACATGATGTCTGCAAGCACAACAGAGTATCATTAATAGTGTCAGGGATTGATTCTTGATCATGCTTCAGGTCTTGATTGGTTCTTGCCCTTTGGTGTGGTTCTCAAGTTGGGCCAGTTATTGGTTGGCTATTCTGTCAGTCTCTGCTCTGTCTTTGTTTCTGCCCATCTCGTAGGCAGGACAAATATTGGGTTGAAGGTTTTGTGGATGGGTTGATGTCCTTATTCTTCAACTGGGAGTCTAGCTACAGGAGGTGGCCACTTCAGGTTTCATATCTCCCACTGCTAGGTCTTAGTTACAGTTACCTTCATAGACTTCTTTCAACCTCCCTCAACCCAGATCTCTGGCACGCCCTAGAGATGCCTTGGTTTCCTGATCCACAGATTCACATTCACTGTCCAGCCTTCTCTCCCTGGATCTCCTTTCCCTGTTCCCCTCCCCATCTCCTCTCTCACACAGTTCACTCCCAACACCCACATCTGATGACTATTTTATTTCCTCTTTTGAGTGAGATCCAAACATTCTTTTCTCTAGCTCTATTAGCTTCTTTGCATTTGTGGATTATAGCATGGATATCCTGTACATTATGGCTAATATTCACTTATAAGTGAGTACACGCCACTGGTATTTTAAACTAATGGCCAACTTGTTGGTCTATTATATTTGACCATGTTGTGTTTGGGGGTTACCCCAAAGTCAGATTGAAATAACTATGATACTCTTTACAGAAGAAAGTTTTTGAGAACAGTTTTGAGAAAGGGTCCTTTGACCTTGTTGTCTCTTAAATTTCCAGGTGATGTAAGATTTAACTTACTGCTTTTATAAAATATCTTTCTCCTCTTAATTTTCTAGAATCAGAAGTTTTATTGTTTATGTACTGTCTGTGGACTTGAACGTGTCTATGTTCTGTTTCAAAGAAGTCATCTTCTTAGTGATATATGCAATATTCTCTCATCTTGAGGATACCCCACCCCCAGGGACAATGTTTGCACTACCATTTTAGATGGGTATCAGCCTGAACTTCACTTCATGATAATTCTGCTTTAGAGAAAGGATGTTGGACTGGAATGGTTGTTGCCTTAGCTCTGGGCATAAAAATTTTGCTCTATAAATACACGTGAGAGTGATCAAAAGCTGTTATCTTTATCTCTCCATACCTAAGGTAGATGCTCTATCATATGAGAAAGGCTTGAGTAGAAGAAGACATTCCCAGTTACCTCAACTTTTCTTGCCTAGAAGAGTGATTTATAGCAGTGCTAAAGAATATAAAAAAGTCACTGTTCAGATCTTTAAGAGGAGACATTATTGCCTTAGACTCAAGGCTAATGAGACAGATGAACTCTTGAGTTCATGGCTACATCTCTTTTGAGTAGAACCTGGATCATGCCAGCCTGGTACAGGAGAAGAATGATTTGTCGTTCAAATATTCACATACAGACTCACTTTTCTTATACAGATTTAGTAGATTTTCTCAATAAATGTATCTTCAGATGCTATCTTCTAGGAGCAGCACCTTCTAGTTATGCAGGGCAACTCCCTTCAGTCCGTTTTTTTGTATATTTTTAAATTTGGGTTACAAGATAGCGGGCTTCCACATAGTAACTTTATTTCTTCTTTGCCAGGATAACCTCTCCCCATCATGTCCACCTTCATCTCCTAAGTTCCGTTGGCTTCTTCCTGCTTTAAACTTCCCATCCACTCACACTGTTTCTCCTCTTTCCATTTACCCACTTTTTACAGTCTCTCCTTTAGATATCATCTCCTCACATTCCTTTCCTAGTTTTCATAGACAGTCTATGTTAGACAAAATTAGAGAGTTGAAGCTAGGATCTGCATCTGAGAGACAATATGAAGCATTTGTCTCTCTGGGCTGTGCTTACCTCACTCAGTAGAAATTCTCTAGGTCTATTTTCCAGCAGATTTCATACTTTTGTTTTCACCTGAATAAAATTCAATTATGACATGAACTAGATATTCGGTATATATTATTGGTGATTTAGGCTGTGTCCATTTTCCTGGCTTGAGAGGGGAGCACTGAATGTGGGTGTCCAAGGGTGTCTATAATATGACTTAAAATCCTTTAGGTAAATTTTCAGGAGTTGTGTAGCTGGGGTATATGTTTGTTTTAATTTTAATCTTGAGAAATCTCCAGACTGACTTCCAAAATGTCTGTCTGCACTAGTTCATATCACAGCATCAGTGTGTAAGCTTCCCCCCTCTCTGTTTCCATGCCGCTGATTTGTTGTTGGTATTCTTCATGATAGCCATTTTGATGGGGGAGAGGTGGAATCTTAATGTAGATTTAATCTGCTTCTCCAATTGGCTAGGTATGTTCAACACTTTTCCTTTTTTTTTTCTTTTTTGTTTTTTTTTGTTTCCTAGCCACTTGTAATTGTTCTATTGAGACCTCTCTGTTTAGTTCTGTTTTCTAGTTTTGAATTGGGTTATTTGCCCTCACTAATGGAACAGTGGATTGACTTTTGTAGGGGCAACCAACAACCCCTTGACAAGATTTTAGATCTACTCTAAGGCAGGAGAATTATTGGTACCACAACCCCCAGGTGACAACCTAGGCTTTGAGAGGTTGCAGATCTGGGTAAAGAACTTATTATTGTTATTTAACTAAATTGACATAGCATCAAACTGTCATCTCCAAATCTCTGCTGGTATTCATAGACAAGCTGCTCCCAACCTTAGTCAGAGATGCCTGACTTACAGTGAGTGGTAGTGAATGCAGAGACTCATGACCACCCAAGAAGCTGAGAATAAATGATGATTGTGGGTTCATTCACAAACAAGACATTGGTAACTCCTCCTCCAAGGTTCAGGAAACATGAAGGAAGGGGAGTAAGAAAGTACATCAGAGCCAGAAGGTAGGGTGAATTGTACAATGTCATTCTCTAGGGTTGTAATTAGTTTGCAATTTCTATAACAATTAGTTTACAACTCTATTATTTGCAATAGGCCCACACAAAAGTATACATTTAAAATATATCAACAATCAGCCAAGAAGGGATTGGGGTTTGTAGAATCCTGCCTTTAAGCGTTGAACTATTAAGAGATTGAGGGAGAGGGGAAAAGCATTGCTTATACTTGTGTACACACTGATGAGTTGACTGGACTCCGTTCTCATGGTTACACAGATGGACCTGATTAAATGTGGTGTGTCACAAAACAAGACAGATATGAATGAGCGTGAGAGTGGTTTGTAGGAAGGAGGGAAGCTGGACAGGAATGATATGGGGATAGGAATGAGGGGGGGAAGGGAATGGTAAGCATATATTGTATATATGTATGAAACTGCCTATGAACAAATTCAATTGAAAACAAACTATATGACTGTTTATATTGCCCATGTAAATTGAATTTTATTTAAATGAAATTGATCTAGAAATGAAGTTAGTGATACAGGGCTATACATATGCATAAATATGACATAGACATTATCTATTAAATCAGAAAGCATAATATTTGAATACAATATTTGAAACAGTTTGTTAATCATTGCTGTATTTTCCTGCCATTGAAAACTTTTCTTTTGTGCTGAAATTTCAAAAAATCTTTATAGCTAGACATTCTACAAAATTTGATTGTATAATATGCACTTGAAATCCGTTGTTTTTGTTGAAAAAGATATTTCTGAAAGGCTCAAACATTTTTCTTTCTATGTTATTTAACTGGCATGTGAGCTCTCCTGCCAGTAATCCAATTTTAACGCTTTAAAAATATTTACCCTTTTATAAATAATGAAACAATATATTTGATGCACAACAAAGCTGTAGGAGGTCTGAAGAGATGCTTCAGTAGTTAAGAGCGTGTGCTCCTGCAGAGGATTCAAGTTCAGTTTACAGAACCCATATGTTACACATCAAGTCCACCTGCACATCCACCCCCAGCTTCCAGTGATCCAGTGACCGCTTATGGTCCCCGAGGACACCTGCATTCATGTCTACATATGACCCCCTTCAACTTAAACATAATTAAAGGTTACAAAGTATTGTTTCCAGAAAAAGGTGAACACAATAGAACCATTTATTAAAAAAAAAAACCACTTTTTAACATTATGTCTCATCTTAAGCAGTATAGCAAACATAGATATTAATAGTAAATGTACGATGTGTAGGGAATGACCTATTCAGGTCATACCATTTATTAGGCATGTGACATAAACATTGGTCCAAGGACCAGAGATTCAGATTTTAGTTTTGATGTATAAAGAGTCAAATAATTCAACTAGAAAAAGGCCACAGCAAATGGCAGTGTAGAGAAACAAAAACAGTTTCTTATGAGGAGGTTTAAAGGTGTTTGGTGTTATTCATGGACCCATAGTTCTCCATCAGAAAGATGAAATATTCCTAATTCTGGAAATTGGATGGACTATAAAATCAGGTGAACCATTTGTGGGCTTGTAGTCCATGATTTATATGTCAAGGTAAGGTTTGGAAGAATGAATAAGATCCTGGGCATTAGAATCATCCAGACAAGGTATTGAGGCCAGCCCTGCTGTGTATCAGCGGTGGGATGTGGCCAGCATTGTCCATCTGTGGAACAGAGATAACAATAATGACTTTGTTAAAGGAAATGAGGACAAACTTGTAAAAATAATTTAGCACAACAGCAGGAAAACAATGAATGGCAATAAAGAACAACTCTTACAAAGGTAATCAATCATCTAAATCGTCTAAACAGCTGGTGTGATTGCTTGTACTGGGCCTGTCAATAGTCAGCCATGCATGGAGAAGGGGTTCATGCGACCCTGCCCCTTCCTGGGGAACTCTTGACTATTCATGGACACTGGGAGAGGAAGAATCATCATCTGTAGTTGTGAGCTCAACAGGCTTCATTGGTTAGCTGCACACCCATGGCTACACACACACAGGCACACACACACTAACAGAGACACACACAGATAGGAACATGGGCAAGAGACTTGTAGGGGGTAGAGTTGTTGAGAGTGGGTTAAGAGATTAAAAAGAGAATGTGGAGAGTAATCAGAAAGAAACTTTGTTTTCCTCTACTACTTATACTTTATAAACAGAGCAGATAACTAATGGCAAATTCTTTATACCACATGGAAAATTTCATAGGTGTTAGCGTATGAACAAAAATACCTACAGAGAATTTCATACATCTCTGCTTTAATCTGTTTGAAGCTTGTTGGCCCAATCAAAGCCCATTAGTCCTTTTCTCAAGTGTTTGGGCTCAGCAGGAAAGCCATAGATTTTTCTGTTTGCTGACTTGTGACCATAGTGAAATCAAGCATATTTAAAAGATGTGGAGGGAAAGAAGAGGTTCATCTTTCTATAATAAGATTAGCTTGTTCTGCATGTGTAAGGAATGGACTGTCTCAAGAAGAGTGTGGACTGCTGTGGGATGCTGCAACCAGTAGCCATGTATTGTACCAAACTCAGGGGAATCAGAACAGTGGAGCAAACGAGGCTTTTGAACTTTAACTATACTTGATGAATTTGAATTTAAATAGGCAAATATGTAGAGTGGCTGTTGCAGTGGCATGCTAGCTTTTTCTGACTGTCACAGGTACCTTAGGTAACTTCCAAAGAGAAGCATATGTTGGCTCCTGGCTATGTAGGTTGTAGTCCAGGATCAGTTGGCTGTTCCTGTTTGGCTTGTGGTAAGGGGTAGAGCATGATGGGAGTGTCTGGTACAAGAAGACTCATATCATAGGGTAGGGGTCGAAGAAACAATGAGGACAGGCATAATACTGAATACTACACTCTCTGTGGCTGCAGAGATCACTCAGTACAGCACTTACTGTGCATGTTTGTGGACCTGAAATTGATTCTTAAAAGCCAGGTAAAAGAGCCAGGTGTGGTGTCATGTGCTTGTAATCTCATAAGGGGGGAGATGGAGACAGGCAGATCCCTGAGGCTCACTGGCCAGTCAGCCTCTTGCCTTGTTAGTCAGTGAGTTCCAAGCCAATGAGAGAGTATGTCTCAGAATACAAGGTGAGTCCAAGGTGAAGGTACCAGAGGAATGGCATCTGAGACTTAACTTTCTTTTTACCTGCATTTGTATACAACGTGTGCTTGTATGCAGAAGCACATGCACACACTTGCAAGATTATATGAGCACACACAGTCTCATTCATGCAAATAACCCAGGTACAATCCCAATCACCTAAAGGCCTCATGGCTTAAAGTTCCAATGGTCTGTAAGAGCATCCTTTGCAGAAAAATTTCAATCTAAATTATTGTAATTGGATAACACAGGCAAAGAGAATCTTTTTCTGGTGTGTGTGTGTGTGTGTGTGTGTGTGTGTGTGTGTGTGTGTGTGTGAGAGAGAGAGAGAGAGAGAGAGAGAGAGACAGAGAGACAGAGAGAGAGAGAGAGAGAAGAGAGGGAGAGAGATGCTTGTCTTTGTGGTCACCCCTCACTTACTGGCCAATGGAATTGTTAAGTGTCTACCTGGTCTTGGCAGCACAAGCCTTCATTCTCATCTGAATTCTCTGTCATTTCTGTCTCTGTTTCTGTCTCTGTCTCTCTCTATCTCTTGTATGGCAAAGAGGCCTGAAATGTTGAGAAAATTATTTAGATAAAAATTTCTTCCTAATAGTCCAGTCCCCAGCAGACTAAAAAATCTCTTCTGTTGGTTGATCTTTAAAAATTGAAGCCGTTTAATAAATATTCAAAGCACTTTAAGTGTCCAGATCCTTATAAACTTACCAGTAGCATTCTGCATCTAAATCTAATTATGTGCCTCAGAATAAGTAAGCATAGAACTAAATTATTCAATCTAAAGCAACTGGACTTCTGATGTGTTTTCTTTGAGGAAAAGATCAAAGCCTTAAAATTTTGTCCTCTCTGCGAACATTCCCAGAAGATAGTCTTTAATGACATTTTCCACCTCTGCCTAAGAAAAACAATGCACATTCAGTATGTCATTAACTGCTTGATGGCCTTGGAATGTAGTTTAGATGAAGTTTCCAAGGATGCAGGGAATGGTCTTTGAGCATAGCTTGCTAAGAAGACTCACCACTGAATCTCATTCTCTTGAGCATCAGCAGAGGAGTATCTCACTGGCCACACCTCCTTATAATTACTCCTCACTCCCTGCCCAATGGAAGAGTTAAACACCTACATGGCTTTGGCTGCACAAGTCTTTGTTCTCTTCTTAATCCCACTGTTCTTTGATTTCATCAAAAGACGTATTTGCATATGGGCTGATAAGGCACCTTGGCATCAGGAACCTGGAATTTGTACAGGCACAGATTTGGCACAGGCCTGATGAAAACTCAATTATGATTTATGTCTATGCAACAGAATTTCCTATTGATTACTTGCCAGGACCATGATAAAGCAATGTTAGGCTCAAAGCCAATCCTTCCATGCCATAATCTTTCCTTGGGTTTTATACTCTGTGCCCCTCCTTGTGTTTTCTGAACATTTGTGAACAACAATGGTTCAGAAAAAGAAATGAACCATAGATATGCAAATTTGTTTACAACAAAAGATGCCTTTCTTAATGCTCAAAGTTTAGGTTGTAGCTAGCTTTCAATTACTTGGGATTTGTCCAGCACCTACTCATGTGTATCACATTGCTTTAAATGCTGTAAAAAGTGAAGGAAATGGAATTCATTGCTCATGCTTTGAAGTACTTGCTCATGGTAACCAGGACAAACAAGCTATCTTGAGATGAAGATGCCAATAATGAAGCAATCTCCTAATGCTGATCTGTTGATCCCATTGAGCAAAAGGAGGTGATGGTCAGAACGAGCCTGCATGAGCTAATCAATCTTAGCTATGATTCTGAAGGATATTAGAATAAAGGAATCATAATAGATTTGAGAGAATATGAAATAAGAGCCACTAAGGGATTATCTGGGAGAAGGTTTCTTGTTTTCTGTTCATCAGTCTCCTGTTGAGAGAGTGAAAATGATTCTTCACTGTTTCAAATAAAATCTTTATTTAAAATACAGTACTAGCCCTGATATAAGTGCTTACAAATCTGAGTCATTTCAATCCTGAAACACCCCCATGAAGTAAACTCCTTTATAATCCTCATTTTACAGATGAGTTAATTGAAGATTAGAGAGATGATTAAAAAAAAAAACCTGTTGAGTATTCTGCTCTCATAGGCAGTGGTGTGGGAATTTGTACTGACTCTATGACTCAGAACGTAAATTTTGGTGCTGGTCCCATAATCTGGCTTGAGGTGGTTCTTGCCCACAGATCCAGCTTCTAGGTGGTGATGCTATCTTTATAATCCAACTGTTCTCAATTTGTGGGTCATAGTACCTTTGGTGTCAAATAATCCTCTCACAGAGGTTGCCTAAGACCACTGGAAAATACAAACATTTACATCAGAATTCTCAACAGTCAGTAGCAAATTACATTTATAAAGTATCAACGAAAATAATTTTGTGGTTGGGGGTCAACCACACGAGGAAGTCTATTAAAGGGTCACAGCATTTGGAAGGTGGAAAACCACTGTGTTAGTTAGTTGTGCTGGCCTGGTGATCTAGGACACAGGTAGTGATGACAGCCCTGTGATCCAGAGCATAGGCAATGGTGTTGGAGTTTATAATCAGACTTCATGGATTCAGGTTCTGTGCTGTCAACCGCAAGGCCCACATGGCCTCCTTTCTGTAGAGACCAGACAGATGAGGAGTGAGAAAGCTGTCTTTGTTGGGGTGAGAAGCATAGGGTCCTTGCTCTTGTTCTTTAGCTTGGGAATGCTGACTCTTGGGTGGGTGAAATGTAGATAGTTTACACAGCCTGTTCTGAGGAATTTTCCTCAGCCGTGCAGAGGAAGCCAAGAGAGTGCTACGTTATAGATTGAACTGCAACCTCAAAGAGAGATACCTAGAGGTTCTAGACTCTGCATCCCAGAAGATGACCTCACTTATAAATTATCTCCAGAGAGATGATCAGGTTGCTTCTGTTGAGCATCTCTGGAGAATTCATGCCAGTTTAAAGTGGTTTTCAAGTGGTTGCGATGGCCTCACCAGCCAATGACCAAATTAAGAACAGGCCATTTCTTCTTCACACATCCTTAGAAAGTGGGGAAAACTTTAAACATTTACAGTGAGGTTAACGAGAGAGTGCATCAAATAAAAATCTTCACGTGACTACTTGAAAATATGCACAATTAAAAATTACTTAACATTTGACATTTCAAGAAAGTTACTTTTACACATCTGTGCCAAAGTCTGAATGAGGCTACTGTATCAGAAAATGTGATTAGAGTTGATATCTTTTGCTATCCAAACCCATTCAAAGATCTCACCATCTCTTTACTACTTATATTTTAATGATTTAAGTTTTTATTTTACTATTTGACAGCTTCATACATTTATGATGATGAATCTTTGTCATTTTTTACCTCCCATTTCCCTCCTATCCCCTTCCCTCTCCTGTGGAAACACTTCTTCCCAACTCAATTTCCCACTCTTGATACTACAGTCAGAATGCTACCATACTGGGTGAATAATATAAATTACTCCATATTCTAAAAGGAAAAAACCACACACACATAGCAGATGCAGTACACTTTCTTTATTGAGCAATGACCTTAAACTATATGTCAGGTATCTGACTTCCAAGTCACAGACTTAATGTCACAGGCAAATACTGTATATGAAAAGCAGAGTCATCCCTTGTCCCCTCCCCCAGCTTGCTCTGTGGTAGTTTAGAAAAAAACGTGGTTAAAATAACACACTGCAGCTGTATTTATTGACAATCCCTTCATCTTTGTTTCCTTCAAAGTTTGGCTGCTTTAAAAGAGTAAGCTGAAGTTAGCTAGAGCCGCAGGTAGAGATTTTTATACAGAAGTGACCCTGTTGTGATTTTTCTTGGATCAGAGCCATTTTTTTTTTTGCCATGGCACTCTGTTGCCTTTGGGGTTACAAAGGACTGTGTTTTCTAAAACTTGGCTCTTAATGATCTCGTTGAGCTGCCTTCAACCCCTCCTACTGCTGGCACGGAGAATAACATAACCATTCTTTCTAACATGAATATTACTGCAATGTTTTTCAGATAAGAAGTAGCTTTAAAAGGCCTTTGACCCCAATGGCCAATTATTGCACAAAAAATTGCCTTGTAGCCTTTTTTGTCTTTATTCTTTCTGTTTTCTAACAAGTTAGTGTTTGTCATAGATATTATCATTTTTAGTTGGCTGATAAATAATGAACAGTCACATAAACTCCCTGCTAGTTCCTTAAAGTGAATTTCACATGTGTTAATTATTGTGTGTGTACATATGTGCATATGTGTGCTTTTGTACATCGACATGTGCTCAGGCATGTATGTTTATGTGCATGCTTCTGTATTTAAAAGGTCAATCCTTGGAGTCATTTCCCAAGAGCTTGTTTCCTTTTTTCATTTTCTTTCTCTCTTTCCCTCTCTCTTATTTATTTACTTACTTATTTATCTATTTTTCTTATTTATTTATTTATTTATTTATTTATTTATTTATTTATTTATACAGGGTCTTGTACTTGGGCGTGAGAACTCTGGTTTGTAGGCTAAAATGGCTGCCAAGCAAGTTCCAGGATCTTTCTGTCTCCTAGTGCTCCACTTGGGCATTCCATGCCTGGCTTTTTGCATGGGTACTCTTGATTGAACTTGGGTACTCATGCTTGCACAGAAAACACTTTGTTGGGTGAACTATCTTCTCCTGCCTTTGGAATATTTTCTTGCAATATGCACTAAGATTATTCTGAAATTTAAAGGTGCCAGTGCTGTGTTGATATTCATTTTGGACAACAGACGTAACTAGTTATTTTTATGGATGAAGGCTAGTACTATTTTGGCATGTAAAAAGTAGAGTGGAATTCTGGAACCTTGACTATATGAGTTCAAAATAATTATTTTACTATTTTTATATGGTTATTTGTCATTGAATAAGAAAATTCAAGAGAGGATGTAGACTTGGGTAGGTGGGGAAGATCAGAGTGGAGTTGGCAGAGAGAAAACCATAATCAGAATACAGTGTATGAAAAAGATTGTTTTCAATTAAAAAATAAATCCTAGCATTTCTTGACAGTATTTTCTCTATCCAAGGAAGGCGTGGTAGTTGCTTAGCTGTTCATTAGATATGTATTTTTCTATACTTTCCAGCTTCTTGAAAATATCTTGAACTGTATCCAATCTCTGGGATCCACCTAGGCATTGAAGGATGAACTCAATGGTACCGCACACTGGTGTTTTTTGAGCAACTGTCATGTTGACCCAGAAGCTTGTCATTACACAATGTTTGTTAAAAGCTAGCTGAAACAATATTTAGAGAGGTGCTTCTGTTGTTTTTAAATTCTATTCAGCTATTTTAAGCGGTTTGTCCAAGGACAGCTGCTCAGTGGTGGCTGGAACATTTGTTGTTGCTATGTTGGCTATTTCTGCTATCTCCTCTTGTCTTTCCAAAGGGAATCTTCTCCTAATTGGTGTCTATGAATGTGCCAGTAGCCAGTATCAATAGTCAACTCAATAAGCTGCCCACAGATCTCACATGAAGAATGAAGAAAGTATGGCTCATCACATCACCTATTTATGAAGATCCTGGGGAATGTTCCTGTATGGTCTGGGTACCAAGAATAACTACACTTTCCTCAGGAAATAGAAAATGTTAGGGTTTTATAGACACAGAATTGTCTAACTGCTAAGACTTTACTTCCCATGTTGGCAGCAAGAACATGTAGGGGCAGTTTTGTAGCTCATCTCTTCTCATGTGAGGCACTGTGTTTGCATCATTAGGCTATGCTTGGGTGCATATCATCTCCAGTCTTGTTTTACTTTTTCTTATTGCTCCATTTTAACTGTCGTTGTTGTGTTACCTTCTATGTATCTTATTACAAACTGCTTCATATCTTTCCAGGAGTAGACAAAACTATACAAACAAATAGGTATACTGAAATTGAACAATTCCAAATGGGGTCTACATGGAGTACTGCTTGAACTGCTGAAGAGATAATGAGGATTCTGGATGCAGAGGACAATACAAACAAACAGAAAGGGATCACAAGCATAGTTTTGACAGAGGATCAGATTTTTAAAAGACCCAACTTTCTTATGACAGTCAAGTCAACGTGTAGCACACCTCCCCGGCTGAGATCACTAAACAAACATGGCAGAAGATACTTTGGTTAAAAATAAAACTGCTTTTTAATGTCTCTCAGCATGATTTATTTTATTTTATGTGAAAATATTTTCAATGCTGTATACTTGAAGAAAACCTACTAAATCTCTGAGAAAAACAAGAGGGTCGTTGTGATTTGAAAATTATACCATCTGAAGAGTACAGGAACTTCACAGTAGGAGCAACAGAATCAATTAATCTGGACCTTTGGGAGCTCCCTGAGACTGAATCACCAACCAGAGAGAGCACTGGCTAGACCTAAGCCCCTGCACATATGTATCAGATGAGAAGCTTGGTCTTCATGAGGGTCCCCCAACAACTGGAGCAGGGGCTGTCCCTGAGTCTGTTGTCTGCCTGACTGTGGATCCCTTGCCCCTAAACAAACCTCTTTGTCTGGCCTCAGTGGGAGAGGATGAACCTAGTTTCTCAGCAACTTGATGTGGGGGTGTGTGGGGTAAGGGTGGGAAAGTATTAGTGTAACAGGGTGACAAAGAAAAGAGGAAGATGGAGTGGGGGAGAACTTGTATGAGGGGGCACTAAAGGGCTGATATTGAGATGTAATGTGAATAAATAAATAAATTTTAAAAGAGAAAATTATACCAGTACATTGGTGTTGAATACATTTATTTCAATACTTCAGTAATAGGTGAACAAACAATAGCATTGTTTCAATTATGTATGTTTTTACAGGCCATGTGTAGGACAGATATAAGAAAACAATATTTTGTGAGATTATGTATATATTGAAAATTCAGCTGAGTAATTACAGAAATTATTTAAGTCAAAGGTAAGCATTCTGTCTCCTTTACTCACCTGGAAATTTCTAAGTCTCCAGGCTCCATTTTTGTGAAGGCCCTTAGATCAGGACTCTATCCTGACTATTCAGCCTATTATTCCTCATACAGTACAGAACCAGAGAACTATGTTAAATGACCCTGTGAATAGAATACACATGATGTATGCTCTAGATATCTGCAATCAAGATGAAGTTGATTTGATCTTGGAGAAACAAGGAAGACCATTCGACATATTTCCCAGCTGGAAAGTACAGGCTAAGATAAAAATGCTTTGTAGACTCAATATCTCAGAACAGTGGAATGTTATTTTATAGATAATTTGAAAATTTACTTGTTCTCCATAGTGTGGAGCCTTTACCAATGTGAACCAATCATTTTTCCTTTTGGTTTTAAGATAATGGATTGTGTTGTTGGGGAGATTTAAAGACGAGCATTTCCGATGATGAAGAGATGATATCTACTCACAAAAATCACCGTGACAATTTTTATCAGAGAAATTCACCCTGGAGTTTTATAGTTTTTGCTAGAAGTATGGTTCATATATAAGATGAGGATAATAACCTCATAGGGTGATTTGAATAATATGATGAAATAATAGAGGTAAACAATCTAGCATAACATTGGTGACTATTTAAACCAGGTTTCCAAAACAAGACTGAGTTTTATTATTTGTGTCAAATACAACTACCCTTAGGGTCTAAAGTCATGTTTTCATGTAAACAATTTTCTGATACCCAAGCTGAGTGTATTGCTTTTCCTCTAAAACACCTTTTGAGGATGCTATAACGACCACCTCTCAAATATTAGCTCTTATAAAGGTGATGTCTAGTTACCCTGTAAGCACTTTAAATATGAATAATTTTACCTGAATGATTGCCAACAACATCCTTCAATGAAATTAATGTATTATTCTGGGACCAAGGCATGACATACACAGATGCTTTTAATGATTAAGCCAATTATTCAAACAGTGGCGCTTTTGCCCTTGCTTCAGGGCCCCAAAAAGGAATGACTAAGCTCCACTGGTTGTCTAGATCCGTGTGTTTTAACCTTGGCAGCACAGGCATTCTGGGGGTGGATAATGCTTTACTATATGAGTTTGTCTTCTGCATCGAAGGGAACTGAGCAGTGTCCTTGGTTTCTTCAATCAGATGGCAGTAGCACATATCTACTCCACCAATTGTAATGACAAAAAAAAAAATCCATCTCTGGAAACTGTCAGCTATTTCCTGGATATTGCCAGGTGAGCAACGTCATACCTCCCTGGTTGAGAAGCACTGGAGTGTCAAATTGTCCCCTCTTTTCACTACATCATGCTCCTTAGAGCATGTTTTGAAATTAAATTATGGAATCTTCTTTCTGGATCAATTTAAAACAAGACCAGTAATTTCCAGTTCTGTATGATTCAGAGACAGATCAAATCATTCTTTGAGATCTCTCTTTTTTCTTTGGATTGACATCCCATATTCTCACTGGGGTTGCCTCTTCTTTGCCTTCATGATATAATGCAGGCTACGTTTTGCCTTCTTATAATGCGTTACATATGGGTTTTCTGGTTTTGATTACTGAGAAATAGTCATGAATCTTGCATCCTTGATGACAGGTTTTTTTTTTTTTTATCAGTTTCCAACATATAGAGATTCTCTTGTCCATCAAGCCATACAAATCACTCTTTCTTATTTTCAAGATGGTCTGAGAATAATAGGATCAGAGGTGTGTGGTTGCTGTGGCTGTTTTCATGTCCCGGGGCCTCTTTGCACATCAGTAGCAGGTGTTACACACAGAGCTTGGAACGTATCCTAGCAGGGCTGCTGTAGCCCATTGTCAGCACCTACTTCGACAATCAGCACATTGTGCAGAACAATCCCAGAGGTCTTAGAAGAGGATAGCCCAGGGTCCAAGAGCTGCTGTTTATGTATGGCAAAAGATCAGGAATGATATGGCAGTCACTTTATGGATTTGTTTAGTTAAAACTTGTGCCAACAGCACCCAAGGGCCTCACCCTTCCCCACAGTATTCTGCCCTCACTGAAAACAATGCTGCATATATTTGAGAAGTGTAGACATGTTCTGGGGTAACATGCATGAGAAATGCACACAAGCCCGCAGTGCCCATTCCACCTGTTGGCATATGTCTTAGTATTATTGTTTCAGGCATACAACACCAGGGAGGAAGATTTGATGTGGTGCAGGTTTTTCTAGCTGTGCATTGGACCTATTGGTGAAAGTAAGGATGAAGAGTCGGGGAAGAATATGAGGGAGAAAAGAAAAGATACCATTTTATTCTCTAAGGTAGCCTCCTTGCTTCATTCAGAACTCCCCCCCTCTCTCTTTCTCTCTGGTGTGTGTGTGTGTGTGTGTGTGTGTGTGTGTGTGTGTGTACAGGTATGTGCACGGGACAGCCAGAAGACAACTTAGGGTTTATCCCTCACATATACCCCACTATCCTTTGAGACAGAGTCTCTTACTCGATTGGAACTTGCTAAGTAGCTTGGGCTCACTGACTGGGCAGGAAGTCCCTGTGATTTGTCTCTTTCTGCCTCTACCAATTTCAAGTACTACCAAGCAACGTGGATTCTGGGAAGGCAACTTGGATCCTTGTGCTCACAAGGCAAGGGATTTACTGGCTGACCTATTTTTTTTTCAGCTCTCCCTGCCCAACTCGTTTAAATTTGAGTAGATATTTAAATCAAATTGGAATAGAGATTCTTCCTCAATTTGATGTATTTCAATTATACATGAAGTTAAATAAAAATAAATCACACCTATGAGATATTACCATATAATGTACAACTATTATGTGTTAATAAAATGTTTTAAAAGGGGACTAGGATTGTAGTTCAGCCTGTAGAGTATATTCTAGCATACACAAAGCCCTGAATTTAATTATCTACACTGCATAAATATGAATGATACAAAAAGTATCCACAACTTTAGGATGGTAAAAAAGTATTAGTTGTAGGAAATTGGTTAAAGGAAAGGTCCATGCTCAGTGAATTTACAGCTTTTCCTGACCCATGGTGTTGTATTAAATACACAGAAGTAGACTTGTGGAAAAGATTGAGAAACATGTCATAAGGATGGGCTCCCCTTGGCTTAAGTATTCTTTTAGTCAAATTTATATGAAGATGGAAGGAAATTTACTTTCAACACAGTGACTTGTGTTGGTACAATGTTTTTATTGACTCTTATTCTAAGCTATGGCTTTTATAGTCTTCTGTTCTCTTTGACTGATATTTAATGAGTACATTTGAAAGAACATTTTTGCCGTTTTATAGTGAGAGTGCTAGGCTCTAACAACTGAAATTTGTAAAGCTGTACAATATAGCCATTCCAACATGCTTCCATCAGTCATACACCAATAAATAACAGTGATTTCAAGGGTGATTAATCATAATCATTATAAAGCACTTTGGCCAAGCCAACATCTGTTTCCATGGATACAGCAGCTGGCCATCACAGTGTTGTAATTTATATATTTTAGTTATTGTTCCCAGATGACTATGAAGGCCATTGTACACAGTATGACCTTTTAGCTTGAAGCCCCGATGGGCTCTCAAGTGGGTTACACACAGCCTATAGTTCTTTTGAAAAAAAATTGTTGAAAATTGTGGAGATCTGAGGAATTGAAGTAACTCTTCAAAAGTCTTCTCACCATTGCTTCCTTAAAAGAGTCAGGTGAAGAAGCTAATTGTGCTGATAATACTGTCAGTGTATTAGAGAGTCACGAGGCTGGCTGTAGAAAGTTCTAGTCTTTTTCTATACAGCGAGGTGACTAGTTCACAATTACTTTTTACATACTGATGAATCTGGTAGGTGGAACTTGAAGGCTCCAATCACAATGTAATGACAAAAAGAGGGATAAAGTAGTCACTCTGTCAGCCTGTGTGTGTATGTGTGTGTGTGTGTGTGTGTGTGTGTGTGTGCCCATTTTGTCTTAACTTTTTCATTGGAAAGATGTCAACAAATGTTTACCCACCCCATATAGAAGGCCAATGACAAACCAAAGTACAATTTTACTCACATTGCTTCTATTGAATGGATGATTTTATTGAGCTTACTTTTAAAGCCTGGGCAGAAGTTCCTTACAGGGCTTTGTTAACTTGGAAGCAACCATACCACTGAAAAGTTTCACTCATTCTTGCATGGACGAGCCACTCATCTTCAGCTAACTTTCCACATACTATGTACTATACTATTTCCTGAGATTACGAGCCCATGTGCAAAGACAAAAACCACAGGCACCTGGATGGGAAGTGCAGGAGAGAATAGCTGGACTCCCAGATAGTGGCTCAACAACATGGTTCAGCACCTCCTTTGCTGTAAGAATTCACTTGTAGTGGAGCTAGTGAAGATGATGCTTGTTATGCTCAGAGAATAGGGCCCTAAAATGTGTGTGTGTATTGAAATATTACTATGCAATAAGTGATGCATAACTATTTCATGTTAATAAAAATTATTACAAAGAGGCCAAGGACATTGCTCACTTGACTTGTATACATGAGGCCCTTTATTTGACCTCAGAGCCACATACACTGGGCATGATAGGAAACACCTGTAATCCCAGCACTTGGAGGAGGAGGAGGAAGATGAGGAGGAGGAAGAGGAAGAGGAGGAGGAGAAGGTTGAAAAATGAAAATTTCAATTCAGCCTTGACTATGTATCAACTATGAAGCCAGTTTTAATATGTGATCCTTGAGTCAAAAACATGCTTAACCCACAACTATTAACTATGTTGATTTGTACCTGTGTATCAAATTATCATACCATATCCTATAGGTATGTAAATTAAAATGATATTTATGTTAGAATTTTAAAAAGGACTCTCAAGCTACTAACATTACTGAAGGCCCTAGGTTTGGATGCCTTACTCTCTGTCCTACTGAACCTGAGTGGAAACTTGGGTCACATCTTGTTCTCCTGCCTCTTAGGTCACAGCTCATGCTCATGTGCTTTCTTTGGTTACTTTAGACAAATTTTGAGTCTCTATTTATCATGTCAGCATGCATAGAGGTACGTGAGCATGTGTGCGCGTGCTTATCCCTGTGTGCACGCTTACATGTACGCATGCATGCAGAGCAAGTCATTACAGGATATATGAGGCATAAATGGTTCAAAAAGAAGCTACTGAAAGAAGCTTACATTAAACAAAATTACATAGGCAGCTGAAGAACTATGAAGCCACCTGGAATGCTGAGCCAGTAAGATCTACCCTACTCAAAATGGCTGCCATTGAGCATTAGGTTTAGTTTTAGAGGAAGAGCAGACTTGTTTAAATCAAGGTTATCTGGGCTGAGAACTGAAGAACTTTTAACTGTGAATCCTAAATAAAATCTCATAACACAGACCAGCCTGTTAAACATTCAATCATTGGGAGGGGAAGCAAAATGAATATCAGCAACATAGGAACACAGGAGGGAATGAAGAAATTGAATAAGATAAGGCCATAAAGCTGGTTACTGGGATCCATGTAGCACATAGTGAAAAGTTCTAGTTAAACTGTCTATGACCTTTATAGTAAAGATAGCCTCTCCTACAGGAACACAACTCATCTTGGATGTAGAAGAATCAGAACAGGAAAAAACTAGTAGTTTGGTTCTTTCTTGCTTGGAAGATAGACTCATGCTCAGTCCTTTAGTTCTTTAAATTTTCCTTAGTTTATTTGATTTATTCTTCTGGATAGATTAGATTCTAAGAAACTCTTGTGTTTTGCCCATTGTTGGCTAATCTCTTTTTAAAACTACAGAATCTAATTTCTTCTCTACAAGATAAGCAGACAATGAAGTGGTGTACTCTTGTAGGGCTGAAAACCAGGCCTAATGTAGACCATTCTCTGTCCACATACAAGATTCAAAAATGTTGGGATTTGTACATCTGCATTAGGTTTCTCTACTGTGTGCAAAATTAAGATGTATTCAGCAACTTTATAAAACACATGTTCATTATTGCACAGCTTTTTGTGGTCAGAAGTCTGTCCAAGGTTAAATTATGTCTCCTATGAGGTTTCCATGAAGGTGTAGGGCTGTGTTCTCATCTGGAGGCTCATAGGGCAAGGGTCACTTTGTAGCTCACTCAGGATGCTAGAACACTTAGATTTCTTTCAGCTATAAGAGTTAGGAAGCCAGCAAGGAAAGCACACATTACAGCATATTAATGAGCTAGAGCCTTTTATCATGTGGAAATTCTGTAATTCATGATATATTTTTATGCCTCCACTCACAGGGTGTGCTACATTTCTTGGTCATGAATACCAGGAGACGGGGATTGTAGTCCTGAATGCCATACTTCCTAACATGGCAGACACATGTTCAAGGAATGCCTACAGTCAGACTTGTGCCAGGGACACTATGGTATATACTTTGGCTGCTCAGGTGCAGATTTAAAGGTCAGCAGCATGTGAGAGTCCTTAGTTGTAGGAAAAAAATATGACTGGGGAACCACAGGGTCTCTCATGCCACATTGTGTGTAGTTGGCTGAGAATGCCCTGGGTTCCTCCAGCTGAAAGTTAGGCCCGGCTGTTCACTAAAGGCTGTTCACGGTTCCTCACAGCACGGCCCCAACACACGAGGAAGTCCTTGGGTTTCCAAAACCGGTTTATTGGCATGGCGGATGATGGATGGATCTGGATGTGTGCCCCCCAAAACCCAGGGTAGACCTGAGTTAAATGGGGAGGGGAAGAAGGGGGAGGTTCTGGGGAGGAATGCTTAATTGGCTCCACCTGGCCTTCAGGTACTTTATTAGTATGTAAATTTCTCTAGGGCCTGGGGCCTGTTTATCACGACCACCTGTGTACCTGACTGAAGGGTGAAGGTGGAATGGAGATTAGGCCTCATGTCAGCCTGACATTTAGTGTAGGGTGGATCCAGCTCTACATCTTCTGCTTCTCTTCCAGCATAGGTTGTCTTTGCAGCCCTCACTTTTGTGAGCATCCTTGCCTTTTCAGTGTGGTTGTATACTGAGTCTCCTCACAACAAAAGCTACAATTTGCTTGATTCCATGTCCTAAGGCAAGTGTCTTCGATCCGTTTGCTTTTCCTAAGCATTAGCTGTGCAACATCTCTCCACTTTGTCATGCCATGACGTGCCTTGAAATGGTCAGTCTGACAAATTCACTGCTCTCTCCATCAGTGGGAGCAACACTTCTACTTTAGTGCCTTTCCCAATCAGACAGCAGTATAATTTGTCTTGTCCAAATGTCATATATATGACATGTACATCAGACACACACACACACACACACACACACACACACACACACACACACACTGATCTGAGTCCAGCCTGTCACCCTCACACAGTGCAATGCTCCTGTGACCTATCTAATTTGTTATACATCTCAATATTTCATTCCCATTGATTGCAAAGTAGTTTATCATTTTATGAATAGACACTATTAGCTTTTTATTAAACAGTGGGAAGTTTGCAGTTTGTAACCGTTATAAATGGTGCATGCAAATTTGTATGAAGATTTTTGTGTAGAAGTATGTTTATTTCTCTTTGATGAATTGAGGGGGAAAATGATTGTTACCGGTTACTTTTAGTAAGTAAAGAAATGTACTATCATAGTTATTAGAACTACTGAAAACATGACAAGGAAGTGGCATTTTGAGCGATACTGTGGGAGATGGCCAGAGTGTTTTCCTGGTTGTCAGTTTGAGTTTTCAAAGTGTGCTCATTGAAAAAAGTAATCTTCAGCGTTCTATTTTGCTGTGAGAACACACCCTTTTTTCTGTCTATTAGGAATGGCTCAAGGAATAGAATTAATTTCTCAAGTTCTAAATCTTTGATTACATGGAGCAAATCTAAGGACACACTCCTTTATTAGGATTCTCTCTAAAGGCCTGTGGCACTATTGGTACTTTGTCTCTGGTGCTGAACCCTCTGGTATGACTTGCACAAACTTATACTCTGTGGCTCTAGTTCCATTAACTGTCACTGAATTCTTTGTTTCCATTGTGGACTGGGATTGGTCTTTCAATAATGCCATCAGATTATACATCTACCCATGGATTGATCCATTGATGAGGTCAAACCTGTATGATCCTATTCCCTTCAAAATGGCCCCTTCTCTGAACACTGCAGATTTAATGGGTGAGGAACATTTTAGATCCAAATCAAAACAGCAGGAAAGGAGAACAAAAATAGTGGAGGCAGAAGATCACAGAATATATCTTTGGCATTGGTTTTGACCCTTGAGTAAAGATTCAAGAATAGAGTTTACCCAGATATCTTGGTAGCTAGTTTACAAGAAGGGCTAGACCTGGAACTTGTGTGCTTTTCAGTTAGTTTTGACTCTTTGCTGTAGATTGTTGGGCCAAGTGGTACTGTAAGAAATGATGGGAAAGACAAACAGGAGTCATAACAGGACTCCTCATGATAAACTAAGGCCATTTAGTGTATTTACTTCCTTGAAATACTGTAGCTCTCTGATTTGAACAGAGATTATCTATTTTTTTGTGTGTGTACATGTATATAATACTAGAAGGCCAACCTCAGATGCCATTCTTCAGGCATTGTCCACCTTGGTTTTTTTGAGACAGTGTTTCTCACTAGGAAGATACTTGCCAAATAGGCTAGGCTGGCCAGGCAGCAAAAACCAGTGTTGGCCTGTCTGTACCTCCCCAGTGCTGGGATTACAAATGGACACTACCATACTTATTTATTTTCTATTTTTAACATGGGTTCTAAGGATAAAATTTGGGTTGTCGTGCTTGCAAATCCAGCACTTTACTGGCTGAGCTATCTCTCTAGCCACTTTTTTGTTCATTGACCCAGACTCTTAGGTAGACGACAGTTTTGTTCAGATAGCCCTTTGGGACACACTCCATATCTGTTTCATGTGATCATGAAACACATAAAGGTTTGTTAAATGTGCTGTGCTGTGTAGGGCTTTAGGGTGCTGGCGTCTCTTAGCCCATAAGAACTGAAGTATAACCCCAGAAGAAAGTTCCTGCCAAGACAAGAATAGCAACAGAGTGCTGCCATCATTGTGGTCAAGGTGGCTCTCAGCAAGTCACAGAGGGGGAAAGATCCATACTGGATTTCTCTCAAGTCGTCCTGGGGATGCTCACTGAACAGGAGTTAGCTACAAATGCCAACTGACTGGGCACCAGACAAAGAAAAAGAATGGATGTGTGATGCAGCCACTGTAGGAAGCATGCTGTTTGCATCAAAATCTTCAAGAAAGTTCACAGCATTTATTTCTACATGCATGACGCAAAGAAACTTTGGGCTTGTATTATGCTTTGATCTTATTCTTCTAGATTTCCAAAGAAACAGAAAAAGCAGATCAACACAAAGCTGTATCTCATACAGTGTTATTTGTGAAAGTAAAAACTTTGAAACAATTTACATAGAAAAAAAGAGAGAAATGCACAATGCACAAAGCTTATGGTAAAAATCCAGAGAAACAAGACTCAGGGACAAAGAGAAACAAATCTAGCCTTTTACACAAATGGATGGATCCCAAGGCAGAGTAGTTAGTGAGAATGGTGAGGAACAGTGAAGATTTAGGGAACAATTTATTTAATATTGAAAAGCAAAAGAGAAACAATGGAATTTACTACTTCTGGACACACACACACACACACATATTTTTGTATAAAAGTATCAAAGTAGATTAGAAGTTTAGGTAACACAAGCGATAATTGTTTCCAAGGAGAGAGATGAAAGGAGAGATAAAAGGGAGAGGGAAGATAGGAGAGGAAGGGGGGAGAGAGAGAGGAGACAGGAGGGGAAATGGAAGAGAGAAGAGGAGGAGGACAGAAGGAAATTTTAATTTTACTCTTGATACTTTAAGTTTTTAATAGATCAATAATAAAGTAAATTTCCTTTACTTACCAACTGAAGCCATTTGATGAACCTTTCTTCTTGTATATAAAATGATGAGGGGGCAGCCTGACCTAAATTTCAACAGAAATTAGGGTAAAGCATGTCTGGCACAATTATGTGACTCTAATTTAGGAACAGGCAAAAGTGCATAATTTGGGACTGTAAACAGGCAATAACATCTAGAATTGATCCCTTTCCACACATCTTGATGATTTTGGATCTGAAAAGTACTTTAAATCAACAAGTCAGGAGTTAAGGAAGAACTCATCAAATTGGAAATACGCAATGATGCAATTAAATCTATTTTTATTAGAATATAATTTTTGTGTCCTAGAAAAATCAGGAAGTAAATTTTTTTAAATTTTTGGTCTGAATTTTGGATTGTTCTGATTGTTATGGAAGCCTACTTTGTGAAAGGTTTTCTGATGTTTAGGTGTGCAGCCATAGGGCAAATGCACTTAATGAGTTAGAGAAGACACAATACATCTATAGTTTTGAAAGCAGTTGGCATTTTTAGAAGTAAACATTTCCATTTAATATTGCTCAGAAGGCTGGACTCCTTGCTGCTTTGATTGCCAGAGCAAAAAAAAAAAAAACAAAAAAAACCAAAAAACAAAAAAAACAAAACACACATACACACAAAAAAACAAACAACAAAACAAAACAAAACAAAAAACAAAAAACAAAAAACAAAAAACAAAAAACAAAAAACAAAAACCCTTAAAAATAGACTTTGATTTCTGTAAAACATGAAGTGATTGAGACAAACTATGGTTTGAGCGTAGATTTCTGCACTTTCGAAGGCCATGGGTGAGCATCATCAGAATTCCATTTCGTCTGTAAATTATTTCAAGGGTTATTAGTTTTACTTTTGCTTGTGATGGTGCACATAGTACACATGATTCACTCCAAATCAACATTTGCAGTACAGAAAATCATTAAATAAATGCTTCCCACATTGGAAACTTACCCAGTGTCTCACTCATCTTCCAAGGAATTCTTTCTGTCCCAAATCATCTCATTCTTTTTCAAAGGAGACTGAAGGACTCTCTAACCCCATTGCTAGTTCTGTGTTTTGTAGAAAACTTCAAGACAATCTAACACCCCTCAGATACCATCAGATTTTATCACCCCGAGACAGTAATCTCCTCTAAAACAATTTCCCACCATTTACAGAATATTGAGCAAAGATATTTATGACCAAGGCATTCCTTTAGCCACCTTAACTGCAACACTTCTCATATTCAGGTACCTGGCATTACATCTTGCTAGCCATTGCAAGGATTACCTCAAAATTGTTTCCATTTAAACTTCTTGAAAGATTTTGTACTTAACATTTGAAGAATGACATCTTTGCATAATATTTAGATAATTATTTCTTTTAGCTTTGAGATTATAATATAATTCCATAATTTCTTCCTTCCCCTCTCTCCCTTCAAAACCTCCCATAAATCTCTTCCTGCTTCTTTTTCAAATGTATGGCCCTTCTAAATAGATTGTTGTTACATATATATTCCAATGTGCATAAACACCCCTTGCTCAATCTGTTGCATGCATGTATATTTTTAGGGCAGACCATTTGGTACTGGATACCAATTGGAGAGCTCTTCCAGGGGAAGATATTTCTCTCAATCTCAGCATTCCTGTTGTCTTAGTTAGGGTTTTACTGCTGTGAACAGACTCCATGAAGAAGGTAAGTCTTATAAGGATGACATCTAATTGGGGCTGGCTTACAGGTTCAAACATTCAGTCCATTATCATCAAAGCTGGAATATAGCAACATCCAGGCAGGCATGGTGCAGGAGGAGCTGAGAGTTCTACATCTTCATCTGAAGGCTGCTAGCAGAAAACTGACTTCCAGACAGCTAGGATGAAGGTCTTAAAGCCCACACCCACAGTGACACACCTACTCCAACAAGGCCACACCTTCTATTGTGCCACTCCCTGGGCTGAGTATATACAAGCCATCACATCTGCTAAGAATTACATCCACTTTCCTCATTTTGTTACAAGTTCCTCAGGTGTCAGATTCACAACTCAATCATAATGTCTCATATATTAGCTCAAGCATAGCAATTAATTAACTGATTGATATTTAATAAATTATTATCATTTGAATTGTTATGGAGAAATTGGCACCAGTCAGTTATTAACAGACCTCAAGTTAATCATTAGCTTTTCAGTTGTCTTATAAAACTAAGCACATGACTTTATAATCTAAGAAGAAGACCTAAGAGGTCTTGCTTTCTTTGTGTCCTCCATCCCCTCTGGCCCTCACACTCTTTCTGTCTCTTCTTCCTCAGGGTTCCCTGACCCCTGAAGGGAGGGACTTGGTGAAGACTTCCTGTTTAGGTCTAAGTGATCCAAGTTCTCTCATTCTCTGTGTAATATTCAGCTATTAGTCACTCTTTGATCCCATTTGCTGAAGGAGAAAGCCTCTCTGATGAAGGCTAAGCAAGATACTGATCTATGTGTTTAGCAGAATGTCATTAGGAGACGCTTTATTGCCTCATTTTTCTGTTGTTGTGTTTTGTAGAACAGTAGTATTTGGCTTCACCTGAAGTTCCTAGACTATCTAGTCTCAGGTCCTTAGTCATTCAAGTAGAGTTGAGTATTGGTTCCACCTTGTGGAGTGGGGTCTTAAGTCAAATCAATATTAATTGGTTACTCCCAAAATTTTATGCGATCAGTACAGCAGCATATCTTGCAGGCAAGACATCATTGTAGATCACAGGGTTTGTGGCTGGGTTCATTTTTATGATTCTCCTTTGGTAACATGCAGAGTACCTTCCTGTTCCAAAGACAGTAGAACTTAGGGGCGAAGGTTCTCAGTAGACACCAGCTTGGCTTTTCTATGTTCAGTGAGCTCAGTAGGTGTCAACAATAAAGTCTTGTCAGTTTGTGGAAAGCAACCTCCAGTCTTGGTAACAGCTTGAGTTGCTTGGTAGTTGCCATGGGATCCCTCTAGCCGACAACTCAATTAGACATAAAACCAGTCCTTGTACTGGAAACCTCATTTGGTGACAAGAAATGTCCAGTTGGAGCTCTGTTTCCTTTGCTATTTGTTGATTTCAATTAGAACAACTTTATATTTGTGTATATTTTAGGAAGCTTCTACTCTATTTAGATCTCCATACTACTTCTAAATGCCCATTAATGTTAGCTGTCTCTCCCCATCTTCCTATTTTCTCCCTAGTCTATCTCTTCCCTTTACCTACCCACTAGATCCTGCTGTTCCAGTTGCCCCCTCATCCATCCATAACTCGATTCTATTTCTCCTTCTTATGGAAATCTTATTTTCGCTACTAGCCTTTTACTTTGTATCTAACTTTATATCTCTATGAACTGGAGATTGATTTTCATGACCTAACAGTTAATATTCACATGTAAATGAATACATACCAAATTTGTCTTTCTGCATGTGGGTTACCTAATTCAGGACGTTAATTTTTTAGTTCCTTTCATTTACCTGTAAACTTCATAATTTAATTTTTTAATAGCAGAATCTTTTTATTTAAATTTCTTTTATTTCCATTAATTAATTAATTGAAGCTACTCTACATACTGACTGTAGCTTCCCTTCCCTCCTCTCCTCTCAATTTCTCCTCCCACTTCCTTTTCCATAGCCCCCTTCCTTTCGTCTCAGAGAAGGCAAGAACTTCCATGGATATCAACCCCCTTTGGCATACCAAGTTGTAGCAGGACTGGGCACATCTTCCTCTGAGGCACATCTTTCCAGTTAGGGGAAAGGGATCCAAAGGCAGGCAACAGTCAGAGGCAGCTCCTGCTCCTGCTGTTAGAGGCCCAAATGAAGACCAAGCTGTACATCTGTTACATATATGTAACAGGGCCAAGGTCAGTCCCATGCCTGCTCTCTGGTAGATGATTCAGTCTCCATGAGCCCCCATGGGCCCAGGTTAGTTGATTCTGTAGGTATTCTTTGTGGTGTTCTTGACCTCTCTGGCTCTTTCAATCCTTCCTCCCTTTCATAAGATTGCTCAAGCTCCACTTATTACTTGGCTATAGGTCTCTGCATTTGTTTACATTAGCTTCTGGATCAAGCCACTTAGATGATCATTATTCACTTCCTGTCTTCAAGGTTAGAAAAATATAAATAGTGTCATGGGTGGGCTCCCTCTCATAGCATGGGACTCAAGTTGGGTCAGTCATCGGTTGGGCAGCCCCTCACACTCTGCTCCCTCTTTGCTTCCTCTATTGAGTGAGATTCAAACATCCTCCCTTGACCATTCCTTGTTAATTAGCTTCCTTTTATCTACAGATGGTATCATGATTGTCCTGCACTTTAAGGCTAGTATCCACTTATGAGTGAATATATATAAAATCTTTGTCTTTCTGGGTCTGAATTATGTCACTCAGGATGATCTTTTCTGGTTCCATCCAATTGCTCACAAATTTCAATACGTCATTGATTTTAATAGCTATGTAATACTTCATTGTGTAAATGTGCCATATTTTCTTTGTCCATTCTTCAGTTGAACAAAAGTTAGATTATTTCCAGTTTCTAGCAATTACAATTAATGCTTCTGTGAGCACAGTTGAGCAAGTGTCCTTGTGATATGGTGGAACATCTTTTGGGTATATGCCCAGGAGTGGTAAAGCTGGGTCTTTAGGTAGAACTATTTTCAATTTTCTGCAAAACTGTCAAATTGATTTTCAAAGTAGTTGTACAAATTTACAATCCCATCAGCAACGGAGGGGGTGTTCACCATGCTCTACTTTCTGGCCAGCATGTGTTGTTACTTGAGTTTTTCATCTTAGCTATTATAACTGCTATGAGGTGAAATTTCAAAGTCGTTTTGACTTGTATTTTCCTGAGGACTAAGGATGCGGATCGTAACTTTAAGTGTTTCTAGACAGTTAAAGATTCTTCGGTTGAAAATTTTCTGAATTTTATTTTAAGAATATTATTACTTAAAATATTTTCTGCTATTAATTCTTTGAAAATTTCATACAATTTTCTCTATGATTTTTTCCTCTTCTTTTTGGAGGCAGGTCTGAGAAAATGCTAGGACACCAGGATTGCCAGGATGAAAGTGTCACTAAGAGTCTTGTCTCCAGGGTAATCCAAGACCAACTCTATTTCCTGAAATACTTCTAAATTGTATTCTTTAATTTTTATTACATGGTAATTAATTATTATTAATTAATTTTATTAATTAGGTTTGCTAACTTGACTCAAACTTGAAAGTTAATCTGGAAGAAGAAAGCTCAACTGAAGAATTGCCTCCCTTCATGAGATTGGCTTGTGGGAATGTCTACATGGTGTTTGCTTGATTAATGACTGATGTGGGGAGGTGGCAGCCCACTGTGGGTGGTGCCACTCCTAGACAGGTGTTACTGAGTTGTATAAGGAAACAAATTCAGCAAACAGATGAGAGAAAACCAGTTAAGTGTTTCTTGCCTTCAGTTCCTGCCCCTACTCTCCTCCTTTCTTCAATGATACATTGTAACCTGGAAGTTTTAAGACAAAAACCAATCATTTCCCTCCAAGTTACTTTTTAGTCTGTGTTTTATCATAGAAATAGAAAGCAAACTAGGACACTACTTCTCTGGTTTTTTTTTTTGTTTTTTTTTTTTTGTGTGTGTGTGTGTGTGTGTGTGTATGTGTGTGTGTGTGTGTTAGTACTGGAGTAATTGTGTGGAATCCAGAGAACGGCTTGCAGGAATCAGTTCTCTTCTGTTCTCTTCTTTTGTTGTGTGGGTTTGGGATTTCAAATTCAGATTGGCAATCTCAGCAGCAAGTGCATCCCCACTGAGTTATATTGCCAGTCCCATAAATTGGTATATTATCAATGTATTCATCAGGTCCCCTATTTTTTTCCTATAGCGCTCTGCACATACAGCTGTCGGTTTTAGTAGAGGGAAGTTAAGATGGTGATGGCAGGAATATGAGAAGCACACATTTTCACGTTGTGTGGGTCTTCACAGTTATTAGAAATGATCAAGAAATGGGCCTCCATGATTCCTGGCAGCTAGCATAAATACAAAAATTGGTTTGGGATGTAGTTTTAATATCTAGAGAGAATAATCATAGCAATTTTGTTGAGAAACAAAAGCTTCACTTGGTTAAAGTCTAAGCTAAAATTTTCACATAAAAGTTCCCCTATGACAGCAGATGATGTACGTAGCTGCAGTGCATGCAGCTAAGAGACTTCAGCTTCATTCCCTAGGAGAGACAGGGGCATTATTCTACATAACCCCATCTCTAGGGCTGGCACAGTGCAGGGCAACTTTATACTTTTCTTAGGGATCAACTTGATTTGAGATCAAGTTCACAATACTAAAAAAAAAAAAAAAAAAAAAAAAAAAAAACCAACAGTCTGCTCCCCCACCCCATTTTCCCCAAGATGTTTCACAAACTGAGAAAATCCTAGTTCATGCCTGCATCTTTCACAAGCCCTCCATGGTTATCTTCATTACCTTAGGATACATTATTACTAATTAATTCACATCACATTGAATTATCCTTTTCTTCATCAACACCACACCCTCACCTGGCTCTCAGAGAGTAGTGTTCTAATTTCTGCCACATAAATTTAATCAGCAGTTGACAATGAAACCCAAGTTCATTACTCTTTAGAAGAGATCATTTGGCAATCACTAAGGATGTATCTAGAGAAAATGAGAACCCTTTTCTTTGAAATGGAAATGGAATGCTTATGTTCCAAGCTGAAGGGGCAGATGGTTCTTTGAGCTGGACCTGCAAAGTGAGATTTTAGACACTGCTAGATGACAAGATAAGGTGGTGGTGATAAAGTAAACAATGCGTTCTACATAAAAAAAATGTTTAAGAAAAATTTTTATAAGGAGATTTTTTTTTAATTTTAACTCAAGAATCCAAGATCTACAAAAATGATAAAAGTAGATATCTCTTTAAACATTATTTTGTCTTATCCTGAATCTGTCCCTCTCAGCAGAAATATGATCATATATAGCAAGAGTCCCTCTGAAAACCCAGAAACAGTCAGGGTCACAAGAACAGGAATGAATGTTTTCTCAGTCATATGCAAAGTGTTCAGAGGTTTTCTATCTGTGTCTCAAATCCCGTGAAGACACACTTTAAACCTGATGAAAACCAGACCAGGAAGAGAGAATTCTATACATTGTACCTTCCTCCTTGCTGCTATACCCAGCTACCCTACCCTTAATTTCCATATCCTTCTTATCTTTCCAACAACAACAACAACAACCCACAAAAAAACCCACAAAAACAAAAAACCAAATCAAAGCAATCAATCAAGCAAGCAAGCAAACAGACAAACAAAAAAAAAATCAGAGCAGAAAGTACAATATCAAGTTGGTGTTGGTACACACAAAATGAGTTTGAAATTTATGAAGTTAGGTAAGAAAAATATTATCCAACAAAGAGTTCCTCTTCAAGTAAGAGCAAATCAACTTCCACCTCATGGATAAGCTGGGAATTGGATGCACCTGAAGAACCAACTACTAGAAATAATTTTAGGTTTACTTAAACCAGTTAATTCTCTCTCCTGTGCCGTGAATATCTAGGGTAAGCTATTCTAAGCTGACAGAGCAGAATCAAGGCCAGGCCAAGGGCTTGGATTTTTATTTTTTTATGTTCATTAGATTAATTCTGACAACTAGGAGTCACCTCTGTTAATGGCAGGGTTCTGGTTACCTGTCATTACCTCTAAATAGGGCATCCACATCTTTTTTAGTGGGTAAGGGTAGATAAAAGATCCAGTGGTTAAGTTTCTGATTTTGATCACACTGGGCTGGAATGAGACTCAGTGTTGACACTTGGGTTGAGAGTGACCTTAGGTGGATTTTCTAGTACTGAAAAACCAGACAAGATTTCCAATGGAGGAATGGGGATACTGACCTAACCACAAAACCTTTGACCTACAATTTTTCCCACCTATAAAAAGGGGTAGGGATAAATATGGAACAGAAAGAGAGGGAATGGCCAACCAATGACTGGCCCATCTTGAGCCCTATGCCATGAGACAGAGCCCACCCTTGATACTATTAAAGATATTCTGATATACTTGTAGGCTGGAGCCTAGCATAACAATTCTTTGAGAGGCTTCACCCAGCAGCTGATGGAAACAGATGAAGAGACCCACAGACACACATTAGGAAGAGCTCAGGGAATCTTGTGGAAGAAGGGGATGGGGGTGGGTTGAAAAAACAAGAGAGGTCAAGGACACAAACAAACAAACAAACAAATCCCTACAGAATCAACTAACCTGGCCCCCTAGGGGCTCACAGAGACTGAACCATCAACCAGAGAGCCTGCATGGGACAGAACTAGGCCCTCTACAAATATGTAACAGATATACAGGTTGGTCCTCATGTGCGGCCTCTAACAGCAGATGCAGGGGCTATCTCTGACGCTGTTGCCTGTCCTTGGATCACTTTTCCCCAACTGGACAGCCTTATCTAGCTTCAATAGAAGGTGATGTACCCAGTCCTACTACAATTTGGTATGCCAAGTTGGGTTGTTTCCATGGAAGTCCTTCCCTTCTTTCAGGAGAAAGGGAGGGGGCAAAAGGAGAAGGAAGGAGAGAGGGAGGGACTGGTAAGAGAGGGCAGAGGGGAAGCTCTGATTAGGATGTAAAGTAAATACATTAATTAACTGATGAAAAATATCTGATTTTCTGAGCTTATTTGCCAAGGCAGCAGAGGACACTGAAAACTCAGTATTGCTCCTGGGCTTGATAGCCTCTGCTAAAGAAGTCAGGGCTTTGTTACTGAGAAAAAAGGAAGAGTGAAGAGGTTAGCTTACAAAGAGTCATCCTAAAGAGCCATCCTTTTGCAAAGGATACTGGGTTTATTTAGGATTTGTAGTTTTCCTTGATTACAGCCTTGGATGATACATTTTTTTCCATCCAGTTTCAAGAGTTTTCCCACTTAGTCCACTCGTGTGTTGGGTTCACTCTTGACCGGATTTAGATAAAAATAAATCTCATTTTTTTTTCAGTTTTTATAGGAAACCTAAAAGACAAAAAAATCTATGAGTACCTCATTTATTTTACTTCTATACTTCATCAAAAATTCTCAGAGTGCTTATAATACAATTTAAACACTCCAACATCCTTTATCTTGATATTAACCTGCTCCCCACCTCCTTGGTAGACTTAACCCTCTTATTCTTTTAAACTAAGGTCTTTTTTTTCCAGCCACATATGAAGTTACATCATTGTTTTTTGTTGTTGTTTGGTATGATTTTTATATAAGGTTAAACCTCTAAAACATTTTGTGCCAAACTCAACTATGCCTTCACATGGACCTTCTTTCTTCTCTTTCATGAAAGATGAGAAGAAAGGCAGAATCACAGTTATGTTCTGCCTAAAAATTCTTATCCCAAGATGCCAGATCCCTGGTGCTTCTGAAGTTAAACATGAAAGAAAATCGTATCCTGCAAGTCACAGGGTAGATTAGGAAACGTTTTGGGGGTCTCTCTGCTTAGTTTCTCTGCATTGCTAAAAATAGATTCTCTTCTTTGGAATCCTTTCCTCTTTCTTTCTCATCTTGAAAACCAGCTTGCTTGCTGAGCATAACAATTCTTTACAGATGCATAGAACGCTAGAATTTTCCATCACCTGTCAGGGGCGTTTAACTCTAGTCATTTGTTATCCGTTTAAAGTTATTACTGGAAGAAGTGTGATTTTTGAACACAGCTAAAACGAAACAGGATCCCTTAACTTTCATATTTGCTTATCCCAGCTAGTATCATATTTTAATTGAACTAAGAGGCATCACTTTTATTTAGCACTAAAAAAAGCGTGCTTCCAATTAAAATCTGAGGCTATAACTGACTGTAACATATACCCTGACTTCATAGCTGTTGAGATGCCAAATATATACCTTTTAGAATCAAGCAAATATGATGTATTTCTATAGCAATGCATATTTTAGTTGCAGTCATAGGCAATGAAGCTATTTTTATTTTCGTTTAGACTGTAAAACATAAACAGTTCTCATATTCCATATTGACTTCATAGTTGCCATTTTAATGGCAGCAACAATTTTCTATCAACTTGATGTTCTGTAATTTATAAAATTATTTTGCGATTGCATGTTTAAGGAATTTCTAGGTCTTTGGCAATGAATATCTTGGGCCTGTCATTTCTAATACGATTGGATTATTTGTTTATCTTAATTCTCAACATTTTTTTCTGGATCAAAATTCATGACAATTTGCTATTTTTTGGTGCATACTGATTTCCAAGGATACCAGCACTAAATGAGTGTGTCCCAGTTTTACAGTTTTACAGTAACAGTTTCAAACACTGAGAGCTATTAGAAAAACCCCAGCTTTGATCTTATTTTTAAAACACATTGTAAAAATGTTGTCCTAATTTAGATGAATTAGTAAGAATCAGCACTGAACTCATTTTCTGGATCTCATTTTAAAATTGATTTCTTCTTTTAAAGAATGCATTTCTAACCTTTATATTTCTTCTTTTACCAAAACAACTCTAGTTTTAGAATCTCGCATCTACTTCCATTTATCACTAGAATATTGTTAAAAAATATAGTCGTACTGTAAGTGTAGTAGAAAAACATACTAAATATTTAAAATATATTCCAGGGTTGTGTAGCAGTGGAATGAAGTAGTGAGAGAAGGTGCACTTGTGGCCCTTTATTTAATGGAAAGTTGGGTGCACTTGTGGCCCTTTATTTAATAGAAAGTTTGGGAACTTCTGAATCTTTATTCCTACCATTTTTATATTGAGCCCGGTGTCTACTTTTCCTTTTGTTTTGGGGGATCATAGGTCAGTGGATGTGGGATCTATTGTGGTAGGGAGTTGTATTTTGTAAAGATGCTTTCATGGGCGGGGGTAGAGTTGATATTTAAAAGTTGGTTTTATTTAATGTATATAGCTTATTGAGTTTGGGCATGTGATTTTGCTCGTCAAAGCACAACCATAATCAATGTAAGACATATGATTATTTTTATTATTGCTATAACAAAATGCTTGTCAAACAGCGATCTGTGGACGGAAGCATTTACTTTGTCTTTTGGTTGAGAGTGCAGTGAGGAGGTGAGGTGGCTCACCTTACAGCCACAACCAGGAAGCAGTAGTCGAGAGCTCGCTTTCTCCTTTTATCTTTTTTATGCAGTCTGGGACTTCAGGCCATGACATTTGCTGTCCATATCTAGAGTGGGTTCTTCCACCTAAATTAAACCCTTCTTAGAAACACATCCAAAAGTCTGAGTCCTGGTTACCTTTGACTATCAACTTGATACACCCTAGAATCTGAAAAGAGAATCTCAGTTGAAGAATTTCTTACATCAGTTGGGCCATTGGGCATATCTGTGAAGGATTGTCTTGGCCATTTGTTGATATAGGAGGGCCCATTCCATTGTGGGCAGCACAATTCCTTACACGAATAGTTTTAAACTGTGTGCTAAAACCTGCTCAACAGAAGATTACCTGCATGCCAGCAAGTGGTATCCTCTATGGTTACTGACACATCTTTTTAGCTCTGGAGTGAGTTCCTTGGTTAGAGGTAATGCAGTGTCAAATGTATTTGTTTAAACAAGCAGCGTGGGTGCATTTGTTTCTTTCTGCTCTTGATCGTGGATGTGATGCGCTTAGCTGCCCGAGTTCCTGACTTCCTTGCCCCTCAATGACAGACTATAACCAGGAACTGTAAGCTGAACTAACCCGTTCCTCCCCTAAGTTGGTTTGGGTCATAGTGTTTTAGCACAGCAATAGAATTGACACTAACAGTGTCTCCTAGGTGATGGGAAATCCAGTTAAGTTGGCAATAATGACAGTGACATCAAAATCTCCAAAAGATTTCTTTTGTTCCTTGTTGTGCATTTACTTCTTTAATTATATATACATATAATTAAATTAATTTTTTATAATTTTATAATTAAATTAAATTTAATTAATTATATATATATAAACTATGCACTACCACATAGCACCATGAAATGCTGTGTACTAACAATGGAAGATACAATTTTTTCAGCACAATGTAAAGTATTGCAAAAGGCAGTATGTTGTCTGACAGACACAAGAATGGATTTATCCTGCAATACTAAAAATTTGTGCTAATTGAATGACATCTTGCTTTGATGGTTACTGTCATATTCTCTGCCTTTTAGAGTTTGTACACTGTACATTTATATGGGTACACGACTCACAGATCAACCTCGGGCATTGTCCACCTTGTTTAAGCAAAGGGCCCGCCAAAGGCTCACCAGGTCAGTTAGGCTGGCCACTCAGTCAGCCAAAGATCTGTCTGTCTCTGTTTCCCTAACATGATGATGACAAGTCACAATGACAACCTCACGTCACATACCAGGTTTCTTGTTGTTCAAACATGGGTTCTGGGGATCAAACTCAGGTTCTCTAAGCATGTTGCTAACCAAGTTCCCTTTCAGCACTGTTGGTATCCATTTGTATGGATCCTTATATATTCATCTGGATAATTAGCGGACATTCGTGTTGTTTCCATATCTCAGCTACAGTGAGTAAATTTCCGTGAACTTCAGAGTGCAGATATAGTACAGATATTCTGACTTTTAAATCCCAAGAAGTAGGATAGTATGTCACATTGTAGCTTCCTTTTTAGGTCTTGAGGAGCCATTACACATCATTTTAGCTACCAACTGCATCATCTTTCATTACCGTAAACATTGCAGGTTCTCCATACATTGTTGTCGTTGCTAACATTTCTTATAATTTGTTTTTACTTTGCTAATAGTTCCATTTCTGTCAATGAGCTGTATAATGTTCGAGAAATTACTTGAAATGTAATTTAAATTAAGTAGAACATTAATCCTCAACTACAAGGATATTGAAAACATTAAAATAAGTGAATGTGTAAAAAACGCTTTACAGGGGCCCAATGTATAGATCCATTTACACGCACACACCTTCCTGTACTACTTTAGCAGCTGATATGGTGTGACTGGGTACCACTCTTGTAGGATCCCATCTGTACAATAGTCATTGTGGATTAACCCATTCATTTCATATGTATATATTATTTAATAATGTCTTATTGCATCTAAATCAGTAAGCTATTATTTTAATCATATCACTTTATTCTATCAAAATAAAAGCTCTTGAGGAAAAGCAATTGGTTTAAAATTTCAGTACAAAACTTAAGTTACTGGTTAGATGATGTTTTTATGTAAGCTATAAATACCTATTGTTCATGTCATCATATTTGTAATAGGCAGACTATTTTCCATCCTCTTTCTCATTTCTCTATGGACAATAAAAACGACTATGTTGCTTTACATGCTAACACAAGTTAAGATTCTAAATAACTGACTTTAAAATGGGGAATTCAACCTGGGTTATTCAACTGTACTCCATGTGATTGACCCTTACAAGGGAAAAATGTGTGTGTGTGTGTGTGTGTGTGTGTGTGTGTGTGTGTGTGTGTGAGAGAGAGAGAGAGAGAGAGAGAGAGAGAGAGAGAGAGAGAGAGAGAGAAATATTTTAGAAGCCATGATTTAATTTATGGTGCTAGTAGTAGATTTCACAATGAACTTTGAAAGAAAAAGAAAAACCCCAGAGATTATTCACTACCTGCCAGCTACTAAATGTTGTTATGTGCATTGTCTTATTAAGCCCCCCAAAGCAATCCTGGAAGGCAGGGGGTGTTTTTATCCCAGGTTTTACTCCTATAGGGAGAGGTTAAGTAATTTGAATGAAGACCCACAAATACTAAGTGGCAGAATTCAGTTTCAACCCTTGCAGCCTCTGTCTAGTCAGGTCATTTGAATATGGTCCTGTGCTGTCTCCTGAGGGCTGGTCACCTAAATAGGGAGTGGGGTGAGGAATAAATGAACTGGTCCTGCGTTAATGAGTTACTATTAAAGAACAGCATCCTTCTCCATCTGCTTGTGTCCACTGTTATTGTTCATAGATGGGCTTATTTATGTAAGGTAGGAAGTACAAGGAAGATAAAACTAAAAACTTCCCTGCCTCTCCAATGTGTTACTCCTAGTTTATTTAATATTAAACTCATTTATGCCTTATATTATTTTTACATTTACCCCAAATCTTTTCTACAGCATCATGTTTCCTGGCATTGTAATGTTATAACTCTTCAAATTAACAGACTTCCAGATGTCAAAAGCGAAACCCAATCAGTTTACAAAAACCAACCAACCAACCAACCAACCAACCAACCAACCAACCAACCAACTAACCAACTAACCAATCAACCAACCAACCAACCAACCAACCAACCAACCAACCAACCAACCAAAAGAAGAGGGAGATAATGAGACTGAGACTGTGCTGGCGAGTTTTTATGTCAGCTCGACAGGGGCAAGAGTCTTTCAGAGAGACTTACACAGGAGAAAATGCCCCCATCTGCTTGCCCTTTTATGCAAGCCTGCCAGGCATTTTCTTAATGACTGATCTCCATTGTGCAATCCTTGGGCAAGTTCCCTGGGGTGTATAAGAAAGCAGGATGAACAACAAGCAAGCATCTCTCCTCTGAGGCCATCCTTTGTTTTTCTGCCTCCAGGTTCCTGCCTTGAGTTCCTTCCCTGACTTCCTCCGTGATGGCCTGTGATCTGAATGTTGCAAGCTGAATTAACTCTCTCCTCTCCAAACAGCTCTTGGTCATTGGTGTTTTGTCATAGCAATAGAAGCTCTAACTAAAAGAGTTGGCAAAGCCTTTAAAATGCTTCCCAAACTGGAAAATGCTTATGTAAACATTAAACATCCTTTTAGAACATATTTTTAAAATTAGAATTCTTTCTATACGAATATTCATATGTACATTCATAGGCCACAACTAAAAATTCTGATGTACTTTTATCTATGTGTCTGTCATGCACATTCTTTTGAGGGTAGAATTAAATTCCAACTAGAGTAAGAACTTCATTTGTTAGTACCTGGTGCCATTGTTCTGAAAAGCAGATATTTTCCCCTATGATGGAAAATGCTTCCCACACTAATGTTCAATTGAATGTGCACATTCAGAATGTGTGTGCTGCCTTTTTATAATTAAAGATAAGATTAACCTGTGTGTTGAAATTTCCTCTAACAACAACCTGAAACATTTTCATGTTAATTTCGCTGAAGTCAGGGTGAGAGTAATGGGTAATTATTTTCTGTTGACATTCCTTCCCATTAGATTGAATGTGCATTTGGGGACTGAGCCGTCAGTTTTGATTTCAGCTTACTTTTCATGTAGAGTTGGTGCACTGAGATTATTTTCCCATTATTGTTTAACATGTGCCTTTTCTGAGCTAGTAGAAATAATTTCTGGCCATCCTGTCAATCATTTCCTAATCATTTGGACACATATATGAGAAATGCAGAGGATGCTGCTAAAGCCAGCTGTTTTAGTCTAATTTCTCTGGCTACATAAACTCCCTGGTTTTGCACCCTTCATTAGAACTGGCCATGATTTAAGTTAAATAATTTAATGAAAATCTATATAATGCTAATGTTGTGGACCAAAAGTCATTTTATTTGTTTATACAGATGAATCTGCTCATTTATTTTTAATGCCATGCTGCTATTTATATTGCACTGACTGACTGGCATTCATCTAGGTAGCTAGGAATATAATATCATCTGACCTTTTATAGCTATCTTAAAGTCTGGAGTTCTGAATCACATGAAGAAATAATAACTAATATAATTATTAATTCATAAAGAGGATTTCCTTATTTTCATTTTATACACTTCTTATTTAATAACAGTGTTTTCTGTTTATTATTCATTCTCATATATTTTTTTTTATTTGTCTGCAATGTCAATGAGACATAGTACAAGGTCTGGGAGCCCTAGATACAAACAATTCTGAACTAAATAGAAGCTTTGTTTGGTCATTATTTTATACACTTTGAGAACGTAATGAATGTATTTGATCAACATATCTCATATAAATGTGGGATAGAGTATTAGTTGACTGTGGTATATGAGCTATATGGTTTAGAAGACTATAGGTTGTGATACCTGGTGCCAGTGTACACTTACAGTTTTAGGCCTGAGGTCCAACTCTGGGGGTCCCAAGCAATTAAGTTCAGTCACTTGCTCTCCAAAACAAATGGAAAAATTAATGGTGCAAAACAAAAAGAACTTTACTGAGTACAGCTCGACTGGGAATACCGGTGAGCTAAAATCTCCTATTCTGTTCATTGGGTGCTGACATGAGCTGGGGAGAGAAGATGCATGCATCATTAACCAGTCTTCAGGGAACTGTGCTCTAGGTAATCATTATCTCAGGGGTTGTCAGTTAAGACTTTGCCATATGGAAATTGTTACCCGAGGGATAATCTGGATGCTTGTCTCAAGATGTTTATCCATCAGAGCTGTTATTCCCAGAATCCAAGGTGACCACAGGGATGGTAGACAGGGACAAAATGGAGGCAGAGAGGTCACGCTCTTACCATGCTTTTTATTACCCATTGGATGTCTTCGGTGAAGACTCATGAGTGAGGATTGAGTTTTTATTAAGAGGACTGTCTGTGTTCTTGACACAGGTTGGCAGCTGTGCTGGAGTGACTTAGAGTGGTAACATTTAGATGAGCTACGTAGAAACCAGTGTGGGTGAGAGGGATCACAGAGACATGCTGACAGCTGACTAACTCTGAAGGCTTGTGTGTGAGTGTCTGGAGGGATTTTTTTGAGACGTGGACATGGTGGGGAGAGGTGCAGGGTTGGAGTGAAGGTGGTAGATGCTTTAAGCAGGTTGAATTTAGGAGTTGGTAAGATGTTCAGTAGGCAGATGGGGACACAGACAGATAGGAAAGGGAATAAGGAGTCACGTCCAGATTCCATTTCTTTTTAGAAGCTGGAGTTTAGTGGTTGTTAGGATGGACAGGCAGTTGCTTTTAAATCTTGTTGACTGTGACTCATGGTAAGAAATACATTTCACATCACGACTCAATGCACATATGTATGTATGCATATATGAATATTTTTACAGTGTATCACACACACTTATATATAGTACTCACATAAATTTCCTCTGAACCTTATCCTCATTATATTTAGTGTATTGTGATAATCTTAAACTTATTTAGGAAAATGTCTTTTATTGAAATGTAAATATAATATAGCCAAGACTGAATTGACTTCAGACTGAACAATCAGTCATGCATGCCAACTGATGACTGTCATGTCTGGATGAAGTTCCACACATCACTCCTTATTGTCCCCTCTCTTCCCAGCATAGGAAAAGGAGAGTCCAGGTGCCAGGCTGGAAGTAGGCACGGCCACAGTCACTGTACAGGCTGCTCTGCCGTCTGAAGTTGAACTCAGTGGTAGCAACAGTACTTGACTGAAGACGAGCCTTCTAGTCCTTAGGACTTCAGCATGCATAGAGTCTTGTTCTAGTTTATACATGTTAAAAAAAAGAGAAAATAGAAAAGCTGAGAAGCTAAAAGATAATGTATAATAAAAAAGAAAACTTACTTTGCTATGTTTCCAACAACTTCTTTTGTATGATGATAGGTTCCTGGTAATTGAATCCTTTTCTCTTCTCTTCTCTTCTCTTCTCTTCTCTTCTCTTCTCTTCTCTTCTCTTCTCTTCTCTTCTCTTCTCTTCTCTGCATCGTGTCCCTCTCTCTCTCTCTCTCTGTCTCTGTCTCTGTCTCTGTCTCTCTCTTTTTCTCTCTCCCTCTCTCTGTCTCTCCCTCCCTTTCTCTCTGCTAATGTGTTTATTATATTTATTTTCATATATATATATATATATATATATATATATATATATATATATATATGTGTGTGTGTGTGTGTGTGTGTGTGTGTGTGTGTGGTGTGTACATGTATATAGGGCACATATGCAAGTGTATGAGCATGTATATGGAAACCAAGTGTTGATACCAGGTGCCTTTTTCAACTTCTCTCTTCCTTTTACTTTGAGATAGCTTCTTACTGAACCAGACCTTGCTGATTTGGCTAGACTACCTCTGCTAGCTTCTAGGATCTTTCTGTCTGTTCCTACCTAGTCTGTGGCTTATAGGAACAACATTAAATTTTTTTAAAGATGGCAAAAACGATAAGAGGCTCAGATATAGAAGGCCTTAGATCTAGAAGTTATTCTAGATTTCTCTGATTCTTCCTATCCTTTAAGGATCCACATTCAGTCTGTAAAAAGTCCTCATAATACTCCTCAAACCAATCTTGAGCTCAAGAACTTTTCAACATTTCCATATAGCAACTGTATTCCAAGATGCCACCCTGTCATCACTGGACCACTGGTTCCATACCCTTTCCTTTCTACTTCTTCCCTAAGAGCCCTGGCCAATGCAGTGCCAGAAAGATCCTTGGCACGCAGTATATAAAGTACTATGGTCATATTTATGCGTTTGAATATTTAAGATTTTAAATTACCTTTTTTTTCTTTGATCACAGTACTTGTTTATCTCTTCACAGAGTGCAGAGGTGTGAAAGATGTGAATACCACATGAGACTTGTTTATTCTTGGATATATTTTAAAAAATTCCCTAAAGACTATTTCAGAAATGATACTGGGGATGCCACCTGAGTCAACAATCACCAGAAATGCCTTGAAGAAACAAACACACTTTTGTTCTTTAAGAGCTTTAGATCTTCTTTTAAAATTTTTATGATTGTTTTTATGTGTATGGGTGTTTGTCTATGTGTATAATTGTGTACCACCTGTGTTCCTGGTGCCTGTAGAAGACAGAAGAGGTTAATAGATCCCCTGGACCTTAAGTTACAGGCAGTTGTCAGCTATTTTGTGGGTGATGGGAATTGAATATAAGACTTCTGAAAGAGCAGGCAGTGCTCTTAAGCAGTGAGCCATCTCCCCATCTTCTGATTTATGCCTCTTTGCTGGCAAAATAGATACACAAAAAATGACTTAGCCCGGGACAGGGTAGTTTATCCTACAAATAAATTGCTTCTGAGAAAAAGTGGCTGCATAGTCTTTGAATTAGAACCCCAAATCTACAAAGGAAGACATTTTCAGGACTGGTTTAGGTTTACCATAAAGTATCTCTCTGCTCTCAGAACATGCCAAGGCAGCTCTTCTCCAGATGGGATGAAAGTTGCAGGAGGAAAGGCCATGTCTTTGATCCACTACCCACATAGCATTCTCGATAGGATTATGTAAATGACCTGTAAGAAGTATTTTAGAGCATGCAGACCTGGAACCATTTATAGATCTCCCAATCTTAGTACGTAATCAAATGGGAGGGAAATTAAGCTTTTCTTCATTTACTTCAACTTTAAGCTCTCTTTTGGAAATTTCTTCGCTTCAATAGCAGCAATACTGCTAACAGAGCTTGTTCCTATCAAGCAAAGGAGGGGGAGGCAAATGTAATAAAGGAGGCACAGTTCAAGCAGATGGAGCCCCCTTCCTCTCAGGAGACTTGGTTGTGGTGGGTGGTGAGAGATTTGGGAAATTAGATCAGGGGTTTCCAGGAGAGCGGATCTATTGAATTGACAGGAACATATGTGTCTAGAGGTATGTGAGGAATTTAATATAGCTTATTAATTAGGCTGTGTTCTTTGGGAACTATTCCTTGTCTAATCATCTCTCCATTTGGACCACCAGAAGATTTCAATGAAAGTGAGGAATAAAGTCATAATGTACTTCAGCCCGTAGTATCTAGCATAGAGCTATAGTAGCAACTTTCATTCCTGAGCTCCCCAAAGGAATCTCATATCAGCCAGGACTAAAATCAACTGATGTACAAAGTATCCTTCATCTCATAGGGAGAGAAACTCACTTTTAGACCTGTGACAAGTGCAAGGTTGCATTTAACTCAGTTGTAGCCAGCAAATGCATACTTAATTCCAACTCAAAGGTGGAAACTGGCTAGGAGCTTAAGGGGATAGCAATGGGGCAATTGCTTGTTTGAAATGGAATAGATGTATATGAGTGTCTCTGTCTTGGTATTTCTTGAAGTTCTTGTGTTACTGAGATCTTGTTCTGGTCTCTCAGTTCTTGGTCTTTGCTTTTTTTTATTGAATAAATACAATTATTAGACACACAGAGTGTGGTATGGAAGACAGCAGAGTTTATTACAGAGTAACATGAGATCAGAGTGGGCAACAATCAAAGGCAGGAGCTACTGAAGAAGGAAACAATCATGTTATGCTTAATGACAAAGGGCCTATTAGCTAGCTTTCTGCTTTTTAATTTTATTTTTGAGATTATAATGAAGAAACATTTCTTCCTTCCCCTTCCTCCTTCCAAAGCCTCTCTTACACCCTTTCCTGCTCTCTTTCAAATTCTTTCTCAACAGACACCACTATAGAAATCACAATCAATTAAAATGCAGTTGTGGACCTCAGTCCCACTTCTACAAAAACTTCTATGAAATACTCCTGTATATAAGGTTCAGGGAACATTGTGGAAGAGGTGGGTGGACAGATTGTAATGTCAGAGGATCCAATCCAAGAGTTTGCTTTGAGATTGTGTCTCTTAGTAATATTAGCAAGCTTTCTTATACAGCCCAGGACCACCTGACTAGGGAATGGTGGTGCCCATATAGAGATTGGCCCTCCTATATCAATTAATGATCAAGACAATTTCCTATAGGCATGATTATCTGCCTCAGTTGAGATTCCCTTCTTACATAATCGTAGGCAGTTAAAGCACAGCTGATGAGGAGAGCTGTCAGCTTAAAGGGATTTCGAATCACCATGAAAATGCCTATCTTGGCATATCTGTGAAGGAGTTCCTAGATTAGAGAAACCCAGTTGTGGATGCCATCATTCCATGAACTGGGGTCCTGGACTGAATAAAATGACAAAGGCAGCTTATATGAGCACTCAGTTTTCTTTCCTTCCTGACTGTGGATGTAGTATGATCAGCCCTCTAGCCCTTGCTGCCCTGACCTCTTTCATGGTGGACTGTACCCTGGTTTTATGAGCCAAAGCAAGCCATTTCTTCATTAAATTTCTTTTGTATTTTGTCACAACAATGAGACAAGTGACAATCAAGACAAAATTAACATATGGACACATTAAACCATATCAGAAAAACTAGACCTGAAAACATATAGAATACATGAGACTGACACAGGGCAAAGCATGCTCACATGGACCCCACAAGGATCAGGGTACCTAACATGGAGATGGTGTCTCTTGACCAGTCATCTGAACACCTAGTTTGTGTCATGGATGGAGCCAATAGGACTCAGATCAACTTAGAACACATTGCCGACACATCTGTCTCAAGATGCTGTCTGTCATGTGCGCATCCTTCTTTAGTCAAGACATGATCCCATACTCTGCCTCTGCAGCCTAACTCAACTGTGAAACCCAATTCAACCCATGGACCTATAGTGTGGCTTTGCAATGCCAGTAGATCTCCATTTAGGTTCCGAATTCCCGGTGGAACTCCTTTTACATCTGTATCAGCACTCCATCTCATCTCTTCCCTTCAGAAGAACATCTTTAACTCCTGGAGTTCAGCTGGAACATCTTTAACCCCTTTATAGCCATTCTGTAATCTACATATATACCAGTGTAGAGATATTTACTGTTCAAAGTGTGATATATTACTCGAAAGGTAAGTACTACTAGTAATTAGAATTTGAATGAAAAGAAACTGCATGTACTGGCCATCTATCATAGGAACAATTTCAGTCAATGAAATGGATACAGCTTGTGAATTCATTGTTAGTCAATAAATTCTGTCACTGCTGAAAGATTTACACATGTCCATCTATACTTCTGACAGCATGTTCTCGAAATACCTCTCATCAGTGAGTTTCTATGTTACAGGTTTTGATCTCTCTGCCAGTAACCCTGTAATACTGCAGTGGTGACCATTACATTTGTCCCTTGATTTGACCTTCTCAGATCTCTTCACAGCTACAATGGTCCTGAGACAGGAAGAGAGGATTAGCTGAGTTGTAAGGTTATTTTTGGATTGTAGTAACTGAGAAATACAGTCTCTTTGAATGCCATAAACTGCCCTCAGGATTGTATGAACCATTTTAAAAAACAAAGAATCTATCTCCAGAGTTAAAGAAGGACCCATCCATTCAGAGAATGCCCTAGCTTTTGGGAGAATTCCTCAAATCCTGAGCCCCAAAATGACTTGCTTGAGCCACTTGCCCTGTGGAGTATACTCAGACTTAAACAACAACAATAACAAGAATAACAAACCCATACTTTGTGACTATTATTCTGTTTCTTGTTCAGTTCTTTGTTAAAGACACATGGAACTTGGACAACACATTTCCAAAGGGCCTCCAATACTCCCACCTGGTAAAAGACCTACTTGTATTTCTCAGATCACTTAATCTGTTACAGAGTAACTGGGAGTTAGATATTATTTTCACTCCTCTTGGAGACATCAACATTCAAGAAAAATGGGATGTATTCATCAGACCCCATAGTTAATTATTAAGAAGCTTTGTCAGGGGGCTCATCTCACGTACAGGGCCCTTATCACTGATAGCTCTCTTAGAGTCTATACAGCTTCCCTTGTCTTTTGGAGATGCTTGACAGTCACTCCAGTTTTCATGTTTTTGTTTGTTTGTGTGTTTCTTTGGTTTATCGATTTTTTGTTTTGTTATTCTTTTTGGTTTTATTTTTCGTTGTTGTTTTATGGCTTTTGGTTTATTTTCTTTGTTGACTTTTTTGGGACAGAAAATAATATTTGGTTGGGTAAGGAGGTTGGGAGGATTTAGGGGATGGAGGAGACATAACAAAAATATCATATGAAAAATTTTAAATAGCAAAAGAGAAAAAAAATTTGAAATATCATGTGAAAGGTATTTAGTTGCTTTTCCTGTATCAAAACAGGAAGCAGCCAGGAAGAGTTTACTTTGGCTCACAGTTTTAAGCTCTAGTCTCTCTTAGCATGAAAGGCCTGGTGACCCAAGCATGAGGCAGCTGGTTATATTATATATGCAGTCATGAAGCAGAGAAAATGAGTGCTGGTATTCAACTTCCTTGTTTCTTCTTATTCAGTCAGGACCCCAATGGAATACTGCATCACCTTTAGGGTGGGTCTTCCATCTCAATTAAAACTGTTGCACAGACATCCCCAGAGCATTGTTTCAAGGAGGTCTTCTAAAACTCATCAAGGCAACAGTGCATTGTGTTCATTGCAGGGTAAAGCATCACAATTGTATCACCGTGAGATTTAAAACAGCGGTGGGGTGTGAGGAGGGTGATGGTGTAGGCTGTTTCTCCCTGGTAAAAGATGACTACTTTGTAGACTTTTAAATTTTTCTTTAAATTTTTTTAATCTATTCTGTACTACTGAGCCTGGGTAGAGGTACTATATTCTGGACTGTCTTTAAGATGATCAGATTACAAAGACACACTCCCATCCCTATCTTTAAGAGCTATTTTCAATCAGACGGTCAATCATCTGATTATAAATTAATCTTCAGGAAAAGGATCTGTACCAGAAGTCTCAAGAATCATGATTCAACAGAAGCCATGAGATTGGAGTAACAGACATGTTCCTAATGAGGCCTGGGCTTTCTTCTCTAAAAACTCCTCTGTCTCAGTGGCTGACACACCCTCACTGCTAACCTTGTCTATTTTCCTTGTTCTAACTGAGAAAGCATGACTTCTTTCTCTTTTAACTTCCTATCTATTTTATGGACACTGGTCCCAATCCCATCCTCTTGTCTTAATACCCTATAAATTCTTTTAGTCTTTCAAACTTGCATCTTCCTTGCAGGATTCCTTTGTCAAGCCTGCTTTCATCTGTCTGTCTGTCTATCTATCTATCTATCTATCTATCTATCTATCTATCTATCTATCTATCATCTATCTATCATCTATCTATCTTTACCTCATAATCATAGCTTTCCCTGTTTCTTACAATATCCCCCTTCCTGGCAGCCACTGCAATTTCAATGTGTTTGCCCCCATTTTTCCCTCTTAAATTTCAACAAAATTGTCCAAAATGTTTCTTCTGACTCTGTTTTTAAATATTTTAAATTTGTGCTATTAAGAACTGGCAAAACATATCCTTTGTTCTTGATGACACAGGAGAAATATTATAGTCCTATCTGCAGTATTAAGTTTTACCTAAGCCTTTATCTCATCAGCAATAATGTGACTTGACTGTCAGATGGAGCAGAGGGTTTGCTCATTCCAGGGACTACACTGAACATTCGACTCTGGGATCATTTCTTTGTTATGGTGAGCCCTCTTGTGCTCTACCTGGATACATTGGGAGTGTGTGTGGGGGGGGGGGGACAAGGAGTTTTCTAGGATCTTCAATATTTGGGTAGTTTTCCTTCCAGTGACTTTTCTGTCCAGATAGAAAGCAATGATTTACTAATCTAATTCCCATAAGAAAAGAATGAGTATGAATTCTCGAGTTGCACCATAGGCTCCAAGGAATTGTGTATGTTCTCTGCTCTTTCATTCTCTGGGAGATTTAGGTTCTTCAGCCCCTCTATTCTTTTTTTCTATTATAGACAAAAATTGCTAAATTAATTTGCCATCAATGGGGATGTTGAGTCTCAGTGACAATTTTTGTAACTTCCTTCTGATAGTAGAAGCATATTAAATAAAAAATCGGTCCTGGGGAAGGATTTTTGCCTTCTGAAGTGGAAGGATCAGTTTGAATGCACCTTTGAATTACCTTAATGAGCTCTCAAAAGTCAACTGGGTTTCCACTAGGTTCCTAGTCAAAAGTTGACAGTTACTGGTCATTTACTCTGGCCTTTATATTAACTTCAATTGTACAGAATCTTGTTTTCATAAGGCCAGGATAACTTCTTTGCCTTTTTGGGAGGGAATCAAATTTGTACATATCTGGGAAGTAAATCAAAAGGAACCAAAAAATTACTTAGAAAAAAGGGAAAGTGGAAAAAAAATAATGATTCGTATGAACTTCTTTTACTCAAGATCCTAGGTATTGACATATATTTTACTGAATCTGAAAATTCTTTTATCAGTGAGGTCCTTGTTCTTGGCTAATAGAGGTGAAAATCCACACTTATTATTATTATTTTTGGATTAGGAATAACATGATTTGTTCAATTGCTGGTATGTTTTGTGTGGTAGGGTCATTGGTTGGTGAGGAAAATTTCATACACTTACCAAGAATAAATATCAATTCTAGAATTGCCTCTCTCAGATACAGTATAAATTTTCTTTCTAAAAGAGTATAGGGAGGGCAGAAAAAACAAAACAAAAACAAAAACAAAAACAAAAACATCCCAAAACAGCAAACAAGTAAAACCAAAACCAAAACCAACCAACAAATCCACATCCATTACTCTCTCCTCCACCCCCAAAATCTCTCTCTCTGTCTCTCTGTTACTCTCTGTCCTTCTGTCTGTCTCTGCCTCTGTCTTTGTTCCTCCCCGCCTCCCCTGCCTCTCTCTCTCTCTGCCAATCATGGGCACAGTATATTGAGAGGCTCATGACCTTAGGATAATCTCAAGTATTCCCCAGGACTCAGTTGATATAATATGCAAAATTTGCCTTAAAATAGATGACTCAGTTGTTATGAGTGCTTGCTGCACAATCATGAGGACTGGAGTTTGGATGCTAGCATGCATATAGCAGCCCAAGTGTCCTTCAAATGTCTACAACTTCAACTCCAAGGGGGCTGATGCCCTCTTCTGGAATCTGTGTGTACACACACACACACACACACACACACACACACACACACACACACTATTTTTTTTAAAGAAGCTTTCTAAAGACAGAGGAGCCCACATTTAAGGCCCAGTAGTACCTTATTAATGTAATGTAGGAAATATATTGTCTTGTCAAATGGCAACAGAACACATTAAATCAGCATAACCACTGGTTTTAGAAAACAACCAAAAGACCTAAGTTAGGTTAGTCCAGACAGCTGGAGACAGAAGTCCCCTTGGAGAAATGTATTCCTGAAAATAGGAAAGTGGAACTATCCTGTAGCATGGAGGAGAAGTACATACGTGGAGGGATGGTATAGACAGAGAGGTAGTAGTTCTCACGGTCTCAATCCAAAAGAGCGGAGTTCTTTGCTTACCGCAATTAAAATGAGGATGATCCTATGACAACTGGACAGAGCACTAAAAGGTGTCAAACTAGGATCTTTGTCCAGATTACCTTCAACTATGAAGTTCTCTGTTCTTTGTTTGTTAAATTTTGATGAGAAATTGAATTTCACATAGAAGATAGTAGAGAAAAAATAGGCAGTTTATTATGGAGTAATAAGGTATGAGGGTGGGTGATACCCAAGGAACCACTTCAGAGGAATCCACAGTTTGAGGGTGTACATTACTCAAAGGGCCAAGGTGGAGGGCATATACTGGATGGGTAATTATGGACATTGGCAGAGGACAAGATTCTCATGGAGACAGAATAAACAATGCAGAGGTTGTTGTGTTCATTTTCATGCTGAGGTAGGTTTTATACTATTTCTTAGTGTTTCTGGACAGACAGATTTCTAGAGCGGCAGTTCAGTGAATTGATAGACACAAATGAACTCTTAAGAGAGAGTAAAATAGTGTGCTCTCATTCTTTAACCAGAAAGTCTCTCTTCTAGATGGTAATCTTAGTAGTCTTTGGAAAGCTTAGAATATCATGTGTTTACCAAGGCACAAAGGTATAGCATAGATATTATTCTTTAGACAAAAATTATGTAACATAATAGAATTAAAAACAAAGAATAAACAAAAATAAACTCTGAGGAACTAGAGAGATGACTCAGTGGTTGAGAGAGCTTGTTGCTCTTTTGGAAGACCGAGGTCTTAATTTTAATCACTAAAATGGAAGCTCACAACCACCTGTAACTCTCTTTCTGGGGAATCCAACAAAACACTCAATCACATAGAATAAAAATAAATCTTCAAAATATCTATAAAATAGCCCCCTTTACCAGGAGGAAATAGCCTTTCCTTAATGGGTTTCGATCAAGCCCTGTATTCTATGGCTTCTTCCCTTTCCTCTTTCTTGGGATCAGTGGTCTAGCAGTGGCAGAAGAGTGGAGTCCAAAGCTGATTATGAGGAAAGATCTATCCTGCATGACCTTCAAGCCTGCTCATTTCGAACTAGCTGTCTAGCATGTGCAGCCCTCACAGGGTACTTAGAATATCTTCACTATTTCTGCAGCTCTTTATATGGGACTGTTCCTATTCGACCAGGATAAATTTTCGTAGGCTAACTGCATACTCACATGTGCTTCCTACACCTTAGAATCTTGTTAATTGGGACCTATAGCCTTCATATTATACCATGCTCCAGAATTCCAGCATTCCAGCATTCTTATTTTGATGCTATATTCTCCAATGTGATTGTATTTGGGGGAACTGAGACCTTCTGCAGGTAATTATAACCTGAAAGCAGAACTCTCATGAATGAGATTAGTGACCTTGTTAGAAAAGTCACAGGAATATTTCTTTTCTCCATTTCTGTGTCATATGAATAGGCAGAAAGCAGCTTTCTCTGAGTCAGATAGTAAACTATTACTAGACACTGACTATGCCAGTTCCTTGCACTGAACTCCAGAACTCAGAGAACTTGTATTTGTTGAACCCAGTTTTTCTATTGTAATCCTTCATAGCAGCCTAATCTGACTAAGATACAAGACCTGTGGTAGCTCTAAGGTTCTCATGATGACCCAGAGGTTTGGTGTAATATATAACATTGACTTCTAGAATCAAAATCCACAGCCAAGTCCTGGCTTCTTGCTACCTCATCCTTTGATCATGGTAAAATAATTTTATTTTTGTCCTCATTTTTCTTATCTATACACAAGATGACAATACTGATTTGGGTATAGGTTGCTAGAAAATATTTGTATAGTAGTAACATTTTAGGGAGAATGACCTACTGTAAGTTTCAGCTATTGTTGGTGAGGTGTTTTTACTTCATTCCTCTCTTCTACAAGCTTTTCCTAAGGTCTGACTCTCATGCTATAGAGTGTATCCGTTTGTCAATCACTGTGCATTTCTGCCAACTCTAATATTCAAGGTGAATGAGAGAAATGGGTATTCTTTCTTGTTGTGGATAGCAGCCAGTCAGTCATAGTGGCTGGATCTCACACTGCTCAGGTGGAAGACGTATGGCTTGTCAGGGCCACAGAAGAGAAAGTGAGCAGATGTGGAGTCAGGAAAACAGATAGGGGATTGTCTTTGTTTACTTTAAAGATTCTGTAAAATCTTTAAAGTAAGGTACCCAAAATCTGTGTAAGTGATTTGAAATGAATTATCACTGTCCCTACCCTACGTGAACAAATCAGGGCTGTGCAACATGAAAGAAAAACCTCTGATAAAGTTAACAAGAATTGGGCCTTTTTTTAACCCAATTATACTGAAACCAAGAAATCTGCAACGTATTCTAATATTCCTAATCATAATAAAAAATCACTCATAATTCACACAGAGTAGGAAAATATAGTATCTTGTATAATTGTGTTTGTATCTCTCTCTCTCTCTCTCTCTCTCTCTCTCTCTCTCTCTCTCTCTCTGTGTGTGTGTGTGTGTGTGTGTGTGTGTGCAGGTAGAACTAAATCTTCTTGCTTGTAGGACCCAAGTAGGAGCAACTTAGCAACTTCTAGCATTTGCCCTGTCTGGCTGCTCTGGGTAGTTTTGTTGAAGAAAGAGGTTCCAATTTCCATAGAAAAAATATTTCTACAAAGATTAGATATATGTGTGCAATTTTGCAAGCATCTATAGACTATTTGAAGTTAAAAGATAGTATATAATTTTATTTATTTAAGTTTAAGAATTCTCAAATAATCTAAAAATAAAATTTCAAAAAAGGGTATTATATGACCAGGGTATTATATGACCAGTCACCAGATGAGATACAGGATGCTCTAACTGTTTCAGGAAGGTATATCCAGTAAGTGTTTCTTATAGTTTCCATAACAACCATGAGATGTTGTTTTGTACCATTCTTTTTATCCAAAAATAACTTACTGAAGGTTTGTTAAATTTAAAGATAGTGTTAGTACTTGATTATGTGGGGAGAAATGAACTCTCTAGAATTGTCACTTAGTTTTGGATAAGTTGGTGAATCACCATAAGCTTTTGTGAGCAAACTTAGAGATGTCATAGGCCCTGAGCATTGATTATCAAATTGTGAGGCTTTCAGGAAATATAAAATCTGGTTGCAGTAACAGATTATTTAACACTGTGTGGGCTCTGGTGTACTGGGAAGCTGCCTAAGCCAGTCACACTTGAGTTGATACCCAGACAGAATCATTGAGTGTCTCAGAGGCTCAACAAAACAGAAACTTTCCTAAAGAGAATGGGAGAGACACTGTTTGTATTGGTGGAAGGCTCTCTCAGAAGCAGGAAACAGAAGAATGGGTCTGGCAACTTATGCAGTCCTATTTGTAAGGATGGTTCCTACTCTTTCCTTCCTATTGTGCTTAGAGGGGCTGAAAATGGAGCCAAATCTGGGGAATCTCAGAATGCAATCAATCTGTGACATAGTGATTAAGCGACCAGGACCTTGCAGGTAACTTTCCAGACCTAATGGCAAAGATGGGAGAGTGAGCCACCCTCTTCCAGCAGACAACCATGAAAGAAGAGATGATGCGCTCCTGATCCTGTCTCTACAGAATAGGCTACAGAAGTAGGATACAGAGCAGTAGGGAATGCTGGGTAGGGGCAAAAAATGTGAATTTGAATTGCAATATACTGCCCTGCTGGCTTTTTTCCCCAGCACTTCTACTCCTTAAGGGAACTTCAGCTAGGGCCAAGACCCAATCTGCTCCAAATGAATAAATGATGTGCTCCTGAGAAGAAAATATTAAATATTTGTGGGACATAAACTTAAAATCAGGACTGAAATTATAAACTCTTTTTATCAGAAGTAGAGCTAATGAAACAGAATATGCATGCAAAATGATTTTATGCGATAAGACAATCTTTCCAACTCTGCAGCAGTAACGAGAAAGACTGATGTAAAACTGTGGAGCAAAAAGGCAAGTTTGAGATTTAAAAACTGTAACAGGGGCTATGTTGGTAGGAATAGCAGAACACACGTCTTCAACACAAATGAATAAAATAAGAAACTGGTACAAATACTTCCTGAAGGTGATGAGGAGGGTAGAGTGACAGGAAGACATCTTGAATGCAAAATGCTTAGCCACGAAGAGAAATAGTTGTGTCGAAACTCAGTCTAGAAATTAGAATTCTCAGAAAGTGAGATGGAAGCAAACAAAATATTAATTAGAAGTTTTAAGGATCAAAGAAAGGTAGAGAACTCAGAATAAAAAAAAATCAGCTTGAGTACTCACTGGACAGATAAAATCGAGATGAGTATCTGGATGGATAATAATGAAATCTAAGAGCGTAGAGACTAAGAAAATTTAGACGTTTCTAAGTAACATAAAGGACTTAAGATAATGCCACATTTATATCAGGCCTTTTAGCAGTAACAATGGGCAATTTCTTCCAAGTTTTGAGGGAAAATACTTTAGATATTAGCATTTCATATCCAGATAAATTATCGTTTTCATAAAGATATTCTCAGAATACAATTAAAAAAGTTTCCTACTAAAAAATTCTGTTTGAAATACAGAAATGTGGGAAATGTGCTCTGCCAGGAAAGGCCAATGTCTTAATGTTTTCAAGCTTCTGTTGCCAGCTACCATTGGTAGTTCATGAGCTGCAGCACCAGTGGCAGTAACAGCTGTTGCTGCCACCGCCACCTCCTCCACGCACTTCTTATAGTTAGGTTGGCAGTCTTAGACACAGGTGTCAGCATGATCAGGTTGTGATGAGGGTCCTCTTGTGGCACACAGTCTGCCATAGTCTTGTGTTGGAAGGAGTTAGCCAACTTTGGAGCCTGTTCATCAGAACACTAATAACGTTCACGGAGGCTCCACACTCATGATCAGATTACTTTCCAAGTGCTCCTAATGCTATCACCATGGTGATAAGAATTTTAACTTCTAGATTTGAAAGAATACATTCAACCTAGGGTACTTAGTTATGGAGGGAGAAATGATAGGAGAAATAAGCTTTTTACAAAGAAGTTAATTAATTTTATTGATGTAAGAAAAGGGCATTGGCCTAAAAAGCACTCTAATCTTAATAATCAAGAATTAGCATTCCAGATGAGACCACTAAAGCAGGGGTAAAGGGAAAGGCATGTTTAATACATTTAAACACAGATAAGGGAAGAGGAGATGACAGGTATTAGTGGATTAGAAATAGTCTCCAGATAAAAAGGGAAAAAATTCCATTCAAATGACAGAAGATAATTTTTACCTAAATAGGAGTTTGCTTTGTACCATGGGGGTTTAAAACACAATCTTTGTGATCAATATTCCTGAGGCCAAAGTCTGATGTGGCAATCATCACTGTGTGATAAAAGCATTCATGAACCTTGGACTTATTTTTGAGGGACTAGAATAACAATATATAGCTTGAAGGAATTAAATAAGTGTGAGATACGATGCTTTCTGTTTTGGGTTTAATTTAATACCAGGAAATATAATGGTAAATACTCAACAAATAAAGCATGGTTCAGCTTAGGCTCATGCTCCTGGTGTTACCTAGCCCTACTCTGCCTTTGGGACTAAGGACACTGAGATTGTTGATAAGTTTATTTTTTAAATCACTTCATGTAACATGGCCTACATGCCACTATTTCATTCCATTCGAGATTAAATACTTGGACATATGTGAAGTTTCTGAGACCCACAAAACACTGTGACTGGTAACTGCTATAATGATTTTAATGCTTCATCTTAGACCATGGCCTCCAGTGTGCATTGTCTGCTCCTTAGAAAATCTCCAACGTGGTTACAATACAAAGGTAGTAAATCTTAACACATGTAAAGACAAGAACGAATTGAACATTTTCTGATATGGAAGTCGTTAATTAAAAAAGAACCCGAATATTCTCTCCATGTGCAGAATTATTCTTGGTCTTGAATTTTAGCATGTTCATTGTTGGATAGAAGAATAAGCCAGCCTCACAAAGGTGCTTATGGACTGCTCATTTATTCACAAAGTCTACCAGGTCTGATTGCTTACTAAGAGCAGCATGCTGAGTGCTCTGTGCCTTCTTTCTCTGGTGGGACAGTTTTGTGCATGCAGGCTTAGTTACATGCTGCTCTTTGTGGATAGATGTTCCTGTTGGCTCACCATGAGCAAACTCATGCTTCACAGAAGTGGTTAATTCTGCGTGAAATCATACTGTGTAACCTAGTAGTTAACACTGTAGTTAATGTGGCTTAACCTGGTTTTATGTCTCAGGATACTGACTGGCCAATTTATTTGACTTTAATATCCTTTATATTTCCACCATGATTTTATATTTTATATTTTATATTTAATATCTTTATATTTTAATATCTTTATATTTCCTCGTGCTATGTCCTACTCTATGACATATTGATAGAACCTATCTCATTAAGTTATTCTGAGCATTACACAAAATTAGGCATATAAAATATTAGGAGCAAAATACATACTCAGTGTTTAAATGTTGATGGCAATCATGATGGTGATGATGGTGATGATGATGATGATGATGGTGATGATGATGATGATGATGATGGTGATGAAGACGATGACAGTGGTCTTGAGGTGGGTCTAAAATAAAGTTTATGGCTACAGAACAGTTTTTCTTCCTTCCTATATATGCAAAGCTAAATATAAAATAGTTTTGCAATTAATATTGATAATTAAAATTAAGACTAAGTGTCTCAATTAAGCAATATGAATAGATCAAGTGCTTATGAACATGAAGTAAAACGTTTGTTTCTGTTATCTCTCTAATCAGAATTCATATAAGCAGTTTCAACTTCACTCAGCTAAGAGACTAGATCAGACATCCTTTATGCTTAAATAAAATGATATACCTCACGCAAGTATACAATACAGTGGAAGATTAAAGGCCATAATTTTTATGAGACACGGAAAACACCTTTTCCCCTCAATCATTTTCTTGACATAAAGGTGGCTCTGTGGCATTTTTTTGTGCAAAATTTATTAAATCATCAGAGAGACCTGTGCATATTCTAGCAGAAGATACTAATGATGATTCTAAAGATGGATTTCCTTGTAACTTTCAGGCTCTAATAGTGTCAAAACCAGTACCTGGCATGAAAGTCCCCAAAAAGAGATGGAGACAGAGCAACATGTCAGCTAGAGTGAAGCTGTACATTCATTATGGCATGCTCCTTAGCTCTCATTTCATGGAGGTGACTCTGAATAGTGAAAGGGAACTCGATGTATTTGGCTGGAGGCTACTGATGAAAGTGCTGCAAAGAAATCAGCGTATGAAGAATAATGGGTTGGCCAAATGCCTAGGCATTCTCAGAAGCCCAAAGTAACCAGTCACATAAATGCAGACTACTTAGACAGGAAAGCATGTGACGAGATGGACTGGATGGCCACGAACTGACAGGTAGGCAAGACTGAACTTTAAAAGTCCTAATGACCTGCTCAAGGAGAAAAAGGCAGTTGCTAGAATGGTGGATATATGACACACTGCCTGTCATGTGCCAGACTCTCTGATGATTCTTTTACAGATATTAGCTCTGCTATCCTATGGCGTTTATGATCCATTTAAAACTATTATCATGTGTAGTTGAGGAGTTGAGAAACAAAAGGTTAAGTAACTTTCTAAATTCACAAGTCTTGGAATTATATCTCTGAGATTTGGTTCTGTAGCTGGGAAATGGTGAGCCATCATTCAAAGCCAAGGAGCAGTGTGTGGAAGAATAAAGGCTGAGCCTTTGTGCTCAACTGCTATCCCATACTGTCTTTGGTTAATATAATGCAAATGAACCCATTCTATAAGCCCCTTGACAGAAATAAATACGTTGTGGAAGATTTTTATAAGACCCGAGTAACACATAGTTGTATTCTCAATTCCCAATATGCTCTGCTTTGTTCAAGACAGTTCAAGTTTATGCATGCTGTCAAGGTATGATCAATAATGCTGCACTGAAAAGTGTCCCTATTTGAAAGATAAAGTGTATTGCCACCTTACATAGACAGCCACATGGTTAACCCTGGGTAACACCAAACATACCTTAAAGCCCTCATAGCCCTGAACTAATGGCTTTCTATATGGATTTGAATGAGGAAGCTTATCCGGAAGTAGGAACAAGGCACCATGCAAAACCCAAAACAAACGGAAGACAGAATACAAAACATCAGATTCCATAAACAAGGGCACAATTTGCTTGTGCAAAAACTGCTACACAGGTCGTATTAATTGAGCTTTCTCCACTACAGTTGCAGAGAAGAAAAAACCTGATTTCCTAAGAGAAAATCTGAGGTGAATTTCACACACACTGGGGTTGTTTTAGTGTCCATCCAGGTGTTACAACTCAGACCGCAATATTAGGAGTTGGAGGACATGAGTGGAATTAATTCATTAGAATCTGCTCACAGCTTATTGTGAACAGTGAGTGAGCCAGCTGCCAAAATCAATGTTAATGATCACAGGGAGTTCCCATGTGTGGTTGGTCACACATGAATGAGTGACTGGCAGTTATTAAATTAGTGAAGTGATCAGATTACCTCTCAGGGGTTCTTCCTTAGTTATGTCATGAAATGTAATAGTTTTTCATGAAATATATTTTTTCCTACTTAAGATAATTGTAAGAGCTAGGCATATGAACGCATGGAATTCTAGCATTCAAGAGGAGGTTAGAGGGACATCTGAAGTTCAAAGCCAGCCTTGGCTACATGAGAGTTTATCTCACAAAACCCCAAATACATACCTACATACATACAACATACATACATACACATACACACATACATACATTCATGCATAACACAAGGACATTCTTGAATATAGAGAACTGCTTTAATGTCACAGAGTCAGGTTTTTTGACATTGTATGCAGTCTTATACAACTGTATTTCTCCATTCTATATCATTTTAATAAGTCATCTGTATTGCTGAATAAAATAGGTTTTAGTTGTTACATTTTCTGAGATGGTGTTTGCTATGCTGTGCTTTCTAGGATGGGCTCAAACTCCAGGGATCAAATGATTCTTTCGCCTTGCTTCCTAAGTATCTAGGACTACAGACACAGATATGCTAAGCCTAATTAATGCACTGATCTGGAGGCTAGACCAGAGGCACCAGGAAGCCACCAACTTCCATGTCACCTCTCCAGAGTATGTATGTGGCAGCATGTTTTCAATCTTACAGGAAATTAATCTTTCAGTGTTTGTAAGAGGTAGCAATACTAAATGTGATGTTGTGGCTGGAACTATAAATTATTGTTCATTACTTTTATTGTTTTGGTGAATTCAAGCTCTTTACTACACAAATTGCTCATGGGATCTTTAAGCCAGAGCAGGAAGCTTGTGTCTTTTCTACAGCACAGAAAAGACTAGAAGACAGAGAGGTGAGGGCCAACCTCGGGTGTTCTCTGCACATAAAATGTCACCCAAATAGATTTTCCATAAATCCGTCTGAGTATATAGTGAAAGGATGAAAAATAATATACATTGTGAAGTAGAAAGCACTGAGGCTGAGCCCCCAAATTGGGTTCCGAGTGTTAAAATAGCAGAATGGGGTTTTTATGGGTTTATATTGGAGTGGGAAGGCACTGACTCTTGCTAAGTGACTAGTCTGTTAGAACTCATTCTTTTACAATTACCAGCTAGGAGATTACTTAGAAAACTCTAGAAACCTGGTCAAGCACTCCTATTTATCTCTCACTGGTTGGCTCTGTTTTATTTGCTATATAACTTTCCTCTGATAGAGATGGAGGTGAGGCGAAAGAGCTCCTGTGCTGCTAATGTACACCAAGCTCGAGCATACTTGAAATAATTGCCCTTGTATTGGTTTAAAATTGTGAGGCAGAAAGTCTGACTTGGCCTCTGGTATTTTCAAGTCTATTCTCCTGTCATTCTAACTGGAAATGTGTCCTCTTTCCCTGTTTTGTTGAGGTGAACATGAACTAGGACGACTTTGTAAAAAGCCAGGTGAGAGTTTCACTATTTTCCTGTTAGATACCTCTTTGCAACTACCCCGTATTTATCATCCTCTCTCCAGCTACAAGGGTATTTGGGTTCTATCTGTCTGCATACATGATGTCCATACAGCTGTGCTGGGTCCTACATGAGCAACTTAACATAAATAAGGACTTCTAGAACTTTTCAATTGCTATCTATTCTGGTCAGGAGAGTCTGGTGCTTGTAATAAGCAAACGTCCAATATTAGTGAGTTAACATGAGACATAAGTTTCTCGTTCATTTCATAATTCAACAAGGAGTAGCAGGGAGCTGTGCTGGATGTACCTGTGGTCCAAGCACTCAGAGATCTTCACCCAACTCCTTACTCTAGGCAGAAGAAGGGAAACAAAAGGCCACTTGTCCACAGGCTTTTCCTGCAGGGCTTATCTTAAAATTATAGTCCCTTCCAACAGTAATGGGCTGGCAAATTTAATGACCATGTGAGTCAAGAAGGAAAAGCCAAACAGTTAAACAGAGTTCTGTGAACATGTACCTGTTTTCTCCACATCAGAAACTATTGGAGACACAATTTTACCTTGAACGCTGAGCTACTCTGCAGAACTGCTTTTTCTCTGTCTTTTAGTGTTTAATTGTAGAGATATAGGTTGGTGCTGTGGGCTACTCAGTTTTGTGTTACTGTAATAAATACCTGAAGTATATAAATTTTTAAAGATATAAGGTTTATTTTGACTCATGTTTTTTGAGATTTCAGATTGTCCTCCTTTGGTCATTGCTTTGGGGTCTGTAACCCAGCAGCATATACTGGGAAGGAAGTATAGCAGAAGCAACGACTCAACTCTTAGCCAAAAAATTAATGATCAAATGGGAGAGATTAGGGTCTACAGTCTTCTTGGAGGACATGACTCCAGGGATTTAATTTGTCCTCTAAACTCACAATACCAGTAAAAAAAAAATCTTAATAAATACGAGATAATCTGCAAAAGTGGGACATTCTACAAAACACAACTTTGTGAAACATAGCAACATTGTGAAAGTTAGGAACTCTCAGAGATTGGAGGACAGGAGGAAAATCATGGTAGTTAAATGTTATTTCATCTCCTGCATGGCATCCTGGGACAGAACAACTACAGTGGAAAGAAATGGATCAATCTGGATGTATTAATCAAGGTTTTCCAGAAAAACAAAATCAGTATAATATTTGGATATTTAGAATAGAAATTGACTCGTAATTTTGGGGGCAAGAGGTCCCTATAAACTACCATTTTATAAGCTTTGGAACAAGAAAAACTGTTGGTGTAATTTGTTCAAATGCTTAAAGCCTGTGAACCATGGAGAGTGGATGGATAAGTCCCAGCACAAGCTTTATAGCATAAACCTCCCTAATCTGAGTACAAATTCCTGGTAAGTAAAAGAAACTGAGGGAGGCAGGAGTGCCATCTGAGATAAGCCAAAATCCTTTTCCTATTCCTTGTGTTGTTCAGGCCCTCAGTGTGGTGGGTGATGCCTGCTCATACTGCTAGGTAGTCTTCACTCTGTCTCCTGATTCTGAACCAATGTTTTATCAGCTACCTCAGTGTCTCTTCATCAATCAAATTGTCACACAAAATATTAACTGTGATATTGACTAAAACCCATGGATTTGTAATAGCATTGAACCATTGGTAATTTATGATTTTTGATAAATATGTTATGCCAGTGTAAAATGTTAACATGAGAGGAATATCAGGGAAGGATACATAGAATGTTTAATTTTCAAAACTCATATGCATGACTAATTTTCTTTCAGTGTTAATAGTCCCAATAAAAAAAAGCAGAAATTGCAAATGAAGTTACACTTAGCCCAAGGGAGGAAAACAAAGTTGACCAGGACACAAAGGTAATAGAGATATTATATACCATCAAATTTGCCAACTCACCTTGAAAAAGAAGAAAATAAGACCTGGACAGAGAAATCAGTTAAAATTTTCAAAGACAATTAATAATACCTGCTTCAAAATGACCGAGTTATAACCTTCAACCCATGCTGGTGCAGATGCTGGAAGCAAAGCCATCATTTATGTGCCATATGCTACAGGACAAGCGTACACACACACACACACACACACACACACACACACACACACACACAC
>JANHMN010000010.1:61884313-61902608 GCA_030674055.1 Rhabdomys pumilio | reverse complement strand
TATATATATATATATATATATATATATATATATATATATATATATATGATGTTTGGATATTTTTTTATTTGCATTTTAAATGTTATCCCTAGTCCTGGTTTCCCCCTCTTCCCAGAAAGCCCCATTCCATCCCCCTCTACCTGTGTCTATGAGGGTGTTCCCTCACCCACTTCTGCCTCCCTGCCCTGGCATTCCCCTACACTAGAGCATAGCACCTTCACAGGACCAATGGCCTCTTCTCCTACTGATGTCCAACAAGGCCATCCTCTGTTTCATATGCAACTGGAGCCATGAGTCCCTCCATGTGTACTCCTTGGTTGGTAGTTTAGTCCCTGGGTGCTCTGGGGGGTCTGGATGGTTCATATTGTTGTTCTTTTTATGGGGTTGCAAACTCCATCAGCTCCTTCAGTCCATTCTCTAACTTCTCCATTGGAGACCCTGTGCTCAGTCCAATGGTTGGCTGTGAGCGTCTGTCTCTCTATATAAGAAAGTCTCTCAGGAGACAGCTATATCAGGCTCCTGTCAGTATGCACTTCTTGTCATCCACAATAGTATCTGTGTTTGGTGACTGTATATGGGAAGTATCCCCAAGTGGGGCAGTCTCTGGATGGCCCTTCCTTTAGTCCCTGCTTCACACTTTGTCACCATATTTGCTCCTGTGAGTATTTTGTTTCCCTTTCTAAGAAGGACCCAAGCTTCATGTGGTCTAAACGGTAACTAACAGACTGGGAAAAGATTTTACCAATCCTATATCTGATAGAGGGTTAATATCCAATATATACAAAGAACTCAAGAAATTAGATTCCAGAGAATCAAATAACCCTATTAAAATGGGGTACAGAGCTAAACAAAAAAACTCTCAACTGAGGAATATCAAATGGTTGAGAAGCACCTAAAGAAATGGTCAACATCATTAGTGATCAGGGAATTGCAAATCAAAACAACCCTGAGATTCCACCTCACACCAGTCAGAATGGCTAAAAGAAAAAAAAATCAGGAAATAGCAGATGCTGGTGAGGATGTGGAGAAAGAGGAACACTCCTCCTTTGTTGGTGGGGTTGCAAGCTGGTACAACCACTCTGAAAATTAGTCTGTTGGTTCCTCAGAAAATTGGACATAGTCCTATTGAGGAACCAGCTATACCACTCCTGGGCATATACCCAAAAGATGCTCCAACATATAGCAAGGACATATGCTCTACTATGTTCATAACAACCTTATTTATAATAGCCAGAAGCTGGGAAGAACCCAGATGTCCTTCAACAGAGAAATGGATACAGAAAATGTGGTACATTTACACAATGGAGTACTACTCAGCTATTAAAAACAATGAATTCATGGAATTCTTTGACAAATGGATGGAACTAGAAAATGTCATCCTGAGTGAGGTAACCCAATCACAAAAAAATACACATGGTATGCACTCACTGATAATGAGTCCAATGCATAATCAAAGCCCAACAAGTATATGTTGTTGGTTCCAAGATTCTGCCTTCCTCAATATTCCAGCCACATGCCTGTTTCACTATGGAGAAAAATCTACCATTTAGAAAAAGTTTCTAAACCTTGATGTCAGTCACATGATGCTAAGAAGCAGTGTTCACATACAGCAAAGGAAACTCATCAACACCCTTGTATTAGGAAAGAAAAAAGAAGCTATATCCACCAAAGAATAGAGTTTAATTAGTAATAGAGAAAATGATATTGCCACCAAACTAGGTTGTCCCACCTCTCTTTTCAAAGCCAGAAGAAAAATCAATATTTGCAAAGTGTGTAAGTTGAGTATGTGGGTGAGTAGAAAATATTTTACAGTTGCGCTACTGACTTAATGCAAACTATAATTTTGAACACATTGCTTAAAGTTCCAATTTTATCAGGGAATTCTGCAAAAAAAAGAGGCTTTGACAAGGGCTGTCCTGGCTACTTATTGTCAAATTGATAGAAGGCTAGAATCATACAGAAAGAGGAACCTCAATTGGAAAAAAAACAGACAACAACAACAACAACAACAACAAAACCAAAAAAAAAAAACCTCCTCTATCACATTGCATATTGGTAGAGCATTTTCTTGATCAATATTTGATATGAAAGGAACACAGCTCACTGAGGGACAGTTCTATCCCTGGGCAGGTGATCCTGGGTGGTATAAGAAGGTAGTCTGAGGGAGTCATGGTGTACAATTCATTAAGCAGAGTTCCTCCATGGTCTCTGCTCCAGTTCCTCCATTCAGGTTTCTGTCCTGGCTTCTTTTCATTTAAGTCTGAAAAGTGAATTAACCCCCTTTTTCCCCAAATTGTTTTTTTGTCATGGCGTCTTATCACAAAAGTTGAAACCGTAAGTAAGGCAAGGGGTGAAACTATACATCTCTGAGTACATAGATAAGTATTTTCAATGCAGTTGGGAATTGTACTAGTTTAAGAAAGTTGTTGTTTTGGGTTCTCCTCTAAGACCCATGGCACCACTAGCCATATGTAGCTGTTTGGGTTAAAATGCCAGGCATGATTTCTCTGCTGCTAAGCAGGCCTTCACTTCAGTTTGACATCTATTGGTTACCCCCAGGATACAACTGCGTCTAATACACCAGAAGGGGCATCACTCCACGCTAGTCATCTCTGTGGTTCATAGACATCATAGCTTGGTATGGCTATTGACTGCTTCTCTCTTTTAGTGGCTTGCATATAAATGCCATATTCTCTTTACTACAAATGAGCTCTAGTATCCCAGTCATTCTGAGGTTTTGATTCACTAAATTCTGTAAGTTCTTTTGACTTGTCCTTTTATGATTTTGTGAGTTAACTCATTGACTTATATGTTTCTTTTGTCAAATGAATACTTGCCTATTATTGTCTTACCACATGTTAATTTTATATTATTTATTTTGGCCCCATTTAGAAGTAAGAGTAAATGAATAAGAGTAATGTCTCATCTGTGCTTACATTTTAAACTTCTCCTCTACATTTTCTATCTATTTGTGCATGGCTAATTTCTCAGTACACATCCTTTGGCCCATGAGTTCTCTCTGCCCTCACTTTAAAATTTTTTAGTTGTTATCTTTATTAATTCAGCTGAGGTATTTGTGACTTGACTTTTAGTTTGTTTAGTAATTTATATGAAATGATTTTTTTCCACAAGTCTGTGTATCTGAATTGAGGCAGTCACTATTCCCTACTTGCTATTAACCTGTTTAACTGAACTGTTTAACTAGAGTGCAAAACCTAAAAAATTTTAAAGAAATGAAAACAAAAAAAATGTTATTAAAGGTTCACATCTTGTAATATCATAGACATTTATACAATGAAAATATTGCTTATTTTAAATTCAAACTTATCTGGCTGCCTTATGTTTTTATTTGCTAAATCTGGTAACTCAAGAAAAGGTCGAATCTCTGTGGAATAACATGACTTCATTCTTACTCATTACCAAACACTGAAAGACATGTTTTGCTTGTTTTCAGTAACCATGGGTTTTAGGATTTAAATGTGTGTTAGTAATGCGTACTGACCTCATTAGATATGTACTAATTTGTCAGCTTAGGCTCCCATCCTTTCCAGATCACTTGTGTGTCATAGATTGCATATGGCCTGTGCATGTTTTATACTTTTTAAACACTCATCAACTAAGCAATGACTTCCAATAATTTTTTTAAAATACATTTTATTTATTTAATACATGACCTAGTAATGCATTTCAGTAATATAAAGGTGACTTGATAATGAGAAGAATGTTCTTATACGTATCTAAAAGACAACACCTTGTAATAATTTCTATAATTTTTAAGAGAAATTTGGAGATATTCTGCAACTCATAGTTTTGCAATGCAGAATTCAAGCTGATGGTTTAGAATTCTGAAATTAATTCCAACCTTCTCAGTGGGGCTCAAACTGTCAACAATGGAAACAGAAAGGAGAAGTGATCCCCTCAGTACTCCTGAGTTCTGCAGAGCACTATTGAGCCCCAGGGATCCTCTAAGGACAGAGAGTGAAGTCTGTCCCCTTTGGGATGCAGCAACCTTTGCTTGTATCTGTGCTATGTCTTTAGGTTTCACAAATGACTTTGCCCATAGAAAATATTCTATTGTTAAGTCACTTAAAAAGCCTATTTGGGAAAATGTAGGTTTTGGTGTGATTAAAAATCCGTGTTCCCCCGGTTTGAGTATTTACATTCTTGGCTGACTAACTTAACCTGTTTTAGACTTCTTTTCTTTAAATGAATAAAAAAGATAATGGATTTACCTTTGAGATTTGTTGTGAAGAGGAAGTGAGATAATTAATGTAAAGTATTTAATCTGCCATCTGGTACATAGTAAATAAATAATAAACATTAACTGCTTTAGTTGTTATTTGTTGATGGTAAAACTAACGCTTGGCTAAACCTAGTGTTCCATAATCTGGGAAGTTAGTATAGTGTAGGCCTCATTGGTGAATATACTTGGTTCAACCTTCACCGTACAATGGGAAGGTCAATGTATGGCCATCTTCTGAGGGCGGGGCACAGTTCTGAACAGGTTGGTAACTGACAGCATCTCTGCATTGCAAACAAAAGTTGAGTTTTAAACTTGGGAGTCTAGAATGCAAGTCCATAACCTTTCCTATTAATCTCCAATCACATTCTCCAGAGTCAATGAGGAACTAGGAGCACATGATTTATGACATTACTTAAGTTTTCAGCTTTGTGAATTTTATAGTTTTGTAGAAACTCTCAGTATTAATTACTCGGTGTCTTTTGGTTGTTGTTGTTGATGTGGACAGTGTAATTGAACTTAGCTTTTAATTTTGAACAAACTGTTGACTTTGTTTCAAGTGCTGTATGACTATTTACTTTCTGAATCCCAGAGGACTATGGTTTGCAGCAGTCATCAATAAGGTCTCTGGGAGCAAAGGCAAGCCCAGTGCTTCTCATAGCCTGAATGCTTTTGCTTGACTTTCCTATCGTTTCTTCAGGTTAATGACCTCAAAATGCATTCTTTAACACTGTAAGCCACTTCTGCTAAATATATCTCATGGTAAATCACACCAAGTATGGTTTCTTTTCTATGCTACTGAAGTGCATACTTTTTATTAAAGATTAAGATATTTTATAATTTACACCAGACTCTCTCAATCACTGAAAATAGCAACATGAAGAATTTCACCTGGGATTTTCATCTGTGTGATAAACTGGCATCAAATTGAAATGTTTTTTCTTTGCTTGAGTTTCTTTTTTTTTTTTTTGTTTTTGTTTTGTTTTTTTTTTCGAGACAGGGTTTCTCTGTGTAGTCCTGGCTATCCTGGAACTCACTCTGTAGACCAGGCTGGCCTACTGCCTGCCTCTGCCTCCCAAGTGCTGGGAGTGTGGGCGTGTGCCACCACTGCCCGGCTGTTGAGTTTCTATTTAAAGAACCCCAGTGAAGTGTCATGGAACACTAATCTGCTGTTTTAGTCTCTTGCTGTTTATGTCACTTTTTGTGATTTTGGTACTTTACACAGATTATTTCTGTTACCATTTTAAAAAATAACTTGAGATTATTATGCCATACTCAAGATGAGGAAACTAAAGTCAAGAAAGTTTCAACTCCTGACCTAAAGCTCTACTCCTTGCAAAAGAAGAAGATGGACTCTATTATGGACTTTGCTAACCCTAAATCTGCACAGTGTAATGCAAGAAAATCTTGGCCACACATAGGAGAGGGTTAAATTGGGGTCTGGTGGAAATTGTAAGTGTGGTAATAGTTGAGCATTTAGCAAGAGCTTATTATGTGTTAAGCATTAGGAAGCATTTTTTTTTTTTTACAAACTTTGCCTAATATATTAACAAAAACCCTTGGTGTAAGTGTTTCGAACTTACGTTATAGATAAGAAAGCTAAGGTGTAGAAGATTAAGTTGGTTATCACACTTCGCCTCTAAGGCAGTCACGTCCCTTTCCATATGGCTGAAGGTCTCCTTTGTCCTCCCAGGAAGATGTAGTGATACTGTTTCTAGTCATTATGTTCTTGCTGCTTTTCTTGCCTGGTTCTGATTTTGTACCTCATTGGATGCTCTCATAAAAACTGTATGTTGATCTAGTCTAAAGGGCTTGCTGTCTGATTTATCATCTAGGTTTATCAATCCCACATCTTCTGGGAATAATCAAGAATGTTTTCCACCCAAATTGACTGACAATGTGGTGTAGTCACAGTGAGGAGTTAAATATTTTGTTTATTTTTAGCTTATAAAGTACAGTCTATCCTAATCACTGAAAACAAATAGCCTAGATTTTGTTTCTGGCTTCATGGCTGAAGCAGAAATCATGCATGTAATAGGGAGGGGCCCTGGAGTTGCCCTTTTATAGACTGGCTAATATAAATTATCCTACATGACAGGCAAATTTGAGATAGATACCATTGAGTCCCTACCGGAAGCACATGGAGGCACTGCCTATAACATACTCAGACAGAAGTGCAGGCTGGTGGTCTTGGAGCCTTGGTCCCAAATAGTCTTGTGTTAGCTAATGTTTTCATTTCTGCGACCACACTGTAGAGTGATGAGGGCTGGAAGATGTCAATCATGGTGGAAGAGGCATGCTTCAGTATGGTTGTAGAAGCATGAGGCTGAGACTCCCCAACTCTGATAGACAAGGAAATAGAGAAAATGTAGGGATTGCATGGATCTGGGTTTCTTTCTTTGCCATTTTTCTTCAGTCTAGAACCCCATCTCAGGGGTTAGTGCTATTAACATTTAGGGTAGGTAATCCTTGCTTCATTAAATCTCTCTAGAAATTCCCTCAAAATGTGCAGTCATGTTTGTAGGTAATTCCGTATTCAGTGAAATGGGGAGGGAAGTTCATCAATCACAGGATTGTTCCCTATTTCTCCATCATTCAGAAGTTTGTTATATTTCAAATTTATTCCTAGTGACTTAACACAGATTGTCTTGACAAAGTTTGCTTTAAATGATAATATTGCAGTAATAGCAAAAGCTCTCAATTCATGTTAATGAAACAATGCTTGGTGATTTACACAGGTTGTTCTATTTAATACTCAACATCACCTGTGCAAATGAGGAAAAAGAGAAACAGAGAAAGCTATGAATGGCCAACGAAGTGAGGCAAGAGAGGTTGGATTGACTTTGAGAGTATGAGATTTTTCTGAATCTGTTCTCAAGGATTACCCCATGTAGCATTACATATGATTCTATTAGTACCAACTGAATGCATTAAAGTCAAGTCATGGTGTTTCTGATTCTAGTAGAATAAAACTAATAAGATCTGCTTTATTATTACAACAGCAGCAATTCATTCAACCATTCATCCCCTTTTTATTGAGTTCCTGTCATGTGCTTGTCTCTGTGTGTATAAATGGCATAAAATAGACAGAATCTGTGATTTTATAGACAACTCAGTCTGTTTGGAATGCAGATCTACAGATGAATAATTTTAGGGGAATACACACAATTTATGACACAGTGAGTTCTGACTATCCACCTCCTATGACTGTGTGTGTATAAAGAAGGGCTTCGTTCAGTAACATCCCATGGAAGCCCCAAGAGTGAAGAGAGGTCTACTAGGTAAAGAGAATAAGTAGAGAAGCTTTAAGGTGTCGGTACCCAGTGATGGGCAGGTAATAGAGAGGACCATCCAGATCCTGATAAAATGGGCTCAGTGTGCAGACGGACAGGAGTGAGGCTAAAGAGAAAACAGACTGATTATGGATAGCCATAGCTATGGAAGTGATGGAGATCTTTCCTGTATCCAGAGGGCCAAAAGAACCCACATGATTGATTTAAATCTGGGCAACGCCATGACTAGGTTCACATTTTAGAAAGAACATTTTGGCTGTTATGCAGAGACTGGACTGGAAGTTTATGTTTTGAAAGGACAAGTCTGGAGGTGGGGGGGAATATTTAAGAGGCTGAGGTGCTGGTGGCCAGATCCAGACTATGAGTGGAAATAAAGGAAAGTGGACAGATTTAAGATATACTTCTTATTAACTAATTTATTTATATTTCAATCACAGCTTCCCCTCCTTCTTCTTCTCCCAGTTCCTCCCTCTCTCCTCCTTTCCCTCTCCTCTTCTCCCATCCCCTACCTCCTCCCTTTCTCCTCACAAAAAGGGAGGCATCCATGATTATCAACCCACCTTGGCATATCAAGTTGCAGCAGGCACATCTCCTATTCTTGAGGTTAGACAAAGCAGCCCAGTTAGGGGAAAGAGATCTAAAGGCATGCAACAGAGTCAGGGGCAGCCCCTGCTCATGCTGTTGGGAGACCCACATGAAGACCAAGCTGCACAACTGTTAAATATGTGCAGAAGTTAAAGATCTGTCTCTTGCATGTTCTCTGGTTAGTGGTTCAGTCTATGTGGGTCTCCTCTGTGGGTTAGCTGATTTTGTGGGTTTTCTTTTGGTGTCCTTGATCTCTCTGGCTTCTTCAAATATTCCTCCACTCTTCCACAGGATTTCTCAAATCCCTGCCTAATTTCCTTCTGTGGCTCTCTGCATCTGTTTCTGTCAGTTGCTAGGTGAAGTCTCTCAGTTGGTAGTTACACTAGGCTTCTATCTGCAAGTATGGCAGAATATAATGAATAGTGTCAGAGGTACTCTCTTTTTCATGACATGGGTCTCAAGCTGAACCATTCATTGGTTGGCTGTTCTTTCAATTTCTGCTCCATCTTTATCTTTGCCCATCTTGTAGGCAGGACAAATTATGAGTCAAAGGTTTTGTGGCTGGGTTAATGTCCCAGTCCCTCTATTGGAACTATTTTCTGATTACCAGAGATAGCCATTTCAGGTTCTATATTCTTCATTGCTGGATATTTAATAAGCCCAACCAGTGAGACATATTGGCTAGTTAGCTCTGAAGATGAGTACTTGAAGGACATCTCTCTCTCTATTAGTGGGAAGGAGGGATCTGGCATTTACCAATATGGACAAGCCTGGAACTGCGCATAGGTATGGAGAAAAGATGCTGACAATGATATTATCTTATGTTGAGCTTTGGTACCTCTTAGGCATTTAATTAAATTACTAAGAGTGTAAAACATTGCATAGTTCAAAGCAAGCATTTAGTAAACATTGATGAGCTACATAAATATATGGTAGATATTCAGAGGCAGGCTTCCAGAGATGCAGATGGATTTTCAGAACTGTAGTATAGAGTTGAGAACTTGAACCAAGGCAATTGGGAACTGGTACTGGGGATGTTGGTATTTGAAGAGTGAGCAGCCCAGAAGGCTCATGACTGAGCACTGGGCAGTGCCAGTGTTAAAAAAAAAGTGGGCAGAGGAAGAGGAGGCTGCACAGGAAAACAGAGATGATATAACCAGGAATGTGGGAGAAGTACAGGATTGCTGTGCTGTGAAAGAAAAGGGATAGTTTATTTTCAGAGGCCAAACTGTCAAATACCTCAACCAGATGAAGCATAAGGATTGAAGTGATATTTTCTTTTCTGTATTAGGAACGGTGCTGTCATAAATATATTGGAGATTCTGGAAAGTGATGAGGGCTTCAGTCAAATGGGAGTGGGTTGTGTACATAATAGTGTTTGGGACAATGGAAATGGCATTTATAGACACATAACTTACAAGGAAATACCAATGAGATGGAAGAAAAAAAACAAAGAATAAGATAAACATGAAGAACAGAAATTTTTTCTTTTCTGAATAATTTAGTTTTAAAAACATGGGATGGGATTAGGGAAATGTCTAGACAAAGGACTAGATGGCATATGATGTTGGAGCTCAAGTATAACAAAGGCTGCATCTGATACAAATTTAGCTAGTTCCTTTGTGTGTTACCAGTTATCCACTATGACTATTGTCTCCTCTTCTCTGCAGATGTCCTGGCTATCTCCTACTCTAGGATACGTCCTCACACATGTATCCTTTCACCCATCACAGATTCTGATACTCCATGCTGGCTATGCTCAAAATCTGATATACCATTTGTACACAGTGACTCCTTTTTTACCGTATGTTTCTTTGTCTCATGCCTATTATTTTCCAAGTAGACACTACTCATTCTGCAAGGGATCAGACACCTGCAAAAAGTCACTTATCAATGTAATACTATTCTTGATAAGTAAATATTATGACACTATTTCATACATTCTTCATGTATTGATGCCCTTTCCATGAAGGCTGATTCACAGGTTCATACAGACAATCAGTACTCTTGAAGGTGGTTCTCTTGATGTGCCCATTGAGTGGCTTTAGCATTAAGTTATTCAGAAAGGAAGAGAACATTTGGCTTTATTATGCCTGTTTATCTTATTTCTTCTTTCATTTACTCCTAACATTGTCTTACAAGATATCCATACTTATGTGTGCATGTGTTTGCCTCATCTCTTTAAAGTAACAAGATCTTGAATAGATATTCTACATTAGCAAAAACTTGTCCTAGAGGACGCAGCTATGACTTCCAAATATTATTCTGCACATAAACGTTTAAAGAACCAAACCCAGGTCTCTGGAGAAATGGATGATCTTAAAGCCGGGACAAGACAAAGTCTCATGAGTCTGGAACAGCTTTTGTATTATATTGAAGACTATTAAAATGACGGTTTGGCTTTTATTGGTCAAATCTTGATCTACTTGAGCTTCAAAATAAATGAGCCGCAGCAGGGAAGACCTGATGAGATTATATAGACGTATCATGTGAAACCTCTGTGAGAAAGAGAAATAGTTCTAGTTTCAAAATGCTTTTCCACAAAGGATTGTTTCCAACAGGACACATATGAATGGTAGATGCATTACATTCACAGTGGAAAAGCCTGTTGGCACACACCTCCTTCACTTGGTATCAGAGTTAGTATCTCAAGTAACAATGAACAAATTATGAACCACCCAAGAGAAGAATATGACATCGCTTCTGTGAATGTTCTGCCAAGACTCAGCTGAGATCTAGTCATGTAAAGCAAGAGAGAACAATTAATGGATTAATGGGTTCTTTATAAAAGGACTGTCTTTTAATCTTCAAATGTCAGTGTCATATAAGTAGGAGAAAAGCTGAGGTACTGTTCCAAAATAAGGGGGGATTAAAAAGACATGGCAACTAAATAGAACAAATTCTAGAGACATCTGAAAATTCTTAGAGGGCCTCAGGATTGAACATTAGTAATATATCCATGTTAATTCTTGGATTTCGTTGGTCCTGCTGTTATGTTAAGCAGTGTTGTTTGTAGAAAACATCTACTAACATATAAGGAGAAAATTAGGGCAGAAAATTAACATTATGCTCCTTTAAAAAATTCACTGATTTTGAAGTTGATTCAAAGTTATATACCATTTCTATTATGTGCAATCTGGAAAATAATAACCATGTTTTTCTTTGGAATGAGAGTGTTTATTAAGTATATGGCATATCTAAGTGGAAGAATATATATCAAGTTGAGTCAGGCAAGCATAGGAGGTAGTTTGATAGCCTGGAATCCCAATTTCTTTTAGGTTATAATGCACTTGGTAATCTTGTTTCTTGACCTGCATATGTTATGGTCACCCATCTCCACTCACCTCAAAACTTCAAAACACCCTTAAACCTTTACCTCCATAATATTGAACATACTAAATCTTTGAACAATAATATACAATTTCCCTAGGTCTCTTAGCAGTCAAATCCAAGTGAATTTCCAATATATCCTAGTGTGAGAATAGAAAAGTAGATCTGGGTTGAACCAGTTTTGGGTGGATGTGCAGTAAGGGAAAACTCTTTCTTTTAGTAATCCTATATAATAGAGAATACTCTATTTATCATTTTATATCTAGAAATAATTGCATTAACATGTGATTAAAACCAAATATATTGTGGGAGGCAACAGGGCTAGTAGAAGAAAGGCCTATATAGTCTAACTATTAATAAAAGAAAAACATCTAAAGTCCATCCCTATATCACCAGCCCTTCTTTATTTTAACCTCAGTGAAGAAAGACCACAGTAACATGTAGCCCTTGAGTACTCTCACTCATGAAACATATTTTCAGTCTTGAATGATCCCCATCTACCATCTGTACTATCACTTTGGTCCAAATAAAGTCATTTTGCATCTTATGCGTATTTGGGTGAGCACTTATTTTATGTTATTTTCTTTTCAATAGGAGACAACTAACCTGAAAACACCCTGCCCAGACCCAAACCAAACCACCAGTTAGCAAGGAGATATATGGATGATTGATAGACAGATAGATAATCATTATATAGACAAATATAGATGATAGATGATAGGTATATACATATATATGTACATATACATACACACATACACATACACACACACACACACACACACACACACACACACACAGCAAACCATTCCCAAATCAGGTCAGCTTTAAAAATTATCCATTAGATATCGATTTAAGAAGTTCAGCATCACCCTCAGGTACATGATTAAAACCAAATACATTGTGGGAGGCAACAGCGGTAGTAGAAGAAAGGCACATGGTGAGTATCAGGTACATGGTGAGTGTGAAGCTAGCTTGGGATACATGAGTATCTTACTCTGAAAAAAAAAACAGAATAAAAGTATGTGGGATGATGGGATGATGATGAGTTTATCATCAGAATAGCTGTGGTGGATAAGCTTCAGAATGGAATTGATGGAAAGGAGCATTCTTGACACCACTGAGGAGTTGAATAATTTCCCACGTTCACAGAGTTAGAACTGTTTTTGAGCCTGACTCAAAAGGTCTTATTTCCCTATGTCTGGTTTGTTAGTCACAAGAAAGGTTTTAGTGATTATGAAAAAACAAGTTAAAAAAAAAGTCTACAGTAAAGTGATGGCAAACTGAAGAAGAAAGTGATTATGAGAGACATGGATGTGGACTATGGAATGGTGGTGGTTTTCTTTGTTGTTGTTGTTAAAGAATGGAAACATCCTTAGTAGTTCTGCACACAGGAAGTGAGGGTCAGCAGTAGGGCTTGTAATCTTTTCCTGGCAGTGTGGTTTTATGTCTTTTAGTGATTGGCAACCACCTTAAATAGATGGAAGCCATCGTCAGATGACAGAGCAGAGTGCTTTGGATCATGGACTAAAGGCCAGATTACCACTCTGATCCCATCATATTTAGTTGGAATATTGGGTGACTAATGCAATGTTTGTTCTGCTATGACTTCATCTTTAAAATGGGAGATTATAAAAGCCCCTTCATTCTATTAAAACAATTAAAATGTATCAATCTGGGAAGTGTCTGAAATATGTCACAGAATAATTGCTTCTATTATTATTATTATTATTATTATTATTATTATTATTATAGATGACCTAACTCTCAAGGAGCTCTTTTAAATAATCTCAAAGTTCATCAGGAAATGTGATGAACATTGGGATCACAGTTGTGGTAAAACGATTCTAAGGAGGCGCTAAATGTAGGACTTCTGAGGAACTCAAGCTTGATGGGACTTGATGGCTCATTGAAGTGCAAAGTGAAGGATGAAATTTGTGGGCTCTTGGTGGATCATATTCCTCGTCACTGAAATGGGAAACTGAATTGAAGATAGTAAATTCATTTTGGGAGGCATTCATATTGAGGGAACCTATAAATGTCTGGGCATATGAGTGTGCGTTGATGGAGGCAAAGGATTGGCCATAAACTAGCTGACCCAAGGGACTAGAGGAGGGAGCGGCATGGAAAACAGAATGGAGATTTGAGGGATGTGAGCCCTGTCAGCACAGATTCTGAAGAAATGTTAGTTAGAAATAAGCCTAAGAAAACTAATAGCATTTGCGGCTAGTATACGGCAGAGTTTCAGCTTAGTTATGGAAAAAGCCTTTATAGTTCAGCCGTCTGTGGCAAGGTAGGACTGACAGCAAACAAGGAAGTTGACACTGAGTGGCAAGAGATTTGCAAACTTTAGATGCAACTTCCATTTTGCTGACCCAAACACTAAGCCTTTGTAATTGATTATGGCCACACATGACAACCATAATGTTTTCCGTTGCCCAGAGCTAAACAGAGAGTGTAACTGGGCAGAACAGTTGTTGCAATCAGCATGGTTTATGTCTGATCCCATCTTCAGTTGATTGCTATGCCTCAAAAGTCCTGGCGAGGTACCCCTGCGTGGCACCATGCCTCCCCAACAGATGGAGATGAGTGTGGGTAGGTATCCAATGATTTGGTATGTGCATTTATTTTAATGATCAAAGCGGGGTTTTCAGTGCAGAGTCCAAGCATGAGGTTAAGAGGATATAATGCCATCACAGCTCCAATGCAGAGATACATTAATACTGAAAACTTAACAATTGCTTATGCGAGTTAAAAGTTTGCTAAATTTCACTCTGTATTTGTGTTCATCTGGGAGCTTATGATAATGAAGCCTTTGTGTCCCCATGCAGCACTCTCGAGGCGAAGCACACACAAATCCTTTTAATAACCCAGACTGACTTTTATCTCTGAACAGATGAATCAGGCACAAGAAAGGGATCTTTGTATCTCATATCACGTTGCTTCTGCAGAATTCTGAGTTGCTCTAGAGATAAGAGGAAAGATACAATTAAATGAAAGGAATCAAGAACCCCTTTCTATAAACAATGTGAGAATTTTAAATGTATAGTGTATGCAATTTTGACAGCAGAACTGGAGTTAGGTGGCTATATTTACATATTTTAAATGGATGAAGTAATTTAAGAATCTTCCCAGATAATTACAGTTAATATATTTTTCTCAATTACCTTGATTTTTTTTGTTAAAATTACATTTTTTTGTATAAGACTTTCAATTCTTCATTTTGCTTCTAGTCAATAATTTACATTTTAATATAAAATTATAATCATATGTGGGCATGTATTTCACTTATTTTCACTAATAGCAAATTATTCTGAATGCTGGACTTGAAATAAATGCTACTTTTTATTTATAATTTTGCAGTCCTGAAACGAAGATAGAATGAATTATTCATCTGTGCTTAAAGAGCTATCTATCTACTGGTGTGATTCTGGTTAGAGATTCTCCTTTAGGACATTGTATAGAAGTCAAGAGAAGGCTTCCTCTCACTCTCAGAGTCCACCTTGAACAAGCTTATACAGTATTTAATGATGTACCTATATAATGTGTATTACAGTTTTGACCTCTACAAATACAAATCTAACTGCTACACGGAAATGCATATGATAGAGGAAAATACAGGACTCATCTGATAGTTATGCAAATAAAAAAATCTTGATGATTCAAAAATCACATTTACAAACACATTTTTATTAATACTGGAATTAATGAAATCAACATAAGAGAAACTAAGTTACACATATACAGTGGAATGCTACTCAGCTGTAAAGAAATATGAAGCTTGCAGATAAATAAATTGAACTGGAAAAATTATACAAAGTGAGGTAATGCAGTTCTAGAAGAAATGTTTTTTATATGTTTTCTCTGGTAAATGTTTCAACTCTTGCTTTTCCTATTTACATTAGGGTACAAGTGGAATCTTGGAAAAGTAAAGGAGCTTTTGGAGGTGGGAGCTCATTGAAGAAAAGAGAATAATGCTGATAAAACAAAGGAATAGGGGGTGGAAAGGCGATAAGTTGGGAGATACATGGGTATATAGGAGAAACTGGAATAAGAGAGCTAACCCAAAGGAAAGACTATAAAAAGTCATAATAAAGTCTACAATCTCGCATCCCAGTTTTTAAAAAACATTATAGGTAATAGAATACATGCAATATGAAAGAAGAGTGGGTATGTTGGGAGTTTGAGGATGAAGTGAGCCTGGAAGCAGGGGTCAAGGAAGATGGATGTAACAGGTGGATTCCCTAAAACTAAGGATGTATAAAAATGCTTTACAGAACCCACAAGTTAGCCATTTTCAAAATACACCTTAAGATGTTCAACAGGGAATTACTTTGCATAAGTAGACAATAACTCTTATGTGGATTATTAAACAGAAAAGTCAGTGCAAGGAGTAGGATACATATCAATGAGGTGTTTGTCAAGGAGGCCCCGGCAGCCTCTAAAACAACACAGAGAATTGTCATTGCCCTTGGTTATCCACCATAAATGCATGGTAACCTTATTGTTGAAGATACCACAGACTTTGTAGGACATAGAGCAATCAATTTTAAACCAAGAAGGATACTTCCTCTCTGCTGGACAACTTTGATAGTGCTAAAGGATAATAAGCCACTGGTAGAAAAAAGCATCGATTGTCATACTCAGAACTGGGTCTTATTTACTATAATACCAACATACCAAATAAGACATGCCCACTCATGAAGTGATGGCACAGCTGTTATGGGCAATTAACTGCTTTCTGATTGAATTTGAGATCTGCTTTTCATGAGACATGCCTATTACTCCTGGACAAAAGGCTGAGAAAGTCACAGGCCCTAGGATAGAATCTGGTATGCTTATTGCAATAGTGAGCATCAGATGTCAGTTGACCCAAAACTGAGAAGACGGAACCTCAACTGGGTAATTACATAAACCAGATGGGTCTAAAGCCGTGTTTGTGAGGTATTTGTCAATTGCTAATTGGTGTAGGGGCCCAGCCCACTGTGTGTGTGTGTCTCACCAATGAGAAAGTAACCCTGACCTGTGTAAGAAATCTATCAGAGCAAACCAGAGAGAAGCCAGCCAATAAGCAGCATTTGCCTGTGGTCTCTGGTTCAGTCCCTGACTCCAGTTCCTACCCTGACTTCCCCCAGTAATGGATTGTGACCGTGGAACTGTAAGATGAAATAAATGTTTTCCCCACAACTTCCATTTGGTCATGATGTTTACTCACAGTCATAAAATTCAAACTGACCCAGTTACTCTGATAATGGCTCATTCTGTCAAATCCCATTCTGTATTTATACCCATAAACTTGGGCTGCTATCAACCTTGGCCAGAGAAACATTTTTTTTTTTAAAGTGGACAACAGTCACTGGAAAGATGAGTAATTGGTGAAAGTATTCAGGATAAGAGCCCTGGTGCTCAGCCTTACACAGACAGCTGTATCAAGGCTACCACTACGAGGACTCAGGAAACCTTGTGTTTGGTGAGATGGAAAGAATACAAGTGTCAGAGGGTAGAAGGAATGCTGTGAAATGCTGTCTTTGGGTCATGTCTTGAGCATTGAACTCATGAACTTACAATAGTTGTGGTAAGTTACGTACAAGATCAAGCTAGAGGGAGCAGATGGTCATGGGTTGCTAAGGAGCTATTGTCAGTGAAGAGTTGCTGGAGGAGGGAGGACCTTTCTTTCTTTTAACTTTTTATTGATTTTTTGCGTGAATTTCACATCATATCCTTTCAATCATACCCATCTCCCCATCCATTTATACCCACCCTTTGCCCTTGCAACACCTCCCCAAAGTGTGTGTGTGGGAATCTCTGTCGAAGTTGTACTGTGTGAGGGTATGTCTACAATATGTCCTGCAGTCTACACTTCTGTCCACACTTCTTTACTTGCAAATGTTTGTTCATTACCACGAATCATTGGTCTGGTTCAAGACCTCTGGCTACTGCTACACTATCAATACTAAATCTGCACTGGCTCCTCTGCAATATCTTGCTATTGTCTTGTGTCATGGAGACACTATAGCTTAGGATTTGTTGGACTGGCCCCTCCATGTACTCCAGCAGTCCACCGATGAGGGAGGTGTTGGGGTGGGCTAACTCTAGGTGATAGCTGAGCTAGTCAGCCTGCCATCTCTCCTGAACCCACACCACCAAGGTGAGCTCTTCATTACTGCCCCAGCCACCTCACCTAACGCTGCATCTGGCAAGAGACAAGACATGCTCTCCCGCTCTCATGACCTTGGGGACATGATGTAGATGGCGATGGGCAAGAATCTTTTTTTATTGAGAATATGAGCAGTTCTAGGTTCCCCAGGATCCCGTGGATTGCTCCACACCCACGTATGTATGTAGGGAGCTCTAACTGGATATCACAGATTATTAAAAATGATAAAGAAGAGATAAAATTGGAAAAGACATGTTGAAAGATTATAAACAGAATTCAATGATGGAAATAAGGTTAGGTACAATCATATTACATTGTATGCATATATGAAAGTCTCCAAATAAAAGTGTAAAAATCTAAGAAAAATGTACAAAAATATTAAGCACAGACGACTGTGAATAAACTCCATGAAGCCCAAGTTGATTCTGAAAAAATGTTATACTTAGAGATTCTACAGAGCCTTGTTCATGTTAGTGGATATGGATCATGAAGACAGCATAGGAGGAATGGGCAGTAAATGAAGGGAATAATGTTGAGAAATCAGAAGTGCCCAGGCCCTGTTTCTCATTGTTCATAGTTCTCACAGATGCTTAAAAATGAGTCAACACGAGGGAGTCCTGTGCTTAAATATGTTCTACACAACCCAGAATGAAATGAGAAACAGACACAGGGAGAGACCCATTTACCACG
>JANHMN010000010.1:61833578-61875228 GCA_030674055.1 Rhabdomys pumilio | reverse complement strand
GTGTCAGGCAAAGATAAAGTGCAAACTCAGTTCTAAAAATATTACTGTTTTATAAATCACAGGCTGGGCCACGCTTGCCACAGTGGTATAAATACTACTGTCACAACTATACATTACTTTGAGTATTTATTTGTTTCTGAAGAATGAATTTAAAGAAGTGGGATTTCAGGGTCAAAACATTGAAAACAAGTTTATAGATGGTAATGAGTATTTTCAAATTATGCCCTAGAAGGTTTTAAGAGTTTACATGTTTTCATTTTCCATGTGTGTGTTAATATTAAAATTCCAGAGATAATCACTTAATGAATCTATTAATATATTCTGAGCTTGGCACTTACCCAGGAATGAACCATCAGGGCTGAGATGTTGGTTATAGCTGTATACAGATTGTCATTCCCTTGATATTTTCAAAATAGTTTAAAAGGTTCTTAATAGACAGCAAGTAACATGCATCAAACTGTCTGATGAAATATAAAACATTTATTCTAACTCCCGAAGGTATTGGAAAGAACAGCAAAGCATGTAAAAATACTCAGTATAGCTACTTACACATTTATAATGTGAGAGGGCTTTTCATGTGTTTATTAAAGTGCAATCGGATTGGAGAATTCTCAATAATTTAAATAAAATGTTCCCATGAAAGCCACCATATGTTTCCATCTCAATTTCATATGTTTTATTAATTCAGGAAGAAAAAAAGTATCTTAAGAGCTACAGGCAAATCACATTCAAATTTAACTGAAACATTTATTTCTTGAGTTATTCAAGGAATGTGACTTTATAGGTGCAATGTAAATATTGTTAAATTAAGTTCTTAAGTCTATAAGAAGTCCAAGTCAGACCCATTTTCCTCAGTTGGATAAACTAACAGTGGCCTCATAAAGTGGTGTCTATGAGGATGTAACTAACTCTGTCTCTCTGTTTCTCTCTGTGTCTGTCTGTCTGTCTGTCTGTCTGTCTGTCTGTCTGTCTGTCTGTCTCTCTCTCTCTCTCTCTCTCTCTGTGTGTGTGTATATGTGTGTATGTATCACTAGAATGTTAGTTTACAAAGTATTACATTTGGGGAGTCTAGCCCATGATGAACTTTTTGAATCTGTTTGGTTTTCAAGCAGTCGATCACATGCAAAATTCCCAGGGTACTACAGAAAGCAGAGAATGAGTTTATTCTTCACATTGATAATGTTTAATAACAAAATTTGTGGATACTAAAATCTTGAGTTGGAATCTCTAGCTTTTCATTACTGGATTTTAGCTTTTCATTACTGGATTTTAAAGGATTCTTTTGTTCTCTCAGTATTGGGTTAATTTAGTGGACAAGATTTTTTTAATTATTAAATGTTTCTGAAGTTAAATATATGTCTTTTGCCCTTTTTTGTCTCTGCCCTCCAACCCTTCTCATGTATTTATTCCCCAGTTCTTTCTCAAATTTATGATTTTTTTGTTTTCTTTTATATATGTATTTGTATATGCATATGTTCCTAAATACACAAATACAGGCTCCTTGTTTGTTTAGCATTCTCTGCATGTACATTGTTTCAGAGCTGACCACTCAGTCTTGGATAACTAACTGGAAGGACCATTTTTATATTTCTTTGCCTGTAGTTCTTGGTCTGGTCTTTGACCCCACGAGTTTTCCTCCTCACTTATTAGTCCTATTGATGTCGCCTTTGTTCAAGTCTTCTTTTGGCAGCCATGTTGTTGAGACATCATAATCCATCACTCCTCATCCAAGAAAGTTCTCTTTGCAACAAATGGACTGACTAACTTAATCAATGCATCTTTGCTCTAATAAATATAGATCTTGAGGGCCCTAGGAATATATACTTTCTTTGCAAAGTGTATACTCATTATTTTGTTAGAAATAAAGATGAACCATACACATAAAACTTTTGGAGGAGTATATGTGTATACATGCTGTCAATGGATGTTAGCTGTTTTTATTTAAAAGCAACAATATGTATTGCTGATTCTGCTGTGTGGTGAGAATTACTGTTATTGTTAGGATGGAAAAATAGAGTTAACATTTTTCTTCTATCCTTTCAAAGACTGCTGACTGTTACAAAGCTTGACTGATGAGAGAGATAATACTATCCAAGTAGAGAAGAAATATCTGGTATGCATTGTACTAGATAATTTTATTACACTGAGATTTACAATAATGGGGCTTTTTAGCTCTCTACTCAAAATAAACAAAAATTTAAAAATAGTGGTATGACTGCCTCAAATAATGCTTCCTGTATACTGCTGGAGTCATAGTTGATGCTTGTCTATGTGAGGTGATGAAGGGAGGTTTATACCATATGTCTTCACGTGCAATTCTGAAACTATTACCTAGACAAGAATATCAGGGTCCCATTCTTTAATTTTCCTAACTCATAAGACAATGTTATAGTCATAAAAGGAGAAAAGAGAGACCATGGGAAAAAATTTTGTGTTCCTAAAGACATTAAAATGTGCTCATTATCTTTTTTTCTAGATCTTAAGTGACAAAGAATAAGAAATGTTTTGGTCTTTATATATCTGTTGTCTTCCTGTATGCAGAGTAAATAAATCTTTATTATAATGTAATATAATTGAGGATAAATGCTAAGAGAACATCCATGGAGTTATCTTTTTGGCCCTCTTCCTTATTTTTGAAATTTTCATATAACTGTTTCAGTGGGTACCATTTTCTTGTATTAACTTTTCTAAAACCAAGAATAAAGAAATCTAAATGAATAAAATATAAACCTCAAGGGGAAAAAATTAAGAGAAAGAGAAGTATTCATGGCATTTGTGAGCCACGATCTGTCCCCAGATTTTCCTGAACACTACCCCCACCTCCCTGTACTGTAACTTTGACTTTTTTGGTTGTATTTTGTTAGTAGTTTTGTTGTTGTTTGTTTGTTTTGTGATCCACCTATACTTTGTATTCCTTGGGCAAACCATTGGATCTTTAAACTGGGTTGTACTTGAATTTAGATTCTAACATTGGAGCAAAACGAATCCTGATTTGTCAAGTCCACTCTCTGATCTCATTTATCCATCATTTGCATGCATTCAGACTCTAGAGAGATCAATACTTGTCTGTGATGTGCTCCTCTTTCTGCTAACATGAGATCTACCCATCTTAGCCCAGCCTACATTTGACTGCATGAGATATACATTATTAGTCATCAGGACTTTCTGTTCCATCAGAGTTAGATACCTGATTCAAACAGCATTGTTTATATAAAACAAATGCTCATCTTAATCTAGTCTTAACATATTCCTAAAATACCTAGATGACATGCTTGAGAAACTGGTCATGTGTGAGACATGCATTTCCACTTTCTTCCAGTTACCCTTTACCTTTCTACTCTCCTCTATTTGTCATGTGACAATCTCACTGAGGAGTTTTACTGTTTTAAAGGCAATCACACCATTCTATAATTGAGATGACACATAGACTTTTAAATTACATTTAAAACCACAGGGTAGGCACAGAATTTTGGAAGGTTCAAAAACAAATCTTCTGGAGATGCGATTATTTTGAGTTTAGGATCCTTTAACATGCTCAAGTTAGATATGCATTTTCCATATCTTAGTCTGAGCCATTCTTATATGTTTTTCTACTATAATAATGATTTAGGAAAGGATGATAAATTCAGTTAGAAATGTATTTTGTATGTATCCAATATTGCCTAATTATGTGAGTGACAGGATCACCAATTTCTACTTGGACCAGGATTATAAATAAACCATGAGCCAGTCACAAGTATTTGACCGGCCAAAATGCAGGGCTGACTCTTCAATAACTAAGAATAAGAACCTTGCAAAGCATTGGCATTGCTTCAACCTTGACATTATTGCTGCTGTGCTATAAGCTTGTTTAAGGGATATTCATCTGTAAAATTAAAATAAGTAGCATATTATATGCAGTAAATCAAGGATCAAGAATAATCATTAATAGTATCAGGTTGAAAAGAACTAGTTGTTAAGTAGAACTGCCTGCCTGACCTCCTTTTCTTCACATAGTAATGTTACCACAGAGGTGACACACAGGTTTGCCCCAGAGCCATTGTCTAGGAGCAGGAAGAGTGTTGAACTCAATATCATATCATTGATTGAATTACTCCTGATTCTCTAGTTTGTATCTGCAGAGAATCCTGAAGATCCTCTTTAGCCAGTTAGTTCTGTGCATAAATTACTTAGTTTAAAACCAGTATTTTATGTGTGTGAGTGAGTAGATGTGCATGGCCTACATGCAATGCCATGTGAGGCCAAAAGGTGGCAGTAGATTTGCTGGAATCGGAGTTACAGACAGTTGTGGGCTACAGGGTAGGTGCTGGGAACGGAACCCAGGTCCACTGGAAGAGTCATCAGTTCTCTACCATTGAGCTATCTCTCCAGCTCCATAACCACTTCCATAATGCTAATTACTCAGTAGGCTATTTAGTTGCTGGGGTAAAGAACTGCCATGGGCAGTCATGTTGGCAACTTTGTCTTTTGTTGGTCTGTCTTTACCCTGCTTTAACCACTATTCCTCTTGGTGGCTCTTGCTTTTCAGTTCTTCTAAGTTCCACATGTGCTCTTTCACTCTCCCCTCCCCCATCAAATTTTTTTTCAACTTTTTAAAAATTGAAAACAGTTCTGTCTTACAATATACTCTGATTATGGTTCTCCTCCCCCAAATCCTTCCAGATCTTCTCCACTTCCACACCTCTTCATTTCCACATCCTCTCTTGCTCTCCCTCATTAGAAAACAAATAGACATCTGAAAAAAAGAAAAAGAAGTAAAGTAGAACAAAACAAAACAAAAACAAAACAAAAAACCTGAATAAGACAAAACAAATAAATGAACAGGAAAACAAAAAGTCAAAGAAAGTTCCCAGTAGCTTTTTCAGCTCTCCTTCCCTCAGAGTCAGAGAGCTGAATTCTGTTTCAATCAATGTAGAGAGGACTAGTGACAATTGAAATTTACAATCTTCTCTGAAGAAGGAACAATTAGAAAGACACAAGTAAGTGCTAACTAGTCAGTCAATGGGCAGTTTGGTCACTGATTTGAGCCAGGTGAGCCGGGATAGGAGTAGTCATAGTTCAGCTCAGAAGCATGGTGCCCTTTGACCCAAATCCAAAGACTAGATCCCTCTTACTCTATCTCAAGTATAGTCAAAGTGAAGTCAGAGACCCCACTTAAAATCTTATCTCCATAGAGATTCACAACTACTTATTTGGGACTAAAGCTTCCAAGATTATCCATACGTTGATGACAGTGAGTTTCCTTGCAGACCCCGCCTTACACATTTAAGCTTTGTTTTTATACAACCAAGATGTGAGGTTGGACACCCTTCATATCACCCTGCACAATGCTGGGAATGTAGCATGTGGCAAGTAGTTGTTCACTTTAATTAAAGTTTATCGTGTCAGGGTCTCTCACATACATGTATACCTCTCTGTAGTCTGTGAATTTGGTTCTTTGTTGGAGCAATCATTAGTAAGTCCCCATATAAATAAAATAGCATTGAATTTTTTTCTTCTTGCTCTTGAATTCTACAGTTCAGTGATTGAGAGCCTTCATTCTCTCTTTTGAGACTGTCAGACCAGATGTATATCTTTCTCAGCTCGTTCTTTTCTTATTACCTGTAATAGGATTTCTTACAGTAACATACATATACTTACAGTGTTACAGTATGTATATGCCAGGTTTGGTGGCTTTTGAGTAAACATCTTCTTTTAGAAGCACTAGGCTTACAGATGGGCATGACTGCACTTGGTTTTACCTGAGTACTAGGAATTCAAACTCATTGGGTCATCTCTCCAGACTGATTTACTTTCTTTCACAGTAAACCCGAGTTCTTTATAAGCTTAGTGCCCATCAACAACAAATAGATAGTTCAACGGTGCCCATAAATGCACACAAGACACACCCCTTCCTTGCCCCAACAATTAAAATGGAAAAGTACTAAATAAGAGGAGTCATCGAGCTGCTCTTAAAACATCATGTGGGGCTCAAATAACCATGTGATCAAATGTTCTCTCCGGTAAAGTGCTTGCTGCAGAATTAAGCTCTGAGTGTTTGCTTTAACCATGCAGGGCATATGCCATCTGGCATATTTCACATAAAAATGAAACTGCTTTCATGGCTGACTAGATGCCAAAATGGAATTGTATAACAGTCATAAGGCCTATTCTGGTTCATGAATATACCTTAGGTGCTGTTTCAAGCATGATGCTAAAATTGTCATTGCATTCTCCCTTTTGAGGGAATGACATACTCAAAGTGAAGTTTCTCACTTTGATGAGCTTAGATCCTGGAGACAAGATGTGTGTGTATGTGTATGTGCGTGTGCATGTGCATGTGCGTGTGTGCCTGTGAAATGTAACTTAGAGCTTCAGCTTAACTCTGAGTGTGTGTTTTTTCAAAATAGCTGGATGATAAGAGAAAAAGAGAGCTCAGACTATATATTGGAATATAGGGGTGGGTGTTTCAGAATGAAAAAAAACACTAAATGTCTGGCGGGAGGCCTTGTGTTTCTAGACTATATGAAGTGCATCATCTATTAAGAGAATTTCTTCTTTCTTTTTATTTTATGTCATTTACCCTGTCTTGCCTTCCATTCTCCCTAGCATTATTTATATTTTAAGAAAGTGAATCTTCCCCTCGACAAATTCTGAGTTTTTGTCGCAGAGTTAAATAATCTTATACAATCTTATCGAATTCATTATCCAAGTTGAGTAGGTGCTAAGAATGGTTAGAGTGGAGAATATTTTGTGCATCTCAGCTATGTTGTACCACCTAATGTTGTATTCTCTTATGTCTATTATAATTTATGTTTTTGGGCACATCCAGGACCCAACATTTGTCATGCTTGGTATTCAGTTTTACATAGGAGTATTTTCTTAATTCATTTTTATGGGTCTCATACATATTTGAATTCTTTTCTGCATAATTTTAAGCCCAGCAGAGTTTAGTAATAAACCTTTCTCCGTGATGACAGTACTGGTATCTACAGCATCTAAGCACTTTTCAAATCACTCAAGTCATTTGTTGTAAGTGCTTACTGTAGTATGGCATGAACACAATCAGAAGTCGGGTACATATTCACTTTTCTGGTCAACTGGCCTCCAGTGCATAGTTGTCCCTTTGCATCCACTTATGAAATCATTAAACTCTCAAATGGCATGCTCTTATGACACATGGAACAACTTTGTCTATCAGCTGTGAAAAATGCTGCAAAAATGTGAGCTTGCAAGCTAGGTAACTTACTTGCTTCGTAACTTATCACTTAGAAGCTGGTGGAGAAATTGTCCCAATAGTGTGCATCTGCCTCTTTAAGGAGGGGGAAATTTTATGTCCGTGCTTATAGGCATTTTTCGAGATCTTTTGCTGGGATGGGTTCTGCATGTTAATTCCCCCCAGCTGTAGTCTTCAAAGGATCTGCTATAATCACTGTTAACAATGTCTCCGAATCAAATTGCAGTGGACCCAGGCATTGCTTCATCTGCAATCCAGTTTCCAACTGTGTTAGGCAACTGGACTGTCAAGTAAGGAATTAAAATGAAGTAAATATTAGGCAGGAATTGGTTTACAATTCACAAGTCTTTGATGAAGTGGCACTTGGAATTTGGGAGTCCTAGACTTTCTTCCACAGTATTCTGTTTATAGTTTCTTAAAAGGCATAACTCCATGTTGGGCTTCTTGTATGAGCTCTTATTATGGACAATAAAAACTAGTAGCCATATCAAATTTTAATAATTTAGTTACCTTTAATAATTTACTTACCTTTCACAGGCAACATTTTTTATTAGTTCAGTTAGGACTTAGAGAATAAAATATTATTGCTGATTGGAGAGTCTGATTGTTAACCTGTTTATCTACGATCTTTAGGAAATCTACGCTAATTTTGTGTAAAGAAATTACCTTGCTTAAAAGCAGAGGCCTTGAGCCTTCATTGAAATATGTGCGCACAGCTGCCATTTTGCCTCCTTTTTTTGATTTGTAGGTGGTGTTTTTGATGCCAGTAGGAAGCTGACCATTACTTTGACTCTGGCAAAGGTAATGGTTGGGACTTTCAGCTGATTTAGTATTGATGATTGGTTAGTATTGATTTAGTATACAGCTACCAAGCTCTAGAACAATATCATGATGGGCAGAGAAGAACAGACAGGTGATGTACACCATTGTCCAGATGGAGTGAGAGTTGGCAGTGAGGACTCTTTGCTGCCTGCCTCCTGCCACCTCCTCAGTTCATATGGCATTCTAAAGATAACATTGAGCTTATATGCTAGAATGCATAGAGTTTTGAAGGTCTGAGCACCTGCATTTGATCCTGGTTCACTGGCACTTAAAACTTCTCAATTAAATGTTAAAATGTTCAGGGACTGTGGAGGGTGGAGTAAAGGTTGTAGGGGGCAGTCTTGCCTAGGTTTCATCTGAATAATGCCTAGGCAACATCAGAATGAGAAGACAAGGAGAGAGAGCCATTGTCAACTGCTCAATGATACACAGAAAGTCAAATATTCTTTTAATTCATGGACATCTCAGCTTTGATATTGGGTACAAACAATATTTTCTCATGGTCTGAATTTTTTATTTATACTTTTTCTTTCTATATATACTACATATATTGCTATGTAATCTCAGAGTTAGAATTAAATACGCATAATTTTAGATTACACCTTGAGAGACAGTTGGGTGACAGAGAAGATCACACACTCAGTTGCCTGCTGGACACCTGAGGGTATGTATGGAGTTCTAAAGACTTTCTTCTGAAAGGATTCATCTGTGGATGTGCTCTCACAATTAACTGTGTAGCCATACTTTGGGAAACACCTATCATAACTTTCCTATACATAAATTGTAGATAATCAAGTGGAAAGAGAAACAGGTAAAAGTACCTGGAACTCCTTTTAAATGTCTAATAAGATCCATAATGTTATGCTTAGATCTTGTGCAGGATAATAATATTCTAAGGTTATTTCCCTTTTTGACAGGAATATCGTTGTTGCTTGAGTGTCCATTTAAAAAGTAAAAATGTGGTTTTTAGAAGTTGATTCTACTTCTTTTTTATGTGACATGTACATTTTCAAGATTGACTTTAAGTATGAAAGAAAATAGCTTCATAGGATATACATTAGAAAAGAAAAAAATTAATCTTCATTGTAGGGACATTGCTAAGTGTGCTCTGGTAAACCATGATTTTAAAATAAAAAAAAATCTAAATTATTTTAGGATATTTGTTGTAAAATGTGTACTGAACATGCACTCTCACACATATACAATAAAAAATAAGTTCACAGTGTGCAGTAATTTTATCCCGATAGAGGAAAGGAACGCAGCCATGCTTTATGAAATCTTTTTGTTATATTGACATGGAAGTGACATCATGGGATTTTAAAGTATCCTTCCGGAGTCATGTAAGTGAAAGCACATTTTCTTCCCGCTTCCGTCTTGCTAACTGCTCTACTGCAGCTGTCGACTTTTGCTGCTTCTGTCTGCTGTTGCTTTTGTCTTATTTCCCTGCCTTGCCTTTCACTTTGATCTGCATTTCCTCACAGTGCCATCCTCCACTATTCCTTAATTTGAAACATCCTTCTTTCCTTTTCTAGCCTCTTTATTGTCCTGCACTTAAACCTTTCAGATCAAGCAGTTACAGAAAAACCATCAAATGGTGCTTTTGTCCATAAGTAGTATCAACCATAATTAAAACACCAAATTAGTTTCATTTGATTTTTTTTTTTTTTTGGATTTATGGATTTAAGTATAGAGTTTTACTGGATGGCTGTGATGCAGTTTAATAACAGACTGTGTTTGAAGAAAACAATAATGGCACACAGCACTGATGGCATTTATTGATGTTTTTATCTGAACAGCTTTTCTCATTAAGTACAATTACAGTTCTGACTTCTCTGAACTCCCAAAGTGAGGACACAGATGAGGTTCAGTCAGCCATGGCTGCTGGAGGAAGATGATACCTCAGATGGTCCTTGGAAAGTTAAATAGAGCCCCCTATGGAATGGGTGGCATTTATGTGGCACTTAAGAGTGCCACGCTGGCGTTTGCAGCTCTCATGACCGATGTCACTCACTATCCACAGTACTCCTTTCTGTTTAAGGGTCACAATTCTTCTAAGTAATATAGATAGTCACTAAAAATATCTCTTTAAGTAAAGTTGATTTTCCACCCTTTACTTTTGATCATGTCCCTGGTTACATACTGTTGTAAAGGTGCTATGATGATAAATAGCCTATGGGATAGGTATTATTTTTAACAACTTCACAAGAAGACATCTTGGAACTTAGAGATTTTAGTGAGTTTCACATTGGTAATAAAACACTTCATATTCAGATGGTGAGATCAGTACTCTGTTCTGTATCTTACATAGCTTGCTGTCCATGAATAATGTGCCTTAGAAATCAATAGTTAGCAGTTGATATAAGAGTGCTATAAAAATACAGTTAAGTTTGGGGTCATTTTTGTCCCAGGGTCTCAGCAGGATGATGTTGAGGATTCATATTGTGTGTAAATGAAACAGACAATTTTATTATTTGAGGTAGAAAAGAAACAATTCTCTTGAAACTCCATTTGTTTCTTTATTTGTTTGTTTTTTGGTCAATTCCACAGAGAGCAATGGTTCTCAACCTTTCTGATGTTGTGACTATTATAGTTCCTCATGCTGTGGTGACCCCCAACCAAGAAATAATTTTGTTGCTACTTCATAACTGTAATTTGGTACTGTTATGAAGTTTTAATGTAAATATTTGATATGTCATCCCCACGAAAGGGTTAATTCAACCCTAGAAGGGTTGCGACCCACAGACTGACAACCGCTAACAGACATGCCTCACTCTTTGTACTGAGCTGAGAATCTTCTTGTACATATGTATGAAGACTAGTCAACACCGAGGAACTGAAACACTAATCCAGAGCACTTAGTGGGGAAAGATTCAGAATTGCAACATTGGAAATATACAACAGTACCTTATATGTATGTGTGCTGGGGGTGGCAGATTGGAAAGGGATACTATTTTCAAGTTTGAGGAATTACAGAGAGTGACAGGCTTAGATGCTATTAATTTTGAAACAGACACCACCAAGCATCTAAGAAACACCTAGAGCTTTTTGACTTTAAAGAAAAGTGAGGCAAGCAATCAAGGGGAAGATATCATGCTTTTGTCTCTTTCCTAGAGCCCCCTTGTTTTAGTCTTTAGCATTTAGGGAAATATATTACATTTCCCAAGCAATCTGTGCACAGATATTCTCTCACCAACACTTATAAAATTAAATGTATATATTTTTAAAGTTTGTTGATAGGTCGTGTGTGTGTGTGTGTGTGTGTGTGTGTGTTGGAGAAACTAGTAATATTTATTCAATTGTTTGCTTTAATAAGCTGAAAATTGCCATAAAATCCCCAAGTAAACTCAGCAGATGGATAATATATATTGCCCTCACTTTAACTCATTGCTATTTTATCTGAATTCTAGTTTGAGCTACTTTTCTGCTCCTTTGTCACACACCGACAGATACAAACCCCTCTCTTAGAATAAAAAAATGATAATTCAAGGGGCATCCCATTTGTCATACAAGAAAATACCTCGTGGCTTGATGAGTTGGTTCAGTGGGTAAAGCAAGTGCTGGATAGATAGATGTCCTGATTTGAATCCCTATAACCCATGTGAAGCTGGAAAGAGAACAAATGCCACAGTGCTATCCTCTGACCTCCACATGGATGTAATCTGATATTACATGCATAATGAGGTACTCACCTACTGCCTGACCCCTGCCATACATATGCTATAATAATAAGCAAATAAAATATAAGATAGCATAGTTCCTTTCTAATCCTGTTTCCATAATTCAGACTGGGAGGCACGCCTCACTGAGATCTGTAACCTTATCCTCCCGACGCCCTGTGTTCATTGGGATCGACAGTAACTTGATTCTGCAATTCTGTAGGGAACTTATTTTGAGATCTTTGTCTTGAAGAGAATAATTCTTACCTGAGAGTACAAAATATTGTATGTTCCTTATTTATATGCTGATGAGTCAGTATTATTTCCATTTAATTTTGATGAATTTTTCCCACAAGAATTATCTGTAGAAATGAGTTGTTTAAAAGTCAATTATGCGAAAAATTGAGTTCTCTCTGCACTTCATTCTACATAGGATCAACAAATTTGAAAATTAATATCTATATTATTCATCCCATTTAAGGAAATGGAAACTAAATTTAATTTTAGGAGATGGGATTTGCTCATTGATCTCTCTAGGGTAAACTGTTGATGAAACAAGAATATAAAAATACATTTAAGAGGGAGTTAAGTTGTAATATAAATTTATAGATATAAATATTACACATAATCTACCATAGATTATTTCTATTTATACCAACATGAATATTGAGGTTGAATATGCTTTTGGAAATAATAATTGTTTGGTTTTCCTAGACCATCGAATCCTAAGGCAAAGTTATGAAACACAAGGTGTGCTCACGACTGCATCTTAGTTCTGTGTTTCTCAAGACTGATTATTGACCACCAGGCTGTAAATGAGCAAACGTTTATTGTGTTCTTTCAGGTCTCTACTTGGGGAGCTGGCATATATTCCTCAGGACCAGAAATAGCTCTGTTTTCTCTTCAGAAAGCGGTTTGACCTGAAGAACAGGGAATAAAAGTTAATACATCATATTCACAGATACCTTAAGAGCTGAAAACCATGTTTGTGGGGTAGACAGATTGGTGAATGTTTCTTTTATTGAATAGGTTAACCTTCCTTTTCACTTCGAAGTTCCCCAGGAGGCAGAAAACTAATCCCAACCTACAGTTGCTTGACTGTCATGGTCTTCATGATCAAATTTAGATCTTTTGACCTTCTTTTCAAAGCTCTCCAGCATTCTATTCATATATACTGTGGTGAGGGTCTGTAGAACAGCTGTTTTGTTCTGAATCCATGTGCCTGGAATTATTTTGTCTTCCTCATCAAATTATACTACTATTCCATTTCCTGTGAATAGTCCTTCTGGAAAGGTTAAATGCTTTGTACTAGAGAAGGTGGCAAGTGGGCACCAGAGGGATATGTTGTCCTGATTCTCCAGCATTATCTTCAGATCTAACCACAGCTTTGTTCTCTGAAATAAACCAATCAAAAGCATTATTCACAATGATAAAAACAAAATGAAGTCCTTGAGAGGCTAAGTGGTATACAGCATCTTAGGGACAGACTTTGAAGTAGAGCCTACTGTGATCTATTTTCTATTAGATGGATGCGATTTGACAAAAGCCTGAATTGTTCTTTATAAGTGGCATCATTGAGACAAAGTCTCACTCAACTCTGGCCTTGCCCCACCTTTAATCTCCCTTGGCACTCATTAGCTCCTTAATCACACATAACTCTGTTATTTATGGAATTTGTTTCTAGGAAATAAAATGGAGGTTTTCTGCTGAAATGTTGAGACCTTGTGGAAAGAAACGTGCTCTCAACATTGGCTGGATACACTTCTCAATTGATGGAAAATGATCTGACTCTTAATTTCACTTTCACAGCATGGTGGTAGCCACTGTCTGCTGGGTACATTGGAAAATATAATTAGATACTCAGGGTGAACATTTTACTTTCATCCAAGGGAATATTCCTCCTGGATAAATCACGGTGAGACCCTGAAACATAATGGTGTTTGACTGGCTTGATTTTAAAAGAGAGGAGTGAGTACACAGAATGTTTGACTTTATTTGATACTCTAGTGCAGGGTACAACCTACTAGCTGTATAGTTGTATAAAGTTCTTTTTTTCTTGAGGGTAATTTTTAAACAGGTATTCTAAACAACGAGGCTCAGTTTGGCCAAAATTAAAATATGCCCATGTGTTCTCTCCCAATTTCTGCAGTTTCCTTTGCTTAATGAAAGATTTCAATTTGTTTCTTCTCTTTCTTTGCACCCCATTTTGAAAGACTATATTGCTGAAAGCACTGCTCTTTCAGCAACTCACCCCACTGCCTGTTTGGAGGCTTATCCTTCCCTTGAGTGGTTACAGTCATAGAACATTTTCATCTTCCCTATTCCAGCACGGATAAAGCCTTTGGTTCACATGAAACACAGGTGAATTTTTTTCCACCAGCAATAGACAGGGCCCAGAACTTGATATGTTCATGCAGTCTGTTAATGTGATGGAGTAAACACACAGCTGTATCTTTGGAAGCATTTCTCAACCCTTGTTTTGTTATTTTTCCATTCATATTCTAGTTTAGTATTTAAGACTTCCATTGGGAACTGAAAGCACAGGTCACTTCTCATTTGCTGAGTTGGAGCTCTGGTCATCTTTGGAATCGGTTGGTTTTCTTTCTGAGAAGCCTTGGCAGTACCCAGGATCATCCAATTTGGACCTCAACGAAATGACAAGGATGGGATCCCAATTGTATGCAAATGCTGCTACGTTTATGCCTTTCAGCTCAGTGGAGTTCTTGAGCTGGCTTCGATTTTGATGACAAGTTTTATCAAGTCCAGTTCACTGACTCATCACAGATACCCTTGCTGATCCCACAACATTGACTCGTCACCCTTTCATGAATTCTAATATTCCAATATAGTCAACAGCTCCATCCTAGTTGCATTACTAAATCTTAAATCATTTTTCTTATCTTGCTCCAAAGTCTGGGAAGGGATCACTGGTAAATCAAATGATATTAATGAAGGAAATGGGAATAGACAGGAAATCAATTTATCCAAAGTATTGTATTGTATAGTGGTGCTAAGAAAAGTAGAGTCCATTCCAGTTTTATCCAATTTAATACTTGCTAACTAGGGATAGTAGACTAGTAATAGTGGGTTTCCTACCTCTAGGATGGCTTTTATAAGCAGCCATCAAGACTCCTCTGCAACTACCTCAACTCCTTTATAGGTAATGACCAGTGAGATACAAGATAATTGTGGTTTGTGGTACTATTCAGGTGATAATGTAACACAGATGTATTTAGTTTAAGGCTTCTACTGGGGCAGGGGCAGTAACACTTCCAATGCTCTACAAATGGACATTCCAACCAAATCACTCAGATAACAGGGACTTCTTATTGATATTGTAGGTAGATAATTGACTATCTTAGTCTTTTAAACACCATCTACTGAGTGGGCTTGACAAGAAGATATTATTTTCTTACATGTTTAGATAATTGAAAGACCCAAAGTGCTAGAATGATCAGCTTCTCGGTGGTGGCCTCTTGTTCTTTATACAGTTGTCTTTCACAGAGAAGGAGACATCTGGTCTCTTAGAAGTACACTAAATATATCCTGGAAGTTTCACTTTTATGTTGTCATCTAAACCTAGGAACTTCTCAAAGGTTCTAAACACCAATGTTGTTACATTGGGAGTATATGGATAGCGATACATTTAGCCTATGACTTCTGAGAAAACAAACACTCTTGAGATCCCAACAGTGATCTTCATCACTTGTTAGTGAGTCCTGTCCCAATTGTTTGGCACTTGTATGAGGATACTCAACATTGTTTTCTCATTCACCTGTTCTACTCGGAGTTTGTTATGTTTATTCCCTTATGATTATTACTGATCCTAAAGAGCAATAGTTTTGCAATAAGCAGAATTTTGTAGTAAGCAACATTTACTGACATCCATCTTTATAGATATTAGAAAAGTGCACCCATCTATTATAAGGGAGATACAGCCTACTCTCAACTCTGTCTTTTCCATCATTCTTCTGTAACTCTCAGCTATAAGTGACTTACTCCCCCTTCCTCCTAATTAACACCATACTCAGTAATTAAATTTTTCTAGTAAACTTTGTGGGTAGAATTCATATTTTTCTTCTGTGCATGGCAGGGTATGTATAACAATAAGAACATTTAAAAAATGATGAATAAACCAATACATGTGTTGAAGATATGTTTTATTTTAGAATAATTTCATATTTACAAAAAATTTCAAGGATAATATGGAAACACATATACCAACCACTAAATTAATGGTATTGTTATGACCTTATGTTAATACTGAATGAATAAGTTTTCTTTTAGCATTATTTTGTATTTCAATGCCCTATTGAAAAATAGATAAGATGTTGAAAAACTTTTTAATGGGTCATTGAATTCAAGATTTTAATTTACATACAGTAAAATTTAGGATGGAAAAGGAAATTTATAGACATGTGGTAGAATGAGATGCCCTTTGAATGTTCTATATGAGATGACTGGCCACAGTGTCAGTAAGTCCACTGTGTTCAGTGAATCTTTGTCTATTGGAGAAAGTGGGTCATTAAAGGATTCTATTGTGTTCAGGAAAATGCAGAACCTGCATCTGCTTTTTGAAGTGGCATGTAAAAGTTATCTGAAGCATTAGTGCAGACGAATGGATTAGCTAAGAATGACAAGATGACCAATCAACTAAGTCAGTAGAAAGTCTCTGAAAGTGAATTTAAGCCAATGGCCATGGAAAGGCAGAAGACAGTGGCAAACATGAAGGGGAGCCATGAAGAAACAGAACAAGTATTGTCTGATCACCAAACAATGTAGGACGTGAGAAAATAAGAGACACTGGAGATGACTCTAAGGCCCTGGCTGCGGCAATTAGATGAAGGGTGGCATTGCTGGCCAAGACATGCATGTTTAGTTCCATCCATTTGACAAAGAATTTTATGAATTTATTGTTTTTAATAGCTGAGTAATATTCCATTGTATAAATGTATCACATTTTCTGTATCCATTCCTCTGTTGAAGGACATCTGAGTTCTTTTCAGCTTCTGGGTGTTATTAATAAAACTGCTATGAACATAGTAGAATATGTGTCCTTGTTATATGATGGAACATTTTTTTTGGATATATGCCCAGGAGTGGTATAGCTCGATCATCAGGTTATACTATGTCCAGTTTTCTGAGGAACCACCAGACTGTTTTCCAGAGTGGTTGTATCAGCTTGCAATCCCACCAACAACGGAAGCGTGTTCCTCTTTCTCCTCATCTTTGCTGGCATCTGCTATTACCTGGAATTTTTTATCTTAGCCACTCTGACTGGTGTGAGCTGGAATCTCAGGGTTATTTTGATTTGTATTTCTCTGATGACTAAGGATGTTGAACATTTCTTTAGGTGTTTCTCTGCTGTTCGATATTCCTCAGTTGAAAATTCTTTTTTTAGCTCTGTACCTCATTTTTAAATAGGGTTATTTGTTTGTCTGGAGTCTAATTTCTTGAGTTCTTTGTATATATTGGATATTAGCCCTCTATCATCCTGAGTGAGGTAACCCAATCACAAAAGAACACACATGGTATGCACTTACTGATAAGTGGATATTAGCCCAAAAGCTCGCAATACCCAAGATACAACTCCCAGACCACATGAAGCTCATGCAGAAGGAAGACCATAGTGTGGGTGCTTCTGTCCTTCTTAGAAGGAGTAACAAAATACTCATGGGAGCAAATATGGAGACAAAGTGTGGGACAGAAACTGAAGGAGGGGCTGTCCGGAGACTGTTCCACTTGGATATTCATCGCATGTGCAGTCAGTCACCAAAGGCAGACACTGATGTGGATTCCAGGAAGTACATGCTGACAGGAGCCTGAGATAGCTGTCTCCTTAGAGGTCTGCCAGATCCTGACATATACAGAGTCAGATGCTCACAGCTAACCATTGAACTGATCACAGGGTTCCCAATGGAGGAGTTAGAAGACTGAAGGAGCTGAAGGGGTTTGTGGTCTCATGGGGAGAACAACAATACCAACCAACCAGAGCTCCCAGGGTCTAAACCACCAGCCTGGGAGCACATAGGGAGAGATCAATGACTCCAGCTGTATATGTAGTAGAGGATGGCCTTATAGGACATAGGTGGAAGAGGAAGTCCTTGGTTCTATGAAGGCTGGATGCCCCAGTGTGGAGGAATTCAAGGGTGGGGAGGTGGGAGTGGATGGGAGGGGGCACATCCTCATAGAAGCAGGAGGAGGGGGGATTGGATGGGGGTTATGGGGGGGAATGGGGAAAGGGGATAACACCTGAAATGTAATTAAAACATTCAATAAAAATTAATTAAAGAAAAGACATGCATGTTTAGAAGAGAAAACATACTTGTAGATGTTAGATAATTACTGGGTTCTTGGTGCTCCCAGTAGTCAGCAAGAGATACATGTGTGGAACTTAAAAGAAGTTAAAAGCCAAAGGCATTAATCTAAGAGTTAATGTCAAGGTGGTTGATGAAGCCATTAGAGGAAGTGATGTCCCCTAAGAAAAACAGAAAGATAGGATATCTGAGCTCATTTGGAGTAGAGGACAACAGAAGCAAAGAGAACTAATAAGAAACAGAAAGTATAAAATGGAGTGGTGTGAGGAGCCTGGGAGAGGACAATGAGTGGCATGAAATTCTTCAGTGAGGACCAACAACAAAAACTCTTAGAGGCCATCATGGATCATGGGTGACCTTAGTAAGTGCCTTTCCTACAGAGCAGATGGAAGGGCAAAAGAGCCAACTTCACAGAGAGAGGAGGCTAGATGCACATATGAAATCTTTAGTAAGGTTTTCTTCAGCTCAACGTCTTGTTATTTCCCACGTTTAAAGACAGTTACATGAGAAAAAGGTCAAGCTAAATAAATAAGACAACTATCTTCATTGTTCTTATGAGACATAAAAAGAAGCAGCAGTTTTTTTGCATCTCATTTGGGAGAGTTTCAGGACTAAATATGTAGTCCTTTTGGATGACACAGATTAGTCTCACATGAATGAAGAATGTTCTGAAATCTCCCTTTCAGCCTTTGACTTTTATTCCGTGAGGTTGAACAAATAAAATTATAGGAGACAGCTTTCATTTTTGCATTGTACTCATAGGATAAATTCTTCCTGTCTGAAAATATTGAATTTTCTAACTAGTTGATTTATTCAGAGGTCTCTGAATATTTCAGCATGTAATCAATTGCACTTTTAATAAACCATAAACTATGTTTACTGCCGTATTTATCGATTTAATCAAGGAGACTTGACTTGGAGTGCTTTATGTGGGTCCCAGATATTAAGCCTAATTATGGGAGAAAATAAAAGAGTAAGATGAGAGAATGGCTTTATTCTTGAGAAATGGAATGGAACAAAACAAAATAAAATACTTTCCTATTCCTTTGGAGGCAGAGGTTGCCTGAATGATGGAGACCAGCCTTATGAAAATCCTCCCTGTGGCTCTTGTCATCTTTTGAGCAGGTGCAGGCAGCGCAAGACTCCTATTAAAGAATAGTCACTGTGCCTGCTCACAGCCTTACTGCTGTTTTCTGCCATGAGGTGTAAATGGATTCAAAGGTCATCTGCTTCTTTCTTAATGTCTCTCTCCTCTCCCTTTGTGGAGGTTTCAGGTTGAATTAAGAGGCATTAAGATGAGGCAGCTCCCCAGTCAGTCTGAGAGAATCAAAAGAACCCCTCTGTTCCCTGCTGAGCCTTTGGAAGTCTTCTAAATCTTAACACTCCAAATGATTTGATTACGTTTGGTTATAGTTGCAGTATTGATTTGAGTTAGAGGTGGCCAGCAAGAAGCTAGCCGTGTTTTACGTTTCCTTGTGGTTCTATAGATCAGGCTATATTACTTCCACCTCATTGGCTGAAAAGAATCGCCATCATCCTTCTGGGAACAAAATGTGCCCTGCAACATTTTACAGACCTTGAGAAAACTTGGAAAAATGGGTTGACAAAATAATAACTTGGTTTTACCTTTTTTAACCCTCATGAAGCAGTTTTCTTTGGAGAATAAATAACACTACATTTACACACAGAATAGAGCTCCCTGCAAATCCTATTTGCTTTTGAAAATTTGCTGAAAATCTGACAAAAAAAACCCCACAAAATATTTATTTTGGATAGTGTTAGCCAATTCAGTAACAATCTGGTGAACTCAATTTTAAAGTTTTATTTTAAATACAATCCAGGTTCACAGATTATTTGTTTTCAGAGCTTCTTATATTTACACACCAGATCCACATAACTAACCTATAATCTGTAATATAGAAACCGTGGGTTAGAGAGGATTCTAGTGAGAAGGATTAAGTAGGTTTTGTAGCTGTGTTAATAGTTATTTGAAGTCCATCAATTCTGGAGAAAAGTATAGCCTACTATTAGTCTTCTTCCTTGTCACAATATTTTAGAAATAATTTAGGTTAAAAAAATAAAAAAACCCTCATCTACTATACACATGTAATCATTAAGTTGCTCATGGATTTTCCAGTTTCTGGGACCTGACAGTATGTATCACTACAGATCATTTTACCATTGCTAAAAAGGAAGAAGACAAAACAGTCCTGGGCCAGGAGGCTTTCAGTAGCAAAGCTTTACACTGAATTGCCTCTGAATCTAGCCAAGGCTTCAGCAATTGTCTTTGACATATATCTCTGTTTGTTTGTGGGGACTGGAGAAATAAACAAAGCAGCCCATAGAACTTTTAAGGAAAAAAAAAAGTGGAAAGAAACAGAGATCTCTGCTGGAAGATGTATGTTTTCTTAGAAGCAGAAAGATAAAATGAAACTGAGTTTGCTGTAATTTTATTCTAAAAATTCTTTGTATGTATATTTACTAACTTCCAAACTGATATGACAACTTTGACATGACAGTCTTACTTTCTACAGGCAGATTGTGATTTAACTGAAATGACATTTACACCAGCTTTAAATTTAAAAAAACAACACATTGGTTTAAAGACCCAGGAAACAGAAAATCTTGCTTGGCTGCAACGCATACATCATAGCACACCAGAAATAGGAATTACTCAGAGAGTAATAAAGTAATTCAGGAAAAACAAAAACAAAAACAAAAACAAAATGTCCCTGAACTGTAAGGACAGGAATCATGGGTTTTTTTTAATTTTTTTTTTATTTTAAACTTTTCATAGTGCCTAATATTAGTGAATATTCAAAACTACTTTCTTAATGAGCAATCTGTACTCCAAAAACGTTTAAAAAAATAAGTATTTTTATTCTTTGAGAATTTCCTATAATCCAGTCCCAACTTCTCCTCTTATCTCTGGCCATACTCACCCCACCTCTTTAGCCTTTCACCTTCATGACCTCTTTTATAAATTTAACAGTCCACTGACACCAGCAACCTTTATTAATGATTTTCTTATTAAGGTGGATTTTCTCATAGCAGATTCCTTTATGCACTGAAAGAGACAGAAATCACATGCACAAGAGACTGGCTGAGATGGGAAGGATTTCTGAAACTTTAAGTTGGTGTTATCTCCAAGAACTTTATGTTGTGGAGCCAAACGATCCCAAGACGTTCCAGCCTTGGCTCCTCTTCATCTCAAGAAGCCATCTTCAAAGTCCTAGTAGCACTTTCTGAAACAAAAGGCGGGTTTTGAGGTCCCCACTCTTCCATTATTCTCCACGACAACTAAACTTTAGAACTATCTTGAGAAAAGTTCTCAGAGACAGGGGAAGGTTTCAAAATGCTTCCTAACCCATCTTCAAGTTTCCAAACTCTTACCTTGAAGCTTTACCTAGTAGGACAATATTAATGATCTGGCTGTAGAAGCTGCCTGAGTTGGGGTGGGGACAGCTTAGCTTTCATTGCAGACTCACGCATGAAGAGTGTCCACACACTATTTACAGGGCATAAGGTAAACTGGAGGGTTTGGAATCATTTAAAAAAAAGCAGAAGAATTTGAAGGCTTAGAAAATGTATAGTCTTCAAAATCTTGTCCACATTTTCCTGTAATTACAGAGAGTGACTATAGGACACACTAGGAGGAGGCACCTATTTCTAGAAGACTTCTAAACAGAACATTCTCTACACTAACTTGTTGGAGATTTCCTAAATCTCTACTGATAAGGCTAAACAAGATAGCTTTGCTCTTTAAGTGAGTAAAGGGGTGAAATAGCTCTCCATCTTTGCCTTCAACTGCCTGCCTTCTATTCCAACTTCCCCAAACTTCCTCATTTCCCTTCTCTCTTCCATTCGAGTTATCCACTATGAAACAGTTTCAGAAAACATTCTTTATAGATGTTAGGTAGGCTGAAGTATAAAGACACAGTTAATTTCAGTGTAATAAATATTTAAATTATATATGAATGTAAAATGTTCTCATTTGAAGCCACCTGGCAAGGCAGTGGCAGGGTGAGACTCTTGGGGGCAGAGCCCCAGGCTAAGAGAGAGATTTGGCACATTGACCATGCAGGCAGCCAGTCATTTCCTGTATACAAGCTTCAGTATTTTTACCTAGGAAAGGAAATAGAACATTTAGTTCATGAGTGACATCTCTATTAGTTATAAAAACTTGTGTTGATTATATTTCAAAGGAAAAAATGTTCTCCACTCAAAGGAGGGGAAGTTAACATTGCCCTTTGAAATTTTCATCTTCAACATTTTCATTAAGCTACACAGTCACCATAAAAGGCAGTTTCCTCATTTCCTTCTCAGCTGTAGGAAGTGATGCCTCGTGAGAGGTTCCCAGGACATCCAAGCCAACATGATTTCCAGTGCTCGTCTGTCTCACTCCCATTTCTTTGAGATTAGAATACTATAAAACATAGTGGGGGTGGGGATTAAAAAGATAAGGATCTGTTTTAAGTGTCTTCTTATAATTCTTAGAAAATGATTAAATGGCTTTCTTATTTCCAGGGCTGTTCCCTACCACTCCCCCACATTAGACATTGTAATAGAAGTTAGGCAACTTTTGTTAATATTTCTTAGAAAGCTCAAATTGTTATTTTCACAGTAATCTTCACGCTTGGTCAAATCACAACCATTCTAGAGAAAATTTAAAAATACTAATATCCTCCAAATAGAAATTAGAAAGTGACCAGGCAGAGAAGTGGTCATGAATTCAATCTAAATAAAATTTCACATATACCCTTTATCAGTAAAAAGGTGAACTGTTAACTACTTTCCCCAGTAGTTAATTGAATATTTTAGAGGGATTTCTAATTGCAATGTCATTGTATTGCCTTTCCTTAGTGCTTAGCCCTCTAATTCGAGATCTACTGGAGGGCAACATTCACAAATTAGAAACATAATTGAAATCTACTGCTGAATAAATTGATGTTTACTGCTATATAAAATTAGAGCAATCATTTAAAATGGTATAGAAGCTGTTTTCCTTTCAGTTTACTGGTTTGTTTTTTGTTGAAGAAATTCGTAGCTTGAAATGTTTTCCCAGAAAAGGCAAGCTTTCTTCTTTGACACACTTGCAGCAATTGAACAGTGTGAGCAAGGCGAGGGGAACCTTCGTCAGGGACCATGTGATGTGGTCTCCTGTGATGAGGGACACTCTGAGATACTCGAATTTGAGTATCTCAGCTGAAGATATATATAATATCTAGATTGTATTTCTAGAATACAAAAATGTCTTTGAACTTGAACAAGATAATTTAATAAAAATGAAGAGATGCCAGGATTAATCACCTCACCAAAGAAGAGACTTGGATAGAGACATGCAGCAGAAGATGCCACACATGTCTTATCATGCTTATGAGGCAGCAGGATTGCATTTCTCGAAGCCCTGTCTATGCAGGTTTGGATTGAAAGTAATTGTATGTTTGGGTGGAGTGCGTTAATTTCATCATTGAAGTTTGAAGTCACTCCATTTTGACTTATTACTAATATCTTATTTCCATCATGTTTAAAATAAGTATCATCTTGCTGAGCTATGTTCATAGCAGCTTTATTAGTAATAGCTAGAAACTGGAAACAACCTAGATGTCCCTCAACTGAAGAATGGATAAAGAAAATCTGGTATATATCTATACAATGGAGTACTTACTATTCAGCTATTAAAAACAAAGACATCATGAAAATTTCAGGCAAACAGATGGAACCTGAGTAAAGCAACCCAGTGCCAGAAAGTCACAGTATGGTATGTACTCACTTATATGTGGTCATTGGCTATAAAGTGTAGGATAACCAAATTACAATCCACAGACCCAAGGAAACTGGAAAATAGGGGAGGATGTGTGAATCTCACCCAGAAGAGGAAACAAAATAGTCATCAGAGGTGTATGGAAACAGGGAATTGGGTAGAAGAGGAGCTGAGAAGGGGAACTTTTATTGGGGATGGCAGTCAGACATGGGGAGAGGTCTAGGAGTGAGAATGGAAATCAATGGAGAGCATCTCTGGAACTAGCTGGAGATCTGTGAATGGGGAAGATACAGGAAACCTATGGGGGTGACCACCTCCTATAGCCAGACAGAACTGCAATAGAGTGAGGGAGACACCAATTTGCCCACAATACATTCAACTTAAAATTTGTCTTGCCTACAAGACCTTCAGGGATAGAGATAGAGTAGAGATTGAGGGAACAGCTCATATGACTGCCCTGACTTTAGACCCATCCTATGTGAGAGAGCCAACTCCTCACGCTATGAATGATCAGACAGGAACTTAGCAATTCTGTCTCCTGAGAGGCCTTATCCAGTAGCTGATGGAAACAGATGCATAGACCCACATTCAAACATCAAGCAGGGTTTGGGAGTGGAAGTTGTGGAAGAATTGAGGACAGAAGTGAGCAAGCCAGAGAGGTCAAGGTCAGAGTCAACTAACCTGGGTCCATGAGGGCTCACAGAGACTGAACCACCAACTAAAGAGCATATGAGGCTAGACCTAGGCTCCCTACACATTTATAACAAATGTGAGTCTCTTCATGTGAATACTCTAACAATTGGGGGCGGGAGGCATTAAAGTGTCTTTGACTCTGTTGCCTGCCATGGATCTTGTTCTCTACCTCGACTGGTAGGTTGGGCCTCTGCATGAGAGGATGTGCATAGTCCTGCTGGGACTAGGTATCTTAGGAAATGGTGGTACCCAAGGGGGGCTTCTCCTTCTCTGAGGAGAAGGAGATGGGGTAATGTGGGTAGAAATTTGTAAGGGAGGGACTGGGTAGAGAGGAGGGAGGGGGGCTGCAATTGGAATGTAAAGTGAATAAAAATAAATTATTGAAAAATATGACACTAGATATCCAAATAAAATAAAATAGAATAAAATGAGTGTCATAATTATTTTAAAAAATTTTCCTCTCTCTCTCCAACTCCTTTAATATTACCCATTTCCCAAATTCAAGATTCCCCCTTTTTGGGCATTGCTGTTATATATACATTTTAATGAGTCAACATATATCTACAGCCTGCTGAGTCCATTCATGTTGCCTCCATGTATAATATGCACATTTTGAACGCTGACCCCTCCATATTGGGTAACCAGTCAGGAAGCTTATCCCTGGGGAAGACTGATTCTCCCACTCCTGCTGTTGTGAATCTCCTGTTGCTTCTTATTTAGAGGTACCTCACCCTGAGATTTCTCCCGTCTACGTGGGCTGTTATCTGTTGTTGGAATTGCTCAGATCTTCTTTAGGCAGCCATGTTGTTGAGATTGCGAGGATGCAGGCCCCCTGTTACAGCTGGAGGCTCATTGTTACAGCAGACCACTCAACACTTCCTGGTCCTGGGTCTTACATCTTCCCCTTCCGTGATGTTCCTTGAGCCGTGGGTTCATGAGTTGTACTGTATGCAGATGTATCTGTTAGGAGTGAGCACCGTTGTCAGTTGTTCTCTGTATTTTGACTATTTGTGATTGTCTGTAATGATCTGTGTGCTGCAAAAAGAGCTTTCTTTGATGAAGTTTGAGAGCTACATTCGTCTGTGAGTATAGAGATAAGGATTTAAAATGCAGTTAGGTCTTTCACTGCCTCAAGAAAATAGTCACCAACAGACTCATCTGACCTGGACTGAACCACTGACCAAAGAGCATACATGGGCAGGACCTAGGCCCCACTACACATATGTAGTAGAAGTGCAGCTTGGTCTTCATGTGGGTCCTGAACAATTGGAAAGGGGGCTATTCCAAAAGTTGTTGCCTGTCTGTGGGATCTGCCTTTTCTGGCCTCAGTGGGACAGGTTGCACCTAGTCCCTCAGAGACTTTATGTGCTTGGGTGGGGGTTTACCCACAGGGGATCCATCTTCTCAGAGGAGAAGGGAAGAGAAGAGGTGAAAGGATTATGGGAGGGGGTGGCCAGGAGGAGGGACAATGAGCAGGATGTAAAGTGAATAAATAAAAGAAGAAGAAGAAAGTAGTCTCAATAGGTCTGTTAACTTTGCCTATTCCAGTATCATCCTTCAGGTCTTATTTGTCAATTAAACAAGCCTGTCCTCCATGCAAACTGCTTTTTTCACTGTCTGCCAAATGCATACGAAGGCCTTATGCTCCGGTTACATACATATGTGCTTTCCCAAACATCCGTCCTGAAATTCTATTCATGCACCAAGAATTCTTTTTTCTTTTCTTGATGGGGAAGGTCCCTCTTTCTCTGACTTGCAAATCAAAGTCACTCTGTAAGTTCCCCATTGGGTGCTGAATACTCTGGGGGTGGGACTATGGTGTGCTCATCTTTGTGTTCCTGTTTGGTTTTCTCTAAAATCTTTATAAAAGGTTGATTGAATTAATGTTATCAATGTTGGACAGTCATTTCTCAGTTAAGAGAAAACTTAAATCTATGTTAATTGTACTAAAGTAAAAAGAAAAGTAAAGCTATTTGTCACAGAAGTCACTTGCTGAAAAGAAATGGTGTGTTTTGCCATATCTGCTATTATTGTGGTCTCTCTGTTTGTGGTTAATGCATGTTGGGTAATACCTCCTGTGTGTGAACCATTATTACAATAATTAATAACAATGGCAACTCAGTTGATAGGAACTTGGCAGTGTGTCTTCTTATCTTCAAAGCTCCAAACAGTTTGGAATTTGGCTCTTTGCAAAACCATTTAATAGGAAAGTGTATCTTTCTGTTTAGAATCTGTTTCAAGCACAAAGCCTGACCCTTATCTCGAAAAGTCCTTAATGAGAAAGCACCTGACAAATTGACTGGCACTCTCTACCCCTCCACAGAATCCCCGTTTCTGCCAATGAGGTTTCTAGCAGTCTATGCTTAGAGCTTAGAAGCTGTAAAATGGCAAGCAGTGTGAGGCCAGTAAAAGCACCAGAAACCTTTCTTCTAAAGATGTCTTTACAAAGTGACATTAATTTATTTAAAAAGCTGGCAAATTAATCAATCTTTTTATTTATTGGACCAGCTGAATACTGGTTAAGTTTTACTTTAATGAATAGAATGATTCTATGGTTGCCCAGAAATGAATCTTCAGAATAGCTTTGTGCTCTTTTGTTTAATGATGCATAAATTCATAAAACAGCAATGCAAATAAACAAAAATTAAATGCATTAAGAGTAGTCACAAATAGTCATTAAGTCTATTCATGTAACTAAGTAGACTTTATTATTTATTTATCAATTTAACAAATAGCCAATGAATAATTTAAAGAGTATAGGAATACTATTGTGACAAAAATACCAAATACTGAAGATAAAAATATTTGGCTCTATTCCATTGAAAATAAAAGTAAAAGTAAAATTTTCAGTTAACAATAACACTATAAAATGGGTGTAGAAAAATTACAATAATTATCTCTACTGTCTTTATAAGTAATTTTCCATACATATATTTCTATTGTAGTAAACAATAATTTTAAAATTCTGTGATGTTTATTTAAGCAAAATAATCAAAGTATATGCTGTTTAGTTTTTGTCCACAGAAATTAGCAAGTTTTTAAATGAGTTACAGATATAAACAGAGGCTTCTCAAAAGAGGAAATTCAAATGGCTGAGAAATACTCAAATGTTCAACATCCATAGTCAACAGGGAAATGCAAAATCAAAGTTACTTTGAGATTTTATCTTACACCTGTCAGAATGTCTAAGATCAATAAAACAAATGACAGCTCATGCTGGTGAGAAAGTTTAGTAAGGGCAACACTTATCCATTGCTGGTGGGACAAGAAATTTATACAAGCCATGATGGAAATCAATGTGACAGTTCCTCAAGAAAATGGGAATCAATCTACCTTAAGAACGAGCTCTACCATATTTAGTCATATACTCAAAGGACATTTCATGTACCACAGAAGTACTTGCTCCATCATGTTCATTCCTGTTCTATTAATAACAACTAGAAATTGGAAACAGTCTAGATATTCATCAAGAGATGAATGGATTTTTTAAAAAGTGACATGTTTACAGAATGAGATATAAGTCAGCCATTAAAAAAATAAAATCGTGGCCTTAGCAAGTAAATAGATAGAACTAGAAAAACAATCATTCTGAATGAGGTTTTCCAGAACCAGAGAGATAAATAGATATATTAAATATGACTTGTATTTGCTTATGTGTGGATGTTCATTTTAAGTCAGTAATAAACAAGTAAATAAACTAGCTTGTTTATTTGTAGAGTATTAGAGGTTAGGCATAGAGTAAGGGATTAAGGTGGGGAGCAAAGACAGATATTTCTAGGAAAGAGAAATACAATCGAAACTAATGGATAGATGAATGGGAGGCTAGAGCAGGAGGATTAAGTAGAAAGAGGATAGAGGGAAGAAGGGAGGAAACATGGAGAGATAGCTAAAACTAATGGCCATTAGTATGAAAAAAATAATACAGCAGAATCCTCTCTTTATCTCTCTCTTTTTCTCATATACATGAGAAAAATTTATATATATATATATATATATATGAGAAAAAAATTTATATATGTATATGTGAGAAAAATTTACACACACACACATATATACATATACATATACATATATACATACATATATATATATATATATATATATATATATATATATATATATATTTGAAATTGCCAAATAATGGTGGAAACAAAGTCCCAACTGGTCATCTCTCATCATCAAATGAAGCTTCTAGGACCAGGATTGGGTTGCATTTACTTGAGTTGTTGGCCAAAGAGGTACATGGGAATCCCTAAACAACTATTGCAATATAGACTGCTACCTAGACTCTAATTCAACAAAGCTGCATTGCTGAAGACAACATCTATACAACTCATTGAACATGGAGAATTCAAGGTGGTGCCTACATAGAAGTTCTTTCCTAAATTCTAGTGTCTTTGGTACAGTAAGGCACTCTGTATGCTACTAATAGAAACATGAACACTAACCCAGCCACAAGCTCTTTGATTTACACTGGCGTCCTATGTAAATCAAATTGCTGTGCTAGTGCAATGGTGGCATAAAGCTTGTGAGAATAACCAACCAATATCTGACTTGACTTAAGACCCATTCCAGGAAGTGGAATTCTTACCTGACACTGTTGGTAATATGAGACCAGATAGCCCAGGAATATAGGGTCAAACCAAATACTACTGGTGTTTAAAAAAAGTAGCAATAAAATGACTCCTAACCACATTTTGCTGTAGTTATATATCAGTGCCTTGTTCAGCTGTCATCAGAGAAGATTCATCCTGGGATGAAATGGAAAAATACAAAGATCCACAGCTTTACATTACATAGAGAGTAAGAGACCTTGAAATACTCAATCTTAAATAGAATATCTTTAACAAGTCCTTCTCCTCAAAGCTCAGGGAACCCTGTGCAAGAGGAATCAAAAAGAATATAAGAACCAGAGGGAATGGAGGAAACCAGAAAGCAAGGCTCTCTAAATCAACATAATCTAAGTTCATATGAACTCACAGAGACTGAGGTAGCATGCACAGGGCCTTCCATTTTAGTGTTTTTCTGGGATTCCTAAGTGTGGGAATGAGTGGGTCTGTTTTCTGTGCGTTCTCTTGATCTCTTTTCCCCATGTTTTGTCCAATTCTGATGTGTGAGATTTTTCTGTTATACATTATATTATATTTTATTACATCTTATTTTCTTTTTATCTTATTATTATACTTTAGAAGCTTGATTGTTTTTTAATCAGAGTCAGAAAAGGGGTAGATCAGGAAGAGAGTGGAGATGGAGAGGAATTGTGAGGAGTAGAAGGTGGGGAACCTGTAATCAGGACATATTATGTGAGAAAAGCTTTCAATGAAAAGAAAAATTTCAAAAAATATTTTTAATTTTAAAGAAAAACGTTTCCTTCTATTTCAATACATTAATATTACTCTTAACAAAGTTAAGCTGCAGATGTTTAAAATATCAGCTAATGCTTAAAAATATCACCCTAGTTGCAAAGAAATTTTTATCGTCAACTCAACATAAATTAGATTCACTTGAGAAGAGGAATCAAATTTACCCAGTCAGATTGGCCTGTGGGCTTATGTCTATGGAAATTGTCTTGATTGATGATTAAACTAAAAAGGCTTAGTAACATGCCTAGGAAAGCGGTCATGGGCTATATAACAAAGCAAAGTGAGCAGGACAGAGAGACAAAGCAAATAAGCAGCGTTCCTTCCTGGTTTATTGTCCAGGTTCCTGTTTTGAGTTCCTGGTCTGAATTCCTTCCTTGATGAACTATAACCTGTAAAATAAAAATAAAAAATAAAAAAGCACAAAACAACAGATAAACAAACAAACAACAAAATCCTCTTTCCTTACTTAACTTGCTTTTGGTTATGATTTTGTAAACAGTAGTAGGAAAGCAAACTAGAATGATATATAAAATTTTAGGGATTACAAAGTTAATGACAATCTGGAATTAATTGGATATGTAAGATAGGACTATTCTTTCCAAGAAGCCTTGCTACACAGAGTGAACTCAGCAGGATAGTTGCTAAGTGGGATCTCAGAGTGAAGGAAACTTTTTTTTTAATTGGATATTTTATTTACATTTCAGATGCTCATCCCTTTCCCCATTTCCCATCCCCAGAAAACCCCTATTCCGTGCCCCCCTTTTCATTTGGCTTTTATACAATTTTCTAAATGTTAATCAAGGGCTTTATAAGTATGGTAATGCTCAATCAGAAGTGTAACCCAATACCCAATCTAGCTATGTAAACTATCTTTGACTGGTGGAGACATGTGAACTTCTGCCTCCATGCCCCCTCTCTCTTTCTCTCTCTTTTTCTCTCTCATTACTGAACTTCTCCTCTACTTCATCTTCTCCTTTCCTTACTCCATCTTTTCCTCTCAGTGCTCCTTCCCCCTTAGCTCCTCCTACATATCACCCTTCCTGTTAACATAAAGCTTTTCTCTCAGAATACAATTAGAGCATAATTATTCTTATTTGTACCAGTGAGTCACAAGATAGTCTTAATACCCAGTCCATCCTTTTGTTGACTAGCCAGAACCTCTGTCGTCTCTCTTGACTAGAACACTTAGTTTTGAACCTGGCTTTTTCTTGGCTTTAGAATGATTGTCAGCTGAGAACCCTCCACTCAGATCTTTTCTCTCAAGGTAAATAGCCTGGATTGGCTATGAGTCTATAGGTCTTCAATGCCGTCAGAAATCCAGAATGACTAAATTAACTGAATTTATGGGAAGCACTAAACATAGCTTCTAAAACTAAGCCAATTTATAGAGACCGCTGAACTCCTGGACAACCCTTATACTACTGAACGTTGGAGCATCAAATCTTCAGCCTTCTGGCCCAAACTCACCTGACAGACTTTAGTGCTGCAGAATTATTAAGGGCTGGTTACTCTGTCTAGGCAGATATAATCAGTCGACTATTCTGCAAATGTGTCCTTTTCTGGACAGTAATTTGTCTGTAGATGGAGAGAGGCTATTCTTGCCTGGTGACTGTTTAACCACAACTGGAGTAACTCCAAGGATGCTCAATTTCTTCTTAGAATTCAAGACAGGAAGCTGTCAGGAGCAGACAGGTGTCTAATCAAAATGAACATTTATATAGAAATATTTGTGACGTCAATTCTATGGATTTCTGACATTTTGAACTCCAACTATCCATGTAAGGTAACCTGGACTGTTGTCTGTTATCTCCTCTCAGCTATTTCTAAATGAAATATAGAAAACACTATAACAATAAACTCAAAGCCATGAATTTGCTATAGTCCCTTAACTCACAGGCTAACCATCTCAAATCAGTTGAAAAAGTTAAAGAAGGACTGGGTCTAAGCCTTGTATTCCTAACTGTGTTATACAGGCACAATGCCCATGAGAGTATCAATATTCATTTCACTTTCATATCAATAAGAAGCTTATACCAATGAAAACCTTAAATTTGAAATCCAAGTGAATTTTGTACCATTTAAGAAATTATAACTTCATCTTGATACTAAATTATACAGATTTCTACCAATAAGTTATGGCTATGCCATAAATCCTAGTTAATCCTCCCTGTTCCAACAAAATCACTACTTTTCCCCAGAGAGACAGCCCCATATTAACCACCTTAGTCTCCAAGCCCGGGGAATAGGGGTGCTGACTCTTCTTTAACTTCTTCAAGCTGATTATGGGCTTTGAGATATTAGAAGAGGGGTGGGGGGAAGAGTAAATTGATAAGCTTCTGATGCTGTGTCTTCACTGCATCCAGATGGAATTCCCAGACACCAGAGGTTTGAATAGGTCTGCTCGTTTTGCTTGATGAGTAGATACACCAAGACTGTGTATTCTGCAATATACAATTCTCTGGACAAGTTTTAGTATCAAGAAAAAAAAATTTTTTTCCTAGAGGGCTGACTTTTTTTTTTTAAAGATGTTGGTTCTAAGAACTTTTTTTCCCCTTTTATGTAGTTGGTTATAATATTTACATTTCAAGTTTTATCCTCTTATCCCATTTTGCCCACCACCCAGTTACCCCTTATCTCATCCCCCCTCCTTATATCCCTTCTATGAGGCTGTGCCGGCACCTACCCCCCACCCCCACTACCCCCTCCTCACCCTCACATTCCCCCCTTCTGTGTTAGTTTTTCATGGGACAAAGAATCTCCTCTCCTACCTGTGCCCAACAAGGCCGTTCTCCCCTACATATACCTCTAAAGTCGTAGGTCCCTCCCTATGTGCTCCCAGGCTGGTGGTTTATACCCTGGGGGGCTCTGGATTGTTTGGTATTGTTGCTTTCCTCTTGGGGTCACAAACCCTTTCTGTTCCTTCAGTCTTCTAAGTTCTCCCTTGGGAAACCCTTGATCATATCAGTGGTTAGCTGTGAGCATCGTCCTCTGAATGTGTCAGTCTCTGGCAGGTCTCTAAGGAGACAGCTATAATATGGTATTGACAGCATGCATTTCCAGTCATCCACATTAATGTCTAGCTTAGGTGACAGTACATGGGACGGATGTCCAAGTGGAATGGTCTCCTGATGGCTCCTCCTTCAGTTTCTGTCCCATGTTTTGTTTCCATGATTGCTCCCTTGAGTATTTTTGTTACTGGTTCTAAGTAGAACTGAGGCATCCCCTCTTGGTCTTTCTTCTTCATGAGCTTCATGTGGTCTGTGGGTTGAGTCTTTGTTATTCTAAGTTTTTGGGCTAACATCCGCTTAAAAGTGAGTAAATACCATGTGTGTTCTTTTGTGATTGGGTTAACTTACTCAGGATGGTAATTTCTAGATCCATCCATTTGACTATAAATTTCTCGAATTCATTATTTTTAATAGCTGAGTAATACTCCATTGTGTAGATGTACCACATTTTTTGTATCCATTCCTCCGTTAAGGGACATCTTGGTTCTTTCCAGCTTCTGACTATTATATTAGATGGTCAAAAGGTCAAAAAGCACCTAAAGAAATATTCAACATCCTTAGTTATTAGGAAATGCAAATCAAAACAACCCTGAGATTCCACCCCCACCAGTTAGAATGACTAAGATTAAAAAAACTCAGGTGATAGTAGATGCTGGTGAGGCTGAGGAGAAAGAGGAACACTCCTCCATTGTTGCAGGGATTGCAACCTGTTACACTCTGAAAATCAGTTTGGTGGTTCCTCAGAAAATTGGACATAATATTACCTGAGGACCCAGTTATACCATTCCTGGGCATATACCCAAAAATACTCCAACATATAACAAGGACACTATGTTCATAGCAGTCTTATTTATAAAATCCAGAAGCTGGAAAAAAATCAGATGTCCTTCAACAGAGGAATGGATACAAAAATGTGGTACATTTACATAATGAAGTACTACTCAGCTATTAAAAACAATAAATTCATGAAATTTTTAGGCAAATGGGTAGAACTAGAAAATATCATCCTGAGTGAGGTAACCCAATCACAAAAAACCACACATAGTATTTACTCATTGATAAATGGATATTAGCCCAAAACCTCACATTACCCAAAATACAACTCACAGGCCACATGAAGCTCAAGAAGAACTCAAGAAGACCAAAGTGTGGGTGCTTTGTCCCTTAAAGATAGTAACAAAACACTCAAGGGAACAAACATGGAGACAAAGTGTGGAGCAGAAACTGGAGGAGGGGTCATCTGGAAACTGCCCCACCTGGGGATCCATCCCACGTGCAGACACCAAATTCAGACACTGTTCTGGATTCCAGGAAGTGCATACTGATAGGAGCCTGATATACGTGTCTCCTGAGAGGCTCTGTCAGAGCCTGACATATAGAGAGGCAGATGCTTACAGCTAACCGTTGAACTGATCACAGGGTCCCCAATGGAGGAGTTAGAGAAAACTGAAAGAGATGAACGAGTTTCTGGCCCCATGTGAAGAGCAACAATATCAACCAACCAGAGCCCCCAGACTCTAAACATCCAGCCTGGGAACATACGTGGAGAGACCCATGGCTCCAGAAGTCTATGTAGGGGAGGATGGCCTTGTCAGTCATCTGTTAAAGAGGAGGCTTTTGTTTCCATGAAGACTAGATGCCCCAGTGTTGGGGAATGTGAGGGCAGGAAAGCAGGAGTGGGTAGTGGGTGGGGTACACTCTCATAGAAGCAGGAGGAGGTGAGATGGGATGGAGGTTTCTGTAGGGGGAAATGGGGAAAGGGGATAACATCTGAAATGTAAGTAAATAAAATATCAATTAGAAAAAAGGAAATGCTGAAAAATCAAGCCTCTAATTTGTATACTGATAGCCAATATATAACTTATGATTTACAATTACTTGAAACTGTTCCCTTTTTTAGATACTGCTAATTCTCAAATTTTGCAATTACTTATACAAATATAACTCCATTTAAGAGAATGTACTGTTCCTTAACTTTATATGACATTTAAGAGCTCATATTGGATTGCTTGGACACCTTAGGGCAATGCCACAGCAGTTTTGTATACCAGGCAGATTATAGGCCTTATACAGGAACAGTTAGCCAAAGAATCTCATTATTTACATCATCAAAGTAGTAATAGCTTGAGACAACACTTTGGTATTTCTAGAGAATGTGCATGTCAAGTTGTAAAGATTTCTCCTGAATGTCCTCAATTTCTACCTGTACCACATTATGGTGTTAATCCTCAAGAACTCATACCTAATCAATTATAGAAAATGGATGTTACTCATATTTCTGATTTTGGAAAATTAAAATATGTACATGCGACTATTGACACCCTCTCAGGCTTTCTAGTTGCAACTGCTGTAACAGGAGAAGCAACTAAAAATGTAATTAGTTATTGCCTCCATTGTTTTTCTATGCTGGCTGTTCCAAATCAGATTAAACAGATAATGGAACTGGCTATTGCAGTTGAGCATTTGAGACTTTTTGTCAACAATTTAATATTATTCACATTACTGGAATTCCTTATAATCAAGGACAAGGTATTGTGGAACGAGCCAATGAAACTTTAAAACAACATCTTTATAAAATAAAAAAGGGGGAGTTATATCCCCATACACTACAAATTTATTTAAATTATGTTATTTTTATTTTAACTTTTAAAAAATATGGATGCCAAGGAACTCTCTGCTGAGTGTCTATGGCTCTCTACAACTAGGCATACTTATGCCTAGGTGAAATAAAAGGATCAACTTACTGGCATATGGCATGATTCCATTTAATATGGGGAAAATGGCATGTTTGTGTTTTTTTCTGCAGGATGCTGAAGTAGCATGGTGACTGGGAAGCAGTATTAGACATATGTTCCTGACTCACATTTGCTTGCCTATATCCCAGATGGGACAAGCTGCCTTGCCTCAAGCTTTTAGACCTTATGGAACAGAGAATCAAAAAGAGAAGTTATGATGACTCTTGTATTTTTCTTAAATATGACCAGTTATTTGGATTCAATCATGGACTGGTCTATAAATCAATCCAATATTAGAAATAATAGTCTTCATTTGAAGGCTGGTTCTGGAAATTTTCAGAGACATATTTGAAAGTTAGCTGTAGTTCTCTATAATGTTATATTAGCAAGAGATGAAGTTGGGACAGGATCTGGATTTCGAACAACTGTTAGTGTATGTGTTAAGGCTCTTTTAATTGTCATGTTAAAATTACTTTTGGTTCTTCTACAGTATTTAATGTAAGCTGCATTAATTGTACACTTTCTAATTGTGTTAGTGTGTTGAAACCTGGCATGTCTGTTATGGGGGGGGTCTATCAATCAGCTTTTATTTTATTGCCCTGAGTATTACAGGAACTTGATATTCTGAAAAAAGCTTGCAAGTATTGAATGAAGTGAGTCAGGTTCAAGCAGAAGGAAGAGGGTAGTGGACTTGATTATTGCTGGTACAATAGCTTTAATTATATTAATTGCTAGCACCACTGCTTCTGCAATTGATTGACACAAGAAGCTAAGACAGCTACTTTTGTTAATCATTTAGCAAAAAATGTTACTAATGTGTTGAATACTCAAGAGGATTTAGATAGGGGTTTGAAACAACAAATTGATGCTCTTTACCCTATTCAAATTATTGGAAGGAAGTTCAGAATTTAAGAGTAAGGAGCCATCTCGAGTGTCCTGCCAAATGCCAATGGAATTGTGTTACGTCTAATATTTACAATGATCGTCATTGTAATTAGAAAAAAGTTTAAAGACACTTGCAGGGTATTCGTCATAATTCTAACACTTCTTTGGATGTTTTAACTTTGCATAGTAGATTATGAATTTAAAGAATGCTGATTTGATGAGCTTTGATGCTACAGATATTACTGATAAAATTATCCATGGCCTGAGGTCAGTATTACCATTTTGGTCAAACTTCAAGAATGGCATATATAGCTTGATTATGCTACCTCTTTTTTTGTCCTGGGAATACTTTTATTCTTGCCCATCATATTAAAGCTTATTTTTAACAAGACCCACATGTTAGCAGCAAAAGTACATGGTTTGAAACTGAAAATTGACCCCTAGACACAGTTATTAATTTGATAGGCTGGAAATCCAAGGACTAGTAAGATTCTGCACAGAGCCTTACCAACCTAAGACGTAAGTGTATTGCCTTTGATAATGTAAGGAAGGCATTCTTGTCAGAACGACCTAAGACAGGCTCAGTCTTGTTTATAAAATAAAAATGAGGGAGATGTAGAGACATTTTGAGGCTGCTTGGCAGGAATCTGACATTGGCCAAGAAGAAAAAAAAAATGGGCTGCTTGGCAGGAATCTGACACTGGCCAAGGGCAAGGAAATGGGCTTCAGGCTGAAATCTGACATTAGGCTAGAACAAAGAAGTAATCTCAGGCAGGAATCTAAATCTTAGGCTAGAAAAAAAGAAGTAATTTCAACCAGGAATCTAAATCTTAGGCTAGAACAAAGAAGTAATTTCAGGCAGAATTCTAAATCTTAAGCTAGAACAAAAAAGTAAGATTCAGGCATGAAAATGACTTTGGGCTAGGACAGGGAATTAGGCTAGGCTCAGATATTTTGGTCATCCTGATAAGCCCTTAGAAACAGTGATCATTGGAGTGAACATGGAACTTTGTTTATTGCCTTGCTTGTTCTTAGACTATTTGTGTTTATTGTCTTGCTTGTTCCTTGACAATTTGCATTTATTTATTTCTAGTTCCTCAACCTAGAATTAACCTGAATACTTGCATGTAATTAAAATGGTATAAAAGCAGATTGGGAAAAAAAACTTCTTTAAAAGGAAAAAAAAAAAGAAAAGTCATTAATCAGAACGAAAGAATTAAGAGCAGTGATAAAGACATTATTCTTTAATAAAATAATAAAGCCCAGTCAAAAGACCATTAAGATTTGGAATAAGGCCAGCAGCATGAGTTGAACTGGTAACTAAACCCAAAGATCCATAAATGTATGGTTGAACATGATTTGGGGACTCACAAACATGGTGTTACTAGAAGTCTTTGCTATTCTCAACAATTTGATTACAATAATTATCATAGGAACTTACTGTGATAGTAATTGCATTAAGTCATTAAGTCTTCCCACATAGCCTCTTGGAAAAGAACAACTGCTATTTATATTGTGTTAACAAGGAAATTAAGTTTGGAACTAAGAAACTGGTCAAAAAATATATAAGATGATATGTATTAATACCAGTGTTTACATGAACCCAGGCCCTCATGATTTGGAGGTGGGGCTAATGCTAAGTTGATTAGCTTTGGAGATATATTGCTTTCAAGGAGAGACTTTTACCATCAAAGTAGAATTAAAAGAAAGTTCAACAAGACAAAGGACCAAAGTCTCCTGTTGGGTCATAGAACTATTCAGGCAGTGGTCATGCCATCTAGATTGGAGGGGGAGGGGGGAATGGAGGAGTGGCAACTAAGAAACCTATAGGAAGAGGGAGGTTACAAACATAGCGCAGGACACGGTATGTTTTCCAAGGCACTTCATTTCTGTGTAGTGACCACTAATGTGAGTAGCTTCAGTGAGCAAAGAGAAAACAAAGGACTCAGGAGGATTTAAGCAACTAATGAAATTATGATTGTTTCCTGTTTATAAAGACTGTGTGTCAACAGGGAGGAGAAATTGAATAAGGAACTGTGGAAGAAGAGGCAAAAACTGGGATGTAAATAAATAAAATAATTTTAAAAAGAAAGCTGTTTGTGTGGGATATTTATTTCTGAAAGATATTTTCACTCAGGATGTATTTATGAACCTGCTGCATAACAGACAGTGTATCAGTCCATCAGGATAGAGGAGTGGGAACACACTCAGGCTGCTGACCTCTTAGAACTTTTTTCTAGTGTCCATGTGTCAGGTGGTGGTGAATGTCTATGAGGTAAAAGCCAGGTGGAAAAGGTCTGATGGTTAATTGTATGAGTTGTCTTGATCATTTCATGCCATGCCCAGATTATCTGTCTGAGCAGCATTTCTGTGCAGGTCTGAGAGAATGTTCATGGAAGAGATTAGTATCTGAATTAAAGGATTCGAGTTGGTGAATTGAGCTCTAAATTTGGGTAAAAATAATTTACATTTTTTAAGGAATTAGGTAGAATTAAAATATGGAAGAAAGGAAAATTTGCATATTCTCCTGAGTGTTTGAGTGAGAACATTACTTTTCTTCATGCCCACAGGGTTTCTGGTTCTTAGGTCTTTACTTTCTTGAATGCAGTGGTGCTCTGATATCTGAATTAACTATACTAATTGGCTTCTTGTTTTCTTATATAAATGAGATAAATTACAGAACTTCTTAGTCTGTATGGCCATGTATGCCAGTACTTATCTGTCCATCATCATCATCATCACCACCACCATCACTATCATCATCACCTAGCTATCTCCATTAATTTGGTTTTAGAGAACTCTGACAAATACAGGAAAATAATATTTTCAGAGTAGAGAGTGTGACTGCTAAAAAAATGTGGTCAGGAATCGATGAAAAGCCTATATAACTAAATGAATTGATAGATTAGTTTGAGAGACAGAAGAGGAGCATGGAACATCTTTGTAGATCTTGTGTAATCTAAGAAGAAAGAGTTAGACCTCGTTAAAGAAGTTTCTTTGGAAAATGGAGACTGGTCGGAGTGCAGAGAATAAAGATCAGTGGAACCAATGCATAGCCATAAGTGGGACAACTATATCACCTCCTTCCTCCAAGGTTCGGGGACTGTCAGGGGAAAGAGGGCAGAAAGACTGCAAGAGCTAAGGGGACTGGATCAACTCAGCATCCTCTGGATCTGACAAGACCTCTACACTCATGAGCTTACAGCATCTGTGACTATGGACAGTTGATGGCTTCCAGTGTTGGAGGAAGAGTTAGTTATAGCTAAGGATTTAGCCCTGGTAGGCTGGTCATGCTATAGCGGATGTCCTCACACCCAGGAGTATATAAACAGCACAAATTGAATATAGTAAGTTATTAAAAAAACAAGGATCCAATGTTAGAGGGATAGGGGAGGGGGGTGGGTCTAGGAAGAATTCATGTGAATATCATAAAAAAATGGGTCTGAAATTCTTGAAGACAACAAAACATCATTATTAAGTGTCATCATTTATTAAGGTGTCATCATGTGTAACTGTACTATAGTAGATAAACGTGCAGGATAATTCAAAACTAATAAATAAGAATAAGCTAAGTGCCAGTTATACATAGAAAATTGCAGTCTATGGAGTGAGGCTGAGCACTTTCCCGACTTCCCTTTTTATCTTTTATTGAAGGAGGTAAGGCCAGCTACACTCCTATTGCTGGGCCACTGTCATCCATTCTTCTCATTATATTTTGAAGTTACTTAAAATGTTCCCTTAATATTTTAACTAGGTAACTAGAACCCACTTTTGTAAACCATGTGGGACTTGATTCTCCCACCTCCTTAGAATACAAAATGAGTCATAGATAGTAGACAGGTATCTGAAATGGGAATCAGGACTCTGTTTTTCTTGCTTTATTTTGCCTCTAACTCACCAGGAATTGATTTTTTTCTCTGGGAAATAAAGTAGTTCATTCACAGGATCCAGGAAGCCCTATTTGGATTCAAGTAATAAAATCATAATAACAATCTAAATAATTCAGAAATTCACAGCTGATATCTTTTATTTTATATGCCCATAATACTCTATGTCAAGATAACTCACATTTATTTTGTGGAGAGGCTAGCAATCACCAATTATTAATATCTCACAGGGTTATTTTGATATTAAAAGAAGAAGCATGAAATAAATTCACAATAGTGATTAGCCAAAAACTTACATTCTTTGCTAACATCTAGAATCCGAGTTAACTCTACGATGTTTGAGATAATAAAAGAAGTCAGCCTCTGAAAAATACAGATGGAGAACAAATAGGTTTTAATTGAAGTAAACCTTTTAAAAACATCTTTCAGTTGTTGTTGGGAAAGAGCCTTTAAATAAGTGTTGCAGAAACAAAAGCTGAGGAAAAAGCATCTGGCACATTTAAGGGCTGATTGTAAAGTTAGCTTCAAATGTTGATAGCTGGCAGAGCAGCATGGAAGGAAACATTATCAGCCTGTATAAAATGCCCTTTGTTTTATACTAAAAAAAATAATGAAACACTACATTTTGTAATTTTAATTGATTACTGTGATAAGATACAGGGTTAAGTCAGTATTGTTTAATTAAAGTCTATATGGTTTTACTTCTTACCAAATTTATTCCTTCTTGCGATTTTTTTTTTCAATTTTTAAAACACATCTATTATTTGGGTTAAGGAAGCTAATTTAGCGTATACTGGTTAATATGAATTTTGTTTGTAATAATAATTACAGCTTCCAGATGAATAAGTTGTTGGAGTGGATGTGCTATGGTATAAGTAATTATAGTAAAATGTTAGTTCTGATAATGTTTTATAATTATCTCTGTATAGTCAACAATGCCACTTGCTATCTGTGTGACCAGGGAAGCTTCTGGACCTCAGCAGGAGGGATCACAGCAGAATTTCTATGAAAAAACAAACTGTGAATATTAATGAGTGGATCCACTGTAACACATTAAAAATAATTCCTCATGTGCAGGAAGCATTCCTTAAGTGACTACTATGATTGTGACCATTCTCCCTGCCATAGATTTCACGATAATACAGGTATTAGTTGTTCTTCCATTTTGTAGTAGTCTCAATTAGTCATCATTTTTATTATAAATTCAATGCCTAAATGTGTTGGGCATAAATATCAATGAATAAAACATGCTGAGTGATTGTAGCAAAGCTAACAGCACAAATATCTAAAATTATCATTTTTTT
>JANHMN010000010.1:61814561-61833568 GCA_030674055.1 Rhabdomys pumilio | reverse complement strand
ACCAGACCAGACCAGACCAGACCAGACCAGACCAGACCAGACCAGACCAAACAAAAAACAACAGAAAAAAAGAAAAATGATCATTGGATAACCTGAATTCTTACAAATTTACTGAAGATTGTTTTGTGACTTGGAATATGCCCTTTCTAGATAAATATTTATACATGAAAAGATCATTCTTTTTGCTCTAATTTTGTTTAGTATATTATAAATATGAGGTAAGAAATAGACATGGATGCTCTTCAGTGTCTGATAGTAGGGGAGATTGGAAAACTAAACTGACACTTGAAGATCAGAAGGATTCTTCTTGGATTTAGAGGGCTCATGGGCTGTATAGTGAAGACCATCTTTGTAGATTTCTTGATATTTTGAAATATAGAACTATGAGTAAAAAGATGGATGATGTGTAGACAATGGGGGACTGCCAAAATGGAAGATTCCAGACTTCAAAGTCCATGTTTTCAGACTTACTGGGTTAATACTAGAATGCGTTAACACTGCTCTCTATAATGTTATTTTGTTGAACTGTAGTGGGACTCTGCTTTAGTGTTCTGACACAGAGTTTATGTGCATTTTAAACCCAGGTAGCCAGTATTGATGCTCTGCTTGTGTTTACAAAAGTATGTATTGATGGCACCAGCTGAGGTCCAGATAAATGTGACTCTCTGACTTGAGAGGCAAGAAAAACCCTTTGTCAGTAATGTGGACAAATGGTTCACCTTCCATCTTGTCTAACTCCATGGACCCATTAATTCTTTATGACTTAAAAACCAAAACACGTTAAATCGGCTGAGTGTCAGTTCTTGGATAATTCCTTTGTCAAAGAGGAGACTATTGGATAATTGGAAAGGGATAGGACATAATGAGTTTCCCTTGCACTTTGTTTCTCATCACTAATTCTACTGATGGTCTATAGGGAACATAAAAAGCATCTCATCTCACTCTTAGATGGCATGAAAAGACGAACATCTGACACCTGGAGCTTGGCTCTGCCCTTTCTGAACTGGATGAGCTGGTGCTGAGACAGCAAAGGAAGGGATTTGCTTGCTGGTTTCTCTTCTTCACAAAAGCTCTAATCCAATTAATTTTACTCTAGTGTCATCAGCTTCCCCACTGCCATCCTGCTTTGCACCTGTGGTCTGTAGCTGTCCACAGGGATAGTCTTGATAAAAAGGCTCTAATTCCACATTCATCTCAAATGTTCTCAGTGTTCTTAAAATGTTGCTTCTCTCTTCTGCTAACCCAATATTCAATCACTAGACAGTTTTTCTTTTCGGCCCTATGATGAATGTTTTTAAACATTTAAACAATGCATCTCCCTTTCCTTCAATTTTGCATCCACAAATCTTACAGTTCTGATGCTGATGACTACACTGTAAGTGGATCCATCAGTGTTTACCTGGATGAATAAAATTATATCAATTGACACAGTCGAAATGTACAAATGTACGCTTAGATAATGTTGTAGATTTGAGAGTTCTTATTAGGGTACTATTTGATTAATCTCCCACTGATGTGAAACAAAAGATTGTGGTAACTGTGATGCTGTTCCAGAAGTCCAGAAACAAATAAGCAGAGTCTTCTGAAACACAGGGGTGGAGTAAGAGTTAATGCAGTCGATGTGCATAAAGTATGCACAGGAGTGGGTATTAGAGTTAATAAGTGGAAGACCTTGGTCTTGCTTCTTATAATATTAACACCAGCAGTGTGAAGGTAGAGCTATGAGGAGCTACGTTAAACCCTGAAGCTGAATCCAAATTCTCACTCCTGACTTAGATTTCATTTGAAATTTTGATACTCTGCTCAGCATGGGTTTTGTTCACATTAATTTTTTTAAAAATTCACAAAACATTATTCCATTGATATTACCTAGTTTTTACCCTGATTGAGGGTCTCACTTGCTTTTTATTCTAGCTCCAGCCTGGAATGTTAAAGGCGAAGCACTTATTATATGGCTGGTGTAATTTAGGGGGAAAAAAGTTAAATTTACATCTTAATGTGAATCTCAGTCATTAAGGAAGAAAGTTTTAAAAATCCAATCTATTATCTCTAATAAGGGAGCAGAGATGTATTTTAGAAAGATTTCTATCAGATAAAATTTAAACAGCCTTTAGAAATGCTTTTAGCTGTAATGACACATTCAACTTCCAGAGACTTTCAATTTTAAATTAGTTTTTTTTTCTTCCCCCTATACAAAAGTGATCTGGAGGCAAGAAGTTATGGACTTCCTTCCCAAGTCTTCTAAGTACTGATCACTTTCCTGAGGCCAGTACCCTTACTCATGGCTCTTTTCATAATTATGTGCCAGTTCTGTGTCTCCAAGAAGTGCAGAAAGCCAAACTTTCACATGAACCTGCCTTGGTATTCTTCCCTGAACTAAGTCTGATGCTTGAGCAAATAGCATGGAAGTAGATACTCGCTTATGAGCAAGATTTGTCTAAATTTCTATAGCATTTGTGTGGCTTTAACTACCTGCTGGTATAAATGTACCAGTGTGCTATTTGATTTCAGATGCTGGGAGATTAGACATGGGCTTGTGCACGCTGGGTGAAAGTTCTGCCACTGAATTGCTCAGTCGTAAGTGTTTGCCTTACATACATGGCCAAGGCCCAGGGTTCAAGAATTATGTTCTCTTAAATAATATTTTAAAAGAGCTTGTAATTTTTAAACTTTATTTTGTTTTATGTTAATAAATAAGCATATAATCCCCTCTGATTAAATTCCCACTGATCAATATAAATTATAAATGACAACAGATGCGCCTGTGACAATATCTGGCAGGAAAAAAATGGGTGGATGGGACATGGGACATATCAGTAAGTTTAAACACTCTGTGGGCTAGTTGTTGTTGCTGTTGTTCTCTTCCTCCTCCTCCTTTTCTTCCTTTTCTTCCTCTTCCTCTTCCTTCTGCTACTCCTCCTCCTCTTTCTTTTTCTTCTCCTTCTTTTATTTGCCAACCCTTTCTAGTCAATAGGCTCTCACTATGAGCATGTGAGCATATGGAATTAAATGACAGCTTGCCAGCTTTCCTTTTTAGCCAAGCTGGCATATATGTTTGGCTGGTCACTTTAGAGAATTATTTGACATTGTTTTGAGTTGTTACCAGGAAACAAATGTCTATTATTTAGTTACTCATCTACATACATTTTATAGACTATTAGTTCAGATTTCTTACCTTTGAAAGTATAAATAGCTCAAAAAATTTAAAGAATCTGGTGGAGTGGTGCTCAGTTGTTTCATTGTGTGAATTAACTGTCTCAAAGTGCATGAAGTATGATCACATTTCTTTTTCTTTTTCTTGTCCCAGAGTGTGATGGGTAACTGTTTACTGTTGATTATCTGTGTGTCAGGGAAGTACAACAGCATTAAGGAGCTCAGAAATGAAGTGTAAGGGCACAAATAATCATTTGATACACTGGGGTTCAATGATCTTCCTGATAATAAGCATCAAATACAGAAATATGCACGGGTAATGATTCCTGGAGCAGCCATGTTTGGAGAGTGATTTGATTACTTTGTATTTTTTACTCTAAGAAACCGTGATGTGTTGGGCCACGTAAGAGTGATTAGAAAAAGCATGTGCCTGGATCTCACCTGGGTTGGCTTATGACTTGCCAGTATCTACTTATGACCTTGAGTTACTTATTCTAATATTGGGATTTGATTTTTTTATTCATAAAATTACCCAAAATCAACCCCTACCAACCTAGTGTGACAGATAATCCTGAGCTGTAATATAAATTTCTATATTTTATATACACATACATTACATATACAAACATACACATGTATGTATATATAATAAAAATAAAATAAAAAGGCTGTCAATTAAGAGCATTAGAGGGAGAGTACTTGTAAGAAAGAAGGTAGAATGTGATGAAATTATATTTTAATTAAAATGTATAAAAATTGACATATTCATTATTAAACATGTATACTTTTTAACCATAAAAATAAACATTGACACACAAAATCAAAACTCCTTGAAGGGGCATTTTAAAACTCTCACTGAGTTCTCATAAAATAAATAGCATCTTAGGCTTTGAGGTTGGTCTACAAAAATTTCTATGTGTCAGGGAAATACCCTAGGACAGTAGAGACGGAGAGTCAATAATGGCTAATACCAGAAGGGGTGAGTCAACACTTTCTTTCTCTGTCACCTTCTTCCACATCTTCCTCCTTCTCTCTTCGTGTTAAGAAACACTGAGAAATTGCCCTTATTTTCTATCACATAATTGCTTTAATTAATCTGCTTGTAGGTATATAATTGTCCTCACTCTGGTTATTTTTCCTCTGTATGTCACATCTACTCACTATCATTGACAGGTATAGACAACATCTCTATTAAAAGTTGACTTAATTTAATTTTAAAACCTCTTTATTGTTCAGAAAATGATAATACTTAAGAAGGTTTTCACCAAGCAATCATTTATAGAAATACCACACAGGCCAAGAAAGGTAACATTGCCAGGATTTTAGAAAGAAAACTATGTCCATGAGCCTCTGCATTCATCAGGGTTTCACCCCTCTGTGATAAGGGCCCAAAGATGACTGGATAATATGCTACATTGTTTACATTTGGATGCTTCCTTGTTTCTCTTGGTTCCTTTTAATCTGTTCACAACTGCTCCCCGAACTGTCTTCAGTTTAACTGCTTTTGTGTGCCATATACTTTTCTGACTGTAATTTGATGCCTGAGACTCTTTTAGAATAGTTGATTCAGAAGCAGGGGCAATGGCTCTGTCAGTAAAATTCTCTCCTTGCAAATACGAATCCCTGATTTAGTAAACCCTGAACATAAAAAGCCAGGCATGTTTGATGCATTCCAATAATCTTAGCACTTGGGGAGCATGTGCAGGGGGTCCCTAGAACCCACTGGTCAGCCAGCCTATCCAGGACAGTGAATTCCCTGTTGAGTGAGAGACTCTGTTTCAAAAAACAGGACAAGGCAGAGGGCAATTGGGGAAGCACCTGACATCAACCCTACACACACACAAATATATATACACATGTGCACACACATGTACGTATGACACTCATGCATATGAAGAATGGTTAACAGACAATAGTAATCGTCAAAGTAGAGATTACTTTAACAATATAGATTAATTATGCTTTCTCTTATTTTTAAATGTATTTGTACATGTATTTATATCAGATTGAAGATGTTCTTTTTTTGTTTCAAATGTGAACTTTTCCATAACCGGATAGGAAAAAAATTTTTTAGGGAAAAAAATCTTTCCCCATTTATTAAGATAACTTTGATTTTTCAAATCAAAAGTTATTATTCACATCAAATGTTTGTTTCCTGATCTTGTTCATATTTGAGTTACATTAACTGATGTGTTTTGTTTTTATTTGTTTGCTTTTGGAGACAGGGTCTTGTTTTGCAATGCTGGGTGGCTTAGAACTCATTAGGTAGACCACGTTGGCCTTCAGCTCCCAGAGATCTGCCAACCTCTGCTTTCTTGGTGTTGGGATTAAAACTCTTCACAATCATGCTCCACTCATGAATAATTTTTTAAATGTTAAAATATGATTTTTGTCCTAAGTAGCACCTCATTTAAGTATACTTTCTCTTAAAACTATTGAGGAACTCTATCGACATATATCTTGTTTAGAATTTTGCATCTAATATTTCTGCAACACTTATTCATAATTTTTATGTCTTATAATTCTTTCTTCAATTCTGTATCAAACTAGGGGATTATATAGAAACACAGAAACAATAGACAGCAGAATCAGACTTATAAAACTGCAGAATGTTGGAACTGTCTTTCACAGACTTTTAATTACTTACATTAATTTTATTCAATTCAGAGGATTCAGTGTGAAATTCAAAACCACTGGAAATTCCAGCAGATGAAAATTACAGATCTATAAGATAAAAACAGAAATTATATATAGAAGAAAACATTCAGCACTTTTAGTGTCATACACCCATGAATATTTTATTTTATTATCATGTTAGGTTTTTAGGAGGCTTTATTCCTGTGACTCGACTTTCTTTTTTGAGTATTGAAAATTTGGTTTGTTTTTGTTTTTTTATATTGTTTTTCGTCATAGTTCTCTCTCTCTCTCTCTCTCTCTCACACACACACACACACACACACTTTCACACACACACACATACACACACATTTCCTCTTTTCATTTCTCTAGATATGTGTATCTTAGACTTCATGAATGAATTTTCTGTTCCCTTTTTCTCCAATGATTATTTAAATTCCCTTTATTGTATACATTTTCAACATATCTTTTAATTAACAGAGATCTTTTCATTTGTGTCTAACAGGGTTTTAATCCTTTCACTAATTTTTTTGTATTGCTCTCTTCCTTCTCACATAGCATGCATGCTGTTTGTGTTCTTATTTATATTTGGAACACTATATTGAGGCATCGTAATTGAAGAGTTACAGAATCAGTGTGTGGGCTAGATGGTGTTATTGTCACTCAGAGGATGATTCAGCCTTTGGTACTTCCATGAGTACTACGTAGGAATATGTTCAGAGTTATCTAGTAGTTATGTGTGTTTGTCTGCGTGAATTCATGTGTACCATGAATATATAAATAGGAACACTTGAATCCAGTTTTAGAAATAAAGATAAAAATTATAGATCTCTATGAAGACCCATCTATATTCTTCTATTCAATTTTTAATGCTTTGAACTCTAAGGAGAGGGGCTCAGTAGGAATTTATTAGCATTTGACTTCTTACTTTCTTAATAGCCTTCTATGAAATCATGAGTGGTATCAGCTGAAAGTAGCTGGAGAAGTGGGAGATGGGTTGCTTATCTGGTTTTCTTCATCCTGTGCCTTAGAAGATCTTCACTTGGTCAGTAGTTACCTCATATCTACTATTTTCATCACTACAAATAGGAAAGTTGGTTTGACTTTAGCTACTCTAGACTCATCAGAGGTCACTGTATTAATGAATATGTGAATAGAAGATAATTATTCTTTTAAAATGTTATTTCTGGATTATATACCTTAATCATTCCATTGTCTTCTGTCACTAGTTCTAACCTCTGATGTGTACAGTATTTATTCAATATACCTTTAATCTTTAGGATTCTGAGGTAATGTTGTAGACTCTGTTCTTCCTGGCTTTGTTTTAGTGCCCTGAGTATCACAGAATCTTGGTATTCTAAAAATAGCTTGCAAGTACTGGAATGAATGAGGCAGGCTTTAAGCAGAAGCAAGAGGGTAGTGGGCTTGATTATTGCTGGTATATCAGCTTTAATTACATTAATTGCTAGCACCACTGCTTCTGCAATTGCTGTGACACAAGAAGTTAAGACAACTACTTTTGTTAATCATTCGCAAAAATTGTTACTAATGTGTTGAATATAATAGAGGATTTAGATAGGCATTTGGAAGAACGGATTTATGCTCTTTATCCTATTCAAATTACTAGAAGGAGGTTCAGAATTTAAGGGTAAGGAGCCATCTTGAGTGTCATGTCAAATACCATTGGTTTCATATTAGTTCTAAAATTTATAGTGGTAGTCCTTATAATTGGGAAGAAGTTTAATGACACTTGCAGTGTATTTGGCATAATTCTAACACCTCTCTGGAAGTTTTAATGATATATAGGGAACTTATGAATTTCACGAATGCTGCTCTGCTGAGCATTGATGCAGTAGATACTGCAGATAAAATTACTCATGTCTTGAGATCAATATTTCTATTTTGGTCAAGCTTCAAAAATGGCATATAGCTTGATCATGCTAGCCCTTTTTGTCTTGGGAATACTTTTATTCCTGCCCATCATGTTAAAGCTTTTCTTTAACGACATCAACATGTTGGCAGCCAAAGTACGTGGCTTGAACCTGAAAAAGGACCCTCAGACAGAGTTATTAGATTAACAGGCTGGCAAGCCAAGGATGGGTAAGATTCTGCACAGAGTCTTACCAACCTAAGACAGAAGTTTTGGATAGTGCATATCCATTAGGAGTCACTTTGTTTAACAAGGGCTTTTTTATTTGAACCATTTAATGGGTGTGGAATGCTATCTCTTTCAAATCCACCTATGTTTTTTTTAAATGATATATTTTTAATTTTTAAGATCTATTTTTACAAAGATGGACTTTCAGCCTTCCTTGACATTTGTCTATAAGCTAACATCACCTTTCTACTCTGCACTTACCTTCTTCATATGGTTTTCCATTTCTTTTGCTTTGTGTCATAATAGCTGTTGCACTTATTCTGACTGATGTCATTGCTGCATACTTCAAAGCTTTCTTGGATCTAAACAATGCAAGCAAAAATTCTGGTCAAAGGGCCTCATTCTTGAAAGCTCCTGGAAACAGATTTGTATTTTTTTTTTAAGATGCAAACAAAACTACTGCCATGACATACGCTTTTCTGCATGACTGTCTCTTGCTGATTTCTTCAGTCTGTCTCAGAACCCTACTGATTCTCCTGCTCTGGTGTCAGTTCTCCTGCTGAGAACCCAAAAGGAACGACTTCTAACATGGCATCTCTTCTACTGACTTCATCTGCCCTCTGAGATGGCCTGTGCCATACCTTTATATAGCTTATCCTAACAATTCACCAAAGATGTGGGATTATTCTGTGGGATACCAGAGACCTCATGTGAAGATTGATGCATGATGTTTATTTGGGTTATTTGATTGATGTCTGTTTCCTGTACTGTATACTATGTTGGAGATGGAATGGAGATTAGATGTTTACTCATTTAGTTTTTTTCATTCCTGAATCCAATGCCAATATATCTTTAACAAGTATCATAATTCTGAATACCAAATAGATGACTTATAAATACATGACACATGAACAAAGGCTTTGTACAAGCTTATAGTGAAAGTGATTAGTCAAATATATAAGCATAGGATTTATGAGGTATACAGAAAGTGAAATTTAAATGGACACAAGATTTAAAGAGAAAATATTAAGACTGTAATATTAGCTCTATGGCTGTTTGTGTATGTGTTCACACAGGGAAAAACTTTAGAGAGTTAACAGATATTTGCAGATACTTCAGGAATCTTAAGAATAATTTCAATGTTTATAAAAAACTATACTTTCAATTTTTAGCAATCTGTTTTTTTTCTTAACTTAAAATCCATGAGGTTTAAAAATTTTCCATTTACAGAAAATATGAATTCCATGACTTTTCTTGCTCTGTACTTACTTGTGTATCAGCTCTTTTTGAATCACAGTGACTCTCTACTTGTGTGATCCCAAGGTAGGAGAATGCAGATGTATGCATGTCTATTATCAAAATGTAATGGGAAAAAACCCATGATCATCTTTTAAAATCTGTTCCCACGTGCCTCTTTCACAGGCTGAGGTTATTTGCCTGGTTGAGATTTTGGCAAGATTCTGATGATATTGTACCTAAGATTATTTTTCATTTTTAACAAAGGATTTGCATCTCCTCTGAGGTCTATAAAGTAACCAATGTAGGCATTACACCTTGAGGAAGCTTGTAAATTATTAACTGAGCAGAAGGAAAGAAATGAGCTTTGGGATGTTTTCTTTCTTTCAGGACATTCATACATACTGGAAGAGGCCAAATCCTTGTATGGCGAGCTGGCAAGACTAGCTTAGTATATGCTTAATTCCCTGCTGAAAGTGGAAGATATAATGTGATGTAGACAACTACTGACAAAGACTTTGAGGAGATTTATAATTCATTTCACAGTAGGTTGACATTCAATCAGTAATTTGTACACTTACTGCAAAATTTATAAACAAAAGTGTTGGGTCCCATTTTGGCCATGGTTTGGGTCTTGTGGACAAATGTACTCATATGGACATACAATGTGATTTGTTTAGTTTACAGATAATGAAGGATGCACATGCGCAGTGGGCCTTGGTGCTATATGAGGAGTATTGGAGTGGGAGTGTGTCCTGGGTCATGTATTGGGTCTTCCATGATTCCATGGCTACAGAGGAAAGGTAGAGCGATGCTGCAGCAGGCAGCCCTCTGGAGTTTCCTGCACCTCTCTGTTTCCATTGCAACAGTTTCAGTTGGGGTTTTGTAGTTTTTTGTTGTTTTTTTTTTAAATTTTTTCCATGTTTTAAGCACATTCCTTCTGATCCCACTAGGAATAAATAGTAACTAGCACATATGATGGTTTTACACTGACCATATCTTCTGTCTAGACTGCTCACTTTGTGGTCTCTGGCCTTAACTAACTTGCATTGTAGTTGTTTGCTTATTCTTGCTCAGTGATTTGCTTTCTTCCATCTTGGAAAGACCTTTTGTGACTTCTCTGTATCCATATATCTTTGCATGGTGGATTACTCTTCCGATAACTTATTTATTTTGTGGGTGGGTTCTTAATAAATCTCATCTGCTTTGAATTTTTTCAATACCCAGAATATTGAATATTGCTCTAAGATTATATCATGTTAATACAACGTGTGTATTGACCAGGAGCACATAAAGTGGCAAAATGAAAAAGAAACTTAGATATAATTGAATGGCCTTGTAATCTTAGTTAGAGAAAACATACAGATTTTCATTTTTAATCTGACTTTTGTGGATTTTATACAATTCATTTTTTTTTTTTTTTTTTACTTAAAACAGTAAAAATGATTAAGGGAGGAGTATAGGAAAAGTTACGCTTCTCAAGAGAAAGTTATTCTAATTTCTTTTTATTAATTTTATTAATTTTTATTTATGTGCATTGGTGTTTTGCTTGCATAAGTGTCTGTGTAAGGGTGTTGTGAGCTGCCGTGGGGGTGCTGAGAATTGAACCAGAGACCTCTTAAAGAACAGCCAATGCTCTTAACCATGGAGCTATCTTTCCAGTTCCAAGTTATTTTAATTTCTAGGAACTATGCCTCGCTTTAAAGAAAGACCAGTACCATATGTCTGTCAAATATTAGTTTAGAACCTCACAGTTTCCCAGGAAGCTGCCTTCCCTTATAATTTAGTTGTTTGTACTTCAGTCATGGAGTCACCTTGCCCGTGCAAGTTCTCTACTCTTGGAGATATGGCATTAAGTGAGACATGACTTTTGAATTTCAAAACTCACAATTTAGCAAAGAGACTGTTGTAAGGAAAACAGTACTGCAGACTGTGATAACAGAGTCAAGAATGAGAGAGCAAGAGAAACTAGAAGAGACAGAGATCAGTTTCCTCTGGTGGGAATCCAGAGTATGCCTGAGAGAGGAAGCACTGCTTGCAGACAGTGTAGAAATTCAATAGTGAGAAATGAAGGCAGATTATTGAAAAACTCAGAGGGCAACATGAGAAAGTGTGGGGTCAGGAAATCCTAGAATATATTTGTGATGTAGCATTGTGTGCGTGAGGCTGAGCATCCGTGTTAGCAGAGTTGACAAGGAGGAAGAAACATGAACGGTGTACTGAAGCCTATTTTTAAAGAATATTTGACTTTTTATGTAGTAGAAACATTGGTTTGGGAAGGAAATAAAATAACACAATTAGATTTGCATTTAGATTTAACATTGGTGACAGGATAGAACGTTTAGGAAACTACTATGTACTCCAGATAAGCTTTTTGGTTGGCCGGGTCTAGGGTAATGGTGAAGAACTCAGATTTAAGCACTGAGGGTAAAAGATGCCCTAAGAACCAAATGACAAAATTTAATGCTGCCTGGAGAGAGGAAATACAGATAATATATTTTCTCCATTGCTGGGAATGGAGCCTAGGGCTGGCACGTGCTAGGCAAATAAATGTCTCCCACTGAGCTATATCCCTGGTTCTAAAATCCTTTAATAGGTAAAGAACTTGAGGATGTCTTCAAAGCTCTGATATTGAAATGGTGCGAGGCTTTGTAGTTACTCAAAATATAAAATAAAATAAAATAGAAAATGTATTGAAGAAGAATTTATGGAAGGCTGTTGTACGTTTAATGGTTTTCAGTTGTCCTTGATATCCATGAGTTGTTGGGTCCAGAGTCCTTGGTGGAAGCCACTGTATGTGGATGTTTATGTGCCTTGTATATAAAATGGGAAAGTAATTTCATTTAACCTACTCATTCCTTTATTCTTTCATATACTTTAAATCATGTCTAGATCACTTATTTTCCCTGCTACATCAATAATAGTGTGTAATAGGTACTGTACTTTGTTATTTAGGAAATAACAAGAAAACAAAGTCTATGTATCCTTATCACTTATGAGATATTTTTTCCATTTCATTTGTTCTGTGGTTGGGTGAAAATGTGTATAGAGGGCTTGTATATATAGATTAGCTTTCCAATGTCTGTAAGTTACATATAGAATGTTGTTTCACAGTGATTAAAGGCACATGATTTCATGTGTGTATTAAACAGAGTTGTATTTGGGAATCATTACTACAGAGTGATAATTAAGTCATAAACCATGGGAGCCACAGCGAAAGGATCTTTATATAAAATCTGGCTGAAAAAGAGATGATGGAAAATCAAGTTCTAAAACTTTGGTGACTCCTTATAAGAAAGCTATCAGAGAGAATTATAAGTAACAGATAGATTAGCTAGATGTAGAATGAATAGAAGAATTTACTGGTCAAGTAGATATTAGTTCTGTAGATGGTTAATGATGGATTGCAGAATTAAGATGACATTCAGGAATTAATAATAGGAATTATTAATAGGCATTAACAATTTTATTGCTGTGCAGAGACACTATGGCCAGAGTAGTAAAGAAAAATATTTAATTGGGGCTGAGATACCATTTCAGAGATTTAGTTCATTCTCCTCATGGAGAGAGGTACGGCAGCATGCAGGCAGAAATGGTGTTGGAGAAGGAGCTGAAAGTTCTATATCTTGATCTTCAGGCAGCAGCAGAAGACTGCCACACACACATAACCTCAAATCTTCTCTCAACAGGGACTTCCTCTAACAAGGCTACACCCACTCCAACAAGGCCATACCTCCTAATAGCATCACTTCCTATGTGCCAAGCATTCAAACACGAGTCTATGGTGACCATTCCTATTCAAACCACCACATATAGCAAAATAGAAAAGGAGCTTGAGAAGGATGAAAGTAGTAGGATGGTTAATTCTTAGAATATGCTTTGAGTCTGTCTGCTTGCCATGATCTCAGATAACACAGGACACATAGATGGTGGAGAAATGAGCAGCTAAAACAAATGAAACTAGTAAATTTCTGCTGAAAAACAGAACCATGTTATAAAACAAGTGAATAAAAACAATCAATGTAACATCAATGGGCATCTGACAACTCTGCCATCAAAGGATATGCTATGATCACCCAATCTGCAACACAATAGTTTTGGTCACATATGGTGTGTACACACTGGGTGGGAAGCCAAATAGCAATAGTTTTGTCTCCAAGGATGGCCTAAGGAGGGGACAGTCCAGAAGCTTGGGTTCTGGGCTCTCTCATACTATGACAATATGATAATGGCAGGAAGTTTGGGACTGGTGCCATTCAAGCATTTGCTGGAAAGGAGCTTGGAGACAACAGAGAGAGAAAACAAAAGAGGGAGAGGGTGAATTTTTGCAGAAACAAGTAAATAGGAGTTTGCATTTTATTATTTAGGTACTGCAGGCTAGTTGCCTCACTTCCTGATTCTGATGATTAGATTAGAATAACCAGGCAATTATGAAACCACCTCAGTGAACATCTCATTGCCTAGGTGGCTATGGAAAAGCCTGATTGAGTTGTAGCATGGCAGGTGGAAGGGTGACTCTCACACCAGCCTTAGAGGGGATCTGGACTCAGAGAAGTTCTTTCTGGTCTGACATAGAAAGACAATTGATCAACTGTAGCAGAAAACTGAAATTGTGAAAGGCTAAAGGGTATCTGACTAAGCTGCTTACTTTGGATAAAGAAAGAGACTATGCCTCAGTCATGGGTGAACAGCAAGTTACTGAAAGCTGTAATGAGGAAAACTATGCAATTAAAAATGTAGTGGGAGGTGATACAGAAAATCCTCGGGGTAATGAGTAAGGCAACGCAGAGATCCACTAGCCTTCAACATCTCTCTAAATGGAGATCCAGGAAGAGTTTTGGAACAAGAAAAGGTCAATCTTCCTCCCCTTTCACTCCCCTCCCCTCTCCCATCAAGTATGGGGGAACCAGAAGAGATACTAAGAGGGGCAGCAGAATGAATGGAAATACTCAGCTTCAAGGGTTGGGTAGCAGGGGGAACCTCTAGAAAGTCTCAGGCACCAAGAATGTGAGAGGCTCCCAAGGCTCAATGGGGTTGACCTTAGTCGAAATGCCCAACAGTGCAGAGATGAAACCTAATTAAACCACTTCCAGTAGAAAGACAGGGCGCCCAGTAGAGGGGTGAGATCATCAATCTACTTTCAAAATTTTGACCCAGACTTGTTCTTGACTCAAAGAAATATAGGGACAACAATAGTGCAGAAACTGAAGGAAAAGCCATCCAGAGACCAGCCCAACTTGGGATCCATCCCATGTGCAGGCACCAAACCCTGACACTATTGCTGATGCCATACTGTACTTGCAGACATGGTTGTCCTCTGAGAGGCTCTACCAGTAGTTGACTGAGATAGATGCAGAATCTTACAGCCAACCATTGGACTGAGGTCTGGGACTCCTATGGAAGAGTCAGGGGAAGGACCCAAGGGGCTGAAGGGGATGGCAACCCCATAGGAAGACCAACAGTATTAACTAACCCTGACCCCTGGGAACTCCCAGAGTATGAGCCACTAACCAAAAAGCACACACAGCATATATATATAGCAGTGGACTGCCCTTTCCAGACTCAGTGAGAGAGGATATGTGTAATCATGTGGATACTTGATTCCCCAGAGAAGGAGGATGTGGGGAGGTGAGCTGGGGTTCAAGAGGTAGGGGATGGGTTGGGGAGGCAAAAAGAGGGGGTTGGGTGATAAAATCTTGCAGGGGGACCACAAAGGTGGTCAGCATTTAGAATTATTTACATTCTAATGAATAAATTTTACAATTTTTAATAAAGATGGAAAAGTATTCAGTGGTTTCTATTAGAACGTTAATGGAAAATCTATGAATGAGCTGATAGAACTCATGAGTGATGTGCTAGGAACACAAAATTCTTAGGCATAAAGCAACAAAAGAAAGAGAAATCCAGAAAAGGGCAAAGGCAATTATTGGGAAAATGAAAGTGTGGATGCAGAAGACTGGGGCCAGCGGTGGTCCTGGAGCAGGTAAAAGGTGAACTCAGCGGAGGATTGCACAAGTCATCTGCAAACGTAAATATACATTCAAATAACCACATACATGTATGTGCAAAAAATATAATCCTTATATTTAGATTTTACATAATTTATTGTCCAAAACCTGAAACTCATCATAGTAACTTACCATTAACATTCTCAGTCCTACAACTGTGCTTCAGATTTAAATTAAAATTTGTATGAATTAAAATGAACCAAAACCAGAGGTACACTTAAGTGGTAGATTCCACAAGGAGAATGTACTTCCAGCTACCAAGTAATTGCTGGTAGTATTAGGAAGGTTCGTCTTTGATTGAGGTTAATGCACTATTTAATTAAAATTAGGAGGTGAGAATTGGACTCTGCACTTGGAAAAACCATGAAGGTCTGAGAATGTGTACATCTGGTTGTCATTATGAGTCAAAGTGTTAGGAGACCTGTGTGTGTGTGCGTGTGTGTGTGTGTGTGTGTGTGTGCACCAATTCTCAGCCTGATATATAGAAAGTTTCTGCATATTCCCTCACACCCAGGTGAGTTATAAAACTGATCCTTTCTTGTTAAAATATCCTCCTCATTAAAATGCAAATGATGATAACTAAAATATCAAATTATTCTACTTTGCAAGTCCTTTTGCTTGACTATTAAGAGGCTCCTTAGAATTATCTTCCATGTTCATTATTTCGAAAAGCAATTGGCTCATGTTGCCCCAATTAGCAAGCATAGATAAAAAAGAGCCAGGGAGAGTAGAGGAAAGCCCCTTGTTAGTGTGGCTTATGCTGCCTGCTCTGCCTCACCTGCAGACAGCTCATAATCAATTTGCACATAAAGTTGATTGAGCTCTATGGGAATATTTAGATGTAAGAAACTCTGAAAATGCCAGGTATTTATTATCTTCATTATATTGTATAATGTGGTAATAACAGGAATGTTACAATTGATTTAATGGAGCCTTGTAATTTGAAGCAAGCTTTTAATGGCACCATTGCAAACTTCTTGAATTTCTATGTAATTTCATACATATTGTTGCATCTGAGAACTTTTTCATATAGCCATGAGACACTGAAAATATGTACCTTCTTTTAGAGGTATGACAAGAGTGTTCTATGTGCACACTTTACACAGAACAATAGCATACACTCTCTGTTGCTATTGTGATATGGGAGAGATTCTATGATTGGCATTCAGTGGTAAATAAAGAGACCTAGAGATAGGCAGTGAAGGTGACACTTCTGGTAACGTGCTCTCCAAGGGACAGTTCTAAGAGCTGTTTTCTCCTTCCTTCTCTCCATTCTTTCCTCCCTCCCTCCAAGCCTTCCTCCCTTTCTTCTCTCCCTCTATCCCTCCCTTCTTCCATCCCTTCTTTCTGTAGTCCCCTTCCCTCTTTCTCTCTCTATCCCTCCCTCTTCCATCCCTCCATTCCTCCTTCCTGTAGTCTCCCTCCCTCTCTCTTCCTCCCTCCCTATCTCATGTCAAATGTTGCTATGTTAGAGACTTTAAAACTAATCCTATCAAAAAACTCTCCTCATGCCTCTGTTATCCTCTTTTACGAGTTTTGGTTTCTTTGTGTCCAAGATCACCACTGGTATTTAGTTTTTCACTATTAGTTAAATTTACTTGTCAAGAACAATCTGAAAAGGGATATTTAAGAGCTACACACAATGACTTTCATTTTGAATATGTCTATGTCTGAAGTCAAATTCTCTCATGTTACTAATCTAGTTTGTTACTGGGACATTCCCCTGTTACTAAAATGACATGTAAATAGAATAAATAGTTCATGCTTATTTTTCTTTGTCACATGGTTCAAACTGTCCTTTTAATCTTTTTATGTTTTATATGATAACTTCACTTTTTATAACTAATTTTAGAAACATTGTCGAGAAAGTTTTTACATGCATTTCTATTTATGTCTTTGATTGTTTCTATAAGATACAAAGCAGGAAATGGAATCACAATCTTAAAAGGGAGGCAATTTTAAAAAGACGTTTCCATTGTGGATTAAAGTCTCTCTGCAGCTATTATAACTGAATGCTGCTTGAGATGGGAAACGGTCTTTGTAGATACAGTTAAATTGAGAAGTGGGCACCTAGGGTGACTAACTTGGATTATGTAGTTGCACACTAGATGTAATCACAGGTATCCCTGTGAGGGTTAAGAAAGCTACATGAAGATAGAGGGGATTTGAAGATGATACACTGCTGCTTTTACAGATGAAGCTTATGACTCTTAGTGTATGAGTCAAGCAATGTGATAAATATGACCTCACGACAGCTGGAAATGGGTCCGATAGTGTCCTGCCTGCAATCTCTGAGGAAGCGCTGTCCTCTCTGCCTTTTGGTTTTGTCTGGTGAAGCTCATTTTAGATCTCACCTGCAGAATTGTATGAGAACTATTATGTATTTTGCACATATATATTTTAAATATTTACTTTTATTTGATCTATAACAATGTTTTGCCTCCATATTAATGCATATGTATTACATGCATGCCTGGTGCTTTGGAGTCCAGAAGAAGGTGCCAGAGCTCCTGGAAATGGAGTTAAAGGTTTTATGGATGCTCGAATCAAGCTCATGGACTCTGAAAGAGTAGTGAGTGCTCTTATCTACAGAGGCATCTCTCCATCTCCTCACCCGCCAAGACATAAATGTGTTCTTTTTAATTCATGAAGCTTGCAATAAATTGTTACAACAGCTATAGAAACAAATATGTAAGTTTACTAACAATTGAGATACTTATTCCTGGTCTTTTTTAATACTACCCAGTGATATTTGAATAATTGGCATATTTATATGTTCCCTATTTTGTTCCAGGAAAAAAAATACTTTTTTATTGAGTAAAAATTTCAGTATTCTCTTGCACTGGCATATATATGTATGTATATGTATATACATATATATACACATACACATACACATACACATACACATACACATACACATACACATACACATATACATATAATGTTCAGAGAATCAGCAGTGTATGTATTTCTTTGTAGAGATGTACATAGAAATTTTTGTGGAGATGTACGTAGAAGGAAAAACAGAGCTCCATAAAGATTGGCATGAGCTGTGCATTTAACAGGTAAGCTTCTATAATACTAGATGAGATAAACAAATTTTGTTCCTTGAAAGAGGTTAGCTTAAAGAAATAAACTTATAATTTCTTTGAAATGATCTCACTCTTTGAAATGCTTTTTCTGTGAGCAGTTTCACTCCTTGTATGATTGTAGTTGATGAATAAATAGAAATATAAGGCTCTGTTGTCTCTCTAAAATATTAATTATTTTGCAGCACTGGATGGGAATGTACTTGCAACTATTCTCTAAGATTTATACACTTCAGAGAAAGCTAAGTGGAGGAAGACCTGACTGCTCATGCACCAGGCCCGAAATTTGGAACCTCTGAGCTCCTGGAAATTCTGAGGTAGTCCTCTGGTAATTCTAGCCCTGGAGGAGGGAGTACAGGATTCCCAGAGAAAGTTGGCTAGCAAGGCAGCTGCCCAAGCAAAGTTGAATTCTATCAGGCTAATCAGGCAAAATTTGACTAAGAGACCCTGATTCAATGAAAAAGATCACCAAGCATGATTCCCACATCCATCTCAGGCTTCCAGGTACTACACATGTGCCTGTACTCATTTAAACAAGCATACTCACAGGTAAAGATGAAAAAAAAATTTTTATGAAGACACCAAAACCCTGGTTTTGAGGTATTGCTTACAAATACAGCTTTTCTGGTAAGCAATCAATATTAATTTTTCTCATTCCTTGTTTTGTCTGTTTTGTCTGTCTGTCTGTCTCTCCCACCTCTCTCTCTGTCTCTCTGTTTCTGTTTCTCTTTTTGTTTCTCTCTCTCTCTCTCTCTCTCTCTCTCTCTCTCTCTCTCTCTCTCT
>JANHMN010000010.1:61771304-61814551 GCA_030674055.1 Rhabdomys pumilio | reverse complement strand
TCTCTCTCTCTCTCTCTCTCTCTCTCTCTCTCTCTCTCTCTCTCTCTGTGCATGTGTTTGACACAGTGTTTCAAATTTCCCAGGTTGGCCTCAAACTCCTCTATGTAGGAAAGGATGACCCAGAACCACTGATCTTCAGTCTTCTGCCTCTCAAGTGCTGGAATTACTAGTATGTGTTTTCAAATCTGGTCTATTCAGTGCTTGAAATCAAACCCACAGCTTTGGGTATATTAGACAAACATAAACTAAGCTATATCAGCATTGCATTGCTTATATTAATAATCAATAATACCTGTGGAGGTACTGGACACGAGAGTGCTGTGTTTCAGATGTATACATTGAAGGAAAAGTTGACATGTCAGAGAAGAGTTATTATGACTCAATGAGACAATTTGGACAGTTTTTAGTCTTTGGTCATAGTATATAGACATCAGAATGCTATAGAAAAAAATAAATGGCTGTTTCTTGTTTCTCAGAATGTTTATGAAGAACCACAGCATCTGTATTTTTAAAAATCTCTCATTCTTGGGTGAAATCCAAAGTAAGACTGCAGAAATATCCCAAATGTATGAAATAGAAATGTATCCCAGTCGTTGATCTAGGAAGAGAATTTAGTACCTGACCATTTACCCCAGTGTGTATCTCAGTGTGTTCTAAGTTTTACTGAAGAGAGAGAAAAGGCAACATAAACTAATCAGTCCATTTTATTCTCCCTTTTCTTGGCAAATGTATGTTAAGTGGGTAAGTAAACATTTGTGGAGGTTAAAAGGTTCTTCAGTTTATCTCTTTCAAATGTCAGAGGGTTGTAGCTTAAATTGGATACCAAAACAATGCATAGTAGTTTGATATTCTTAGAAAAAGCATAACAAAATGGTAACTTTGAAGCATAGAATTGTGACCTTAACAAACAAACAAACAAACAAAGAAATGAACAAACTTTCTGGCCCTAAATCTTTTTCTTGAAACTGTTGGATGATTTCTTTCTTTTTTCTTTATTTTTAAATTGGATACTTTATTTATTTACATTTTAAATGTTATGCCCTTTTCTAGTTAGCCCCCCACCAAACCCTCTATCCCATCTCTCTCCCCCTGATTCTATATGGGTGCTACCCCACCCCACCCTCTCCTACCTCACCACCCTGGCATTCCCCTACACTGGGATATCTAGCCTTCACAGGACCAAGGACCTCTCCTCTCGTTGATGCCAACAAGGCCATCCTCAGCTTTATATGCGACTGGAGCCATGGGTCCCTCCATGTGTACTCTTTGGTTAGTGGTTTAGTCCCTGTGAGCTCTGGAGGGTCTGGTTGGTTGATATTGTTGTTCTTCCTATGGAGTTGCAAACACCTTCAGCTCCTTCAGTTTTTTCCCTAACTCATCCATTAAGGTCCCAGTGCTCAGTCCAATGGTTAACTGTGAGCATCCACATCTGTATTTGTTGGCTCTGGCAGAGCCTCTCAGAAGACAATTATATCAGGCTCCTGTCAGTAAGCACTTCTTGGCATCCACAATAGTGTCTGGATTTGGTATTTGTATGTGGGATGGATCCCAAGGCTGGCCAGTCTCTGGATGACCTTTCCTACAGTCTCTGTTCTACACTATTTTCTTGAGACAGGAGCAATTTTGGGTTAAAAATTTGGAGATTAGTGGATGGACCCATCCCCCAACTGAGGGCCTTGCCTACCCTCTGGATATGAACTCTACAAGTTCTCCCTCCCCTTTGTTGGGCATTTCAGCTAATCTCATTCCTTTTGGGTCCTGGGAGCCTGTTGCTTTCCTGGTATCTTGGACTTTCTGGTGGCTACACCCAGTTTCCCATCCCCCATTGCTACACACTTCTGTTCAATTTCCTGACCCTCTGTGTATCATCTCAGTATCCTCCCATAGCTTATCCTGCCCTCAAGGTGGATGATTTATTAATATCACCTAATAATAAGATGTCCCATTTGCAAATGAGAACCATGTACACTCATTTTGGTGCCTGTATATTGTGGCTCCTATTATTCTTCACTTATCTCATTTAAAAAATTTTTACATAAGGTTTATGAGATTCTTTAGAAATGAGATCTCTAAAAATCCCATGTGTTAAGACTATTCTATTGTTCCTCTTATTTGGAATAAATCTACAAATAAACATTTTCTTTATAAAGATGATTTTGTTTGTTTGAGAAAAGCAAGCTGCCATTGACTCTTTTATTTTATATTTAATTATTTTCTTCACTTCACTGATTTTCAGAAACATGATTACTCTTTTGGTGGGTGACAAATTTGTCTTTTTAATTTTATAAGAATATACTCCCCAAGATATCCTAGACATGTTTGTACACCAAAAAATAAACTTTCTGTATACCAATATGCATATGGTGTAAACACGCATTTGCATAATTTTACATCTATGTTTTGTTTAAACATGTTACTAACCTTTATTACAATTATAGAAATGATAATTATATGAAAAACATACAACAGGTCTGAAGTGGATGATAATATGATTCACAAATGAGGAGCTTTGTTTAGTGTGATGCCATGTCTCTATACGACTGATTTTGTAGAAACATTGGCTAGATAAATAAGTGTTGTTGTCACAGTGCTTTATATAGAAATAACATAAATGCTCTGTTTTGTCTTGTAGATGTGGAATTAAATCATCCTCGAAGAAAGCAACATTCTAGAATTGAACATCACAGAGGGACCGGTGAGAATAGGTACTCAACACAGTACCTATTGTCCCTTATCTTTTTTTCCAGCTGCTTTGATTCTCCTAAAAATCAACTTCTCTTGATGATTTCTGTTAATTGGTAATAAGACCATTGATTTAAACTACTGATTACTCATTTGCCCTCCAGACTATTCTAGTACACTTCTAGTTAGAATAATGCTTACAAAGATGGGCCAATAGGAGAGGCAGATGATTTATAGGTTACTGCTTACCAAAGGCCTCAATTTTCATTATATTCTTCCAATAACAAAGAAATTCTAATAATAGAAGAGATATTATGAACACACACAAACACACACACACACACACACACACACACACACACACACACACACACATATGCCAGGAAACAAGACTGAATGTATACCCAGGACTAGTTGAGATTCATTCAGTACTGAAACAAGAGATTAATTTTAACTACTAGTAACTGGTAAACATAAGCACTCCAGTGTTTTTAGTGTATGACTCTCATAATTCTATATTTTAATAACAGGTTAGTCCCAATTACTTTGAAGTCTTTTAAAGAACATTTATTTAGCATTAGAAGACAAGTTTTGAAAAATAATTGGACATTTCTGTCTCTCCTACATCCTCTTTTTTGGTTGCACAGGTACATAAAGACTCAATTGTGTTTACCACTTCTTGTCCATAAATTGTAAGTGAACTTGTAACTTTCTCTGACCTACCTGCTACCAACTCTGACTCAGAAGAAGATGTACACTTTTTAATTGGAAGCAACTAGGTTCTCAAGATCTTTTGTGAGCCATTACTTAGCATAAAGTCACTTTGGAATCAATTAAATATGAACCTTTGTCACATCAGTATTCACAGAAAAGCACTTAGGTGATTAAAGACCCCTGGCCTCTAAATATTTGACTACTTAACAGCACCAGCCATTTAGAAAGCCTTATTAGTTCCTTTATACTTCCAGGGATGACAGCATGAAAAAGTAAAACAAAATTAGAGGAAATATAATTGCCTCCAAATGCGTATTCCTTGAGCGTTTGTCCAGTGTGCTTTCAAAGGCACTAGCACTACTATGCACTGTCTAGCTCTTAATGCCTCTTGCTGCTTGCTTCTGTTCTCTGCCCTGCTCAGCTCCTATATGGTGGTTTCTTTCATAAAAACCAGGAAAACAGAAATAAATGAATAAAGTTACAAATTCCTGCCACCCAAATACAAAAGGGCTATAACTCTAATTTTCCACTTAGTAAGTGAGGTGGCTTTCAGAATGGTTAGCATTTCAGAGACAATGTTTGTGTGAATGATGTTAGCTACTATTAATTGCCTATAATGATTTTAACATCTTAACTAGTATTTTAAAAACAGTCTTTGTCTTAAAATTTATTTGAATTATTTTAGTTTTAAATAATTGTCGATAATGGTTCTCACCAAATTAACTAGTTTTTTTTTTTTTTTTTTTTTTTTTTTTTTGTGGAGACAGTTATGTTAAACTACATTGAACATGTAGTTTCATTTCATCTTGATGAAATAAATGGTGAGAGACTCATGATCATGCTTTATGTGTGCAGTAACTGAGGCTCATGGAATTTGTGTGTGCATGTGTATTTGTTTATATGAGGCTAAATGTATGTTTATGAGGGGTGGGTGTACAGGCACATATGGAAATGTGCATTCAGAGGCCAGCTGTCAACCCTGAAGGTCACTCTTTAGTCACTATCTCAGCAAGGGTGTCTCAGTGTCTGAAACTCACAAACTGGGCTAGGCTGGCCTGACCAGCAAGCTTCAGGGTTCTATTTCTGCTTTCCTATCATTCACATTATAAATGGGTGTTACCACATGTAAATTTATTTTAACATAAGTTTTGGGGATAAATCTTCATGCAAGCACTTTACTGAGACATTTCTTTAGGTCCAGCTCATAGAATTTTCAAGCAGTTCAAATAACTGCTGAAGATTATACAATAAGTGCCCTGGCTAGGATCAGACTCCAGGCTTAGCTAATGACACAGTGCTTTTTTCTGATTACTACAACTAAAACCTCTTCATTTCAATGCTACAAAGAGATTGTCCAGGAACTATTCCAGGCACAAGAAATAATATTTTTGTAATAATAATAATAACAGAGCTAATATTAAAATATATTATTGATTAATTATTAAATTATTATTAAATATTAAATATAATAATATTTAACATTTACTGAATAAATGTTAAAACTTTTGCTCAATTCTATAGCCCATCATTCTTCTGTTCAACCAGAACTTTCTTGCTCCGATGAACCTGATACGTTAGTGGAATCCTGTGCTTTAACTTTTATTTTTTTTATTGGATATTTTATTTACATTTCAGATGTCATCCCCTTTCCCCATTTCCCCTCCCTAGAAAACCTCTATCCCATGCCCCTTTTTTCTTTTTGCTTTTATACAATTTTTTAATTTTTAATTTTATAAGTTTGGTAATGCTCAATCAGAAGTGTAACCCAATACTCAACCTAGATATATCAACTATCTTTGACTGGTGGAGACATGCGAACATCTACCTCCATGCCCCCTCCCCTCTTTCTCTCTCTTTCTCTCATCACCTAGCTTCTCCTGTCCTTCCTATCCTCCTCTCCTTACTCCTTCTCTTCCTCTCCATACTCCTCCCACCTTAGCTCCTGCTACATATCACCCTTCCTGTTAAAATAAAACTTTTCTCTTAAAATACAATTAGAGCATAATTATGCCGATTTGTACCAGTGAGGTACAAGTTAGTCCTAATAACCAGTCCATCATTTTGTTTACTAACCAGGACTTGTGCTTTAACTTTTAAAATTCTTATGTATTCATCATAAACATATATAGTCAGTAATACAGATGCATCATGTGATCCTGAGCTAAATGTTTCAAAATATTTACTTATACTTTATCTAGATAATCACAAGGTATACTAACAAATTCTGTTTCATACGTATCCTAATTTAAAGGGCAAAATGTGTCTTATAAGTAGAAGCAAGTGATTTTAAAAATGATAATTTTCTTTAGTAGCATCAGTGATGACTCATGGCTGTCAATGAGTAGCATATTATGTGTAATGTCAAAATTATTTTGTCACATAATGTAGAATCTATACACTTATTAATCTATGCCTCAATCTTAATGGGAACTAGGATTACAGGTTTACCTAATATTTATGAAGAACTACTTCTGTCTCTGTCATGTAAAATTATAATTACTGTTCATGTAACCTTCTTGGGAACATTATAAGATGTATTAATGGAGGCAAGAGCCTGATTTAAACGTTTGTGCCCCCTGCCTCTCTGTAACTTTATTCCAGCATTCCAGTCTTCTGATGCTCTGTATCTTCAGCATAAGCTTGTTAACTTTTTCACATCTTTCCCCCTTTCCTTTTTCAATGTGAAACTTTTCTTCAATACATTCATCATTATGTCAGTCACACATGGTAAACTTGTATGTGTTCTCACTTCCTTAGTACTTAGTGCATGGGTCTTTGGTGATCACATGCTATGTGATCCTATCATAAAGTCCAGATGAAGAAGAGAAGTAACTTCCAAGGTCAATGTAATTGGAGGAAGGATGAGAATGGTATGGGTCAGTCAAGGGTTAAAGTAAATAAAAGTAAGAATTCTGCTAATATATTCCTATTTCCCTATGGAATAAAAGAGAATATTTTGATATACAGAGAAGAGCTGGTGAAGTAGACTTAAAAGTTGTTATAACATGTCTGAATAACTTTCTCAGGGAATATAAGGGTCAGCTAACTAGGGACAAAGTAAGCAGTAATGATCAGGCTTCAAGACCCAACTCCATGAAGCCTTGGTGGGTTTGCCTTATTACCCTTTGTGATTTCATGAAGTTTGTTGTTATGCTGCCTTTGCACTGTCAAGGCCTAAGTATATTTAGATATTACTTTAGTAACAAAAAAGAGACATGACATTTTTCTCAGTTACACTATTTATTTAAGGTAACAATATGTCATAAGACTATTTTCTCCTATACTGTAAGAAAAGCTTCATTGGCACATGCAAAACAAAATAACATGGAAGGGATATGGGGAATGCTGGTGATGCAGAGAAGACAGCAAGAGAAGTGTGCCTAGAATGTATTATATACAGATTTGAAATTGGCACTGAGTAAACAAATGCAGATTCCTTGAAGATCTAAGACAGTCTATTCAATATATAGATAAAGAGAAAGTCATTGTACATTTTAGAGTTCAGTAAAATGAAAGTTAAATGGAAAACTAGTTGGATCTGGAGAATATGACCAAAAACAAAGCTGAATGCAACTTTAAAACATTTTTCTAAAGCAGATATGCATGCATACAAAGACACACACACACACACACACACACACACACACACACACACACACAAGGTAATCACTTTGCACCTGAGCTACAGTTCTAGACCTACACATACAGTCTTTTGTAATTTGAATAATACAAATTACAAATTTACAAATACAAATTTGTAAATAATACAAATACAAATTTGTGTGATCTTTATATAGATCTATATACACTTTTTCGTTATTTTTATTGTATATTTTATTTATTTACAATAGAGATGTTATCTTCTTTCTTTATTTCTTTCCCTAGAAACCCCTATCCCATCTTCTCCTTTTCATTATGCTGTTATACCATTTTAATTATATGCATGTATTAAGGTCAGTTCTAGGTTGAGGTCTAGCAATACAATAGATGCAAATAGTCAAGAAATACGCAAGACAGTAAACACAAATAGTCAAAGAAAAAGCAAGGCATTAAACCCAATTACATGAACACTCCATGATCACTGTTTCTAAAGGCTTATCAGGATGACCAAAGTATCTGAGCCTAATTCCATATCCTAGCCTAAAATTTAGATTCCTGCCTGATATTACTTTTTGTTCTAGCCTAAGATTTAGTTTTCTACCTGAAATTACTTCTTTGTTCTAGCCTAATGTCAGATTAATGCCTGAAGCCTACTTCCTTGTCCTTGGTCAATGTCACATTCCTTCCAAAAAGGCCATTTCCTTGTCCTTGGCCCATGTCAGATTCTTGCCAAGCAACCCCAAAGGCTCTCTGCCTCTCCCCTTTTTTTATTTCATTAACAAAACTGAGCCTGTCTTAGGTCATCCTGACAAGAATGCCTTCCTTACCCATCATGGAATATGCATTATCAAAAGCTTCTGTCTTAGGTTGGTAAGGTGCTGTGCAGAATCTTACCCATCTTTGGCTTGCCAGCCTTTTAATCTAATAACTCTGTCTGGGGGTCCATTTTCAGGTTCAAGTCATGTACTTTGGCTACCAACATATTGATGTTGTTAAAGAAAAGCATTAACACAATGAGCAGGAATAAAAGAATTCCCAGAACAAAACGGGCTAGCATGATCAAGCTATATATGCCATTTTTGAAGTTTGACCAAAATAGAAATACTGACCTCAGTAATTTTGGGTAATTTTATCTACAGTATCTACTGCATCAATGCTCAGCAGAGCAGCATTATTAAAATTCATAAGCTCCCTATATATTGTTAAAACATCCCCAAAGTTTTTAGAATTATGCCCAATACACTGTAACGATGAACAAGCAGAATGCATGCGCAGTAAAGCCTAGACTACGTGCCACTCAGGCTTCTTGAAATGATGAAACAACACTCCAGGGGCATCTGGCACTGAGCCAGGTGTCATCTTGAGTTCCGCTCCCCACAAGTCTGAAATTTTCTTTCATTGTTGGGTCTTTGTGAGCATATTTGTGGCTTCATAAAACAAATGAGTAGTGATCTTTTTATTTCTATTTTGTGTAAAAGTTTACAGAGAATTGGTATTAGGTCTTCTTGTAAGGTCTGATAGAATTCTGCACTAAAACCATCTGGTCCTGGGCTTATTTTGGTAGGGAGACTTTTAGTAACTGCTGTTATTTCTTTAGTGGTTATAGGACTATTTAGATGGTTTATCTGATCTTGATTTAACTTTGGTGTCTGGTGACTGTCTAGGAAATTGTCCATTTCATCCAGATTTTCCAGTTTTGTTGAGTATAGGCTTTTGTAGTAGGATATGATGATTTTTTGAATTTTCTTAGTTTCTGTTGTTATGTCTCCCTTTTCAGTTGTGAATTTACTATTTTGGATAATGTTTCTGTGCCCTCTAGTTAGTCTGGCTAAGAGTTTATGTATCTTGTTGATTTTTTCAAAGAACCAACTCTTGGTTTTGTTGATTCTTTGTATAGTTCTTTTTGTTTCTGAGTTTGATTATTTCCTGCCATCTACTCCTCTTCAGTGCATTTGCTTCTCTTTGTTCTAGAGCATTCAGGTGTGCTGTCAAGATGCTAGTGTGTGCTCTCTCCATTTTTTTTTGTAGGCACTTAGAGCTATAAGTTTTCCTCTTAGAACTACTTTCATTGTGTCCCACAAATTTTGGTATGATACGTTCTCATTTTCATTAAATTCTAAAAAGTCTTTAATTTCTTTCTTTATTTCATCCCTGACCAAGTGATCATTGAGTAGAGCATTATTCAGTTTCCATGTGTATATGGGCTTTACATTGATTTTATCATTATTGAAGACCAACCTTAACCTGTGGTGATCTGATAGGATGCATGGGATTATTTCAGTCTTCTTGTATCTGTTGAGGCTTTTTTGTGACCAATTATATGGTCTATTTTGGAGAAGGTACCATGAGAAGAAGGTATATTCTTTTAGTTTTGTATAAAATGTTCAATAAATATCTGCTAAATCCACTTGGTTTATAACTTCTCTTAGTTTTACTGTGTCTCTGTTTAGTGTCTGTTTTCATGATCTATCCATTAATGACAATGGGGTGTTGAAGTCTCCCACTATTATTATGTGAGGTGCAATGTGTGCTTTGAGCTTTAGTAAAGTTTCTTTTATGAATGTGGGTGCCCTTGCATTTGGTGCATGGATGTTCAGAATTGAGATTTCATCTTGGTTGATTCTTCCTTTGATGTGTATGAAGCATCCATTCTTATGTTTCTTGATAACTTCTGGTTGAAAGTTGATTTTATTCGATATTAGAATGGCTACCCCAGCTTGTTTCTTGGGATCATTTTCTTGGAAAATTGTTTTCCAGCCTTTTATTTTGAGATAGTATCCGCCTTTGTCACTGAGGCACGTTTCCTGTATACAGCAAAATGTTGGGCTCTGTTTACGTATCTAGTCTGTTAGTTTATATCTATTTATTGGGGAATTTAGTCCATTGATGTTAAGAGATATTAAAGAGAAGTGATCGTTGCTTTCTGTTATTTTTGTTATTAGAGGTGGAGTTATGTTTGTGTGGCTATCTTCTTTTGGGTTTGTTGGAAGATTACTTTCTTGCTTTTTCTAGGGTATAATTTCCCTCCTTGTGTTGTTGGTTTTCTTCTATTGTCTTTTGTAGGGCTGGATTTGTGTAAAGATATTGTGTAAATTTGGTTTTGTAGTGGAGTATCTTGGTTTCTCCATCTATTGTAATTCAGTGTTTTGCTGGGTACAGTAGTCTGGGCTGGCATTTGTGTTCTCTTAGGGTCTGTATGACATCTGTCCAGGATCTTCTGGCTTTTATAGTCTCTGGTGAGAAGTCTGGTGTAATTCTGATAGGTTTCCTTTATATGTTACTTGACCATTTTCTTACTTTGTTCTGTGCATTTGGTGTTTTCATTATTATGTGATTGGGTGAATTTCTTTTCTGATCTAGTCTATTTGTAGTTCTATAGGCTTTTTGTGTGTTCATAGGCGTCTATTTCTTTAGGTTAGGGGAGTTTTCTTTTATAATTTTGTTGAAGATATTTACTGGCCCTTTAAATTGGGAATCTTTGCTTTCTTCTATACCTATTATCTTTAGGTTTGGTCTTCTCATTGTGTCCTGCATTTCCTGGGTGTTTTGGGATAGGAGATTTTTGCATTTTGTATTTTCTTTGACAGTTGTGTCAATATATTTTATGGTATCTTCTGCACCTGAGATTCTCTCTTCTATCTCTTGTATTCTGTTGGTGATTCTTGCATCTATGACTTCTGATCTCTTTTCTAGGTTTTCCATCTCCTGAGTAGTCTCCCTTTGTGATTTCTTTATTGTTTCTACTTCCATTTTTAATTCATGAATCATTTTGTTCAAGTCCTTCACCTGTTTGGTTTGTTTTCTTTTAATTCTTTAAGGGAATTTTGTGTTTCCTATTTAAGGGATTCTACCTGTTTACATGTGTTTTTCTGTATATCTTTGAGGGAGTTATTTATGTCCTTCTTAGAGGTGTCTATCATCATCATGAAAAGTGGTTCTAAATCTGAATCTTTCTTTTCTGGTGTCATTGGATATTCGGGACTTGCTATAGTGGGAGAACTAGGTTCTGATGATATCACATAACCTTGGCTTCTGTTGCTTATGTTCTTGCACTTGCTTTTTGCCATCTGGCTATTTCTAGTGCTATCCTTACTCACTATCTCTGACTGGAGCCTGTCTGTCCTGTTATCTTGGTTGTGTCAGAACTCCTCAGAGCCCAGCTGTCTCTGTAATCCTGTGATCCTGAGAACCTGGTTGTGAAAGCTCCTGGGAGTCAGGCTGCTTCTGGGCTTCTGAAATCCTGGTGTGCCCAAGCTCCTGAGATCCTGTAATCCTATTATTCTATGTTCCTATGTGTTAGAGCTCCTGGGAATCCAGTCTTTTCTGAGTTTTGAGGGGTTGGCTACAGAGCTGAAGCCTTAGAACTGCTCCAGGTGCAGGCACAGACCAGATCTATATTCTCTTGTCCTGTACTTTTTGCTTATATAGAATATTCAAATGAATTGATAAATTATATATCTTTTTATGCCCATAATGTAATATATAAAATAAAATATATTTTATTTTAATATATTTAATTATATTATATCCAACTGCCATCCTCAGAACCTCAGAACTTTATGAAGCAGGTGTTCCTGCTCATAATCCCAGCATCTTGAAGGATGAGGCTGGAGAATCAGATTTGCATGGTTATTCTTGACTTGAGGCCATCCTGGCATACATGAAACTCTGTCTCAATAAATAAATAATACATGTAATAGAATCACATTTTGAGTATGCAGTGTGATGGGCAGATGACTCAGAAGGTATACTTTTTGCCTTTCTCAGGTTTTGGATCTCCAGAATTTATGCAAAGAAGGGTGTGGTAGAATCTGCAATCTGATTGAGAGATGGGAGGCAGAGAAGGCAGAATTCTCAGAAGATTATGAGCCAGCTAGCCCAGCAATGTAGCCTTAAACAACCAGAGATCTTGTCTCAAACCATGGAGAAGGTGAAGATTGACAGCTGTTGTTGTTCTCCAACCTCTACCCATGTGCTATAGATACCAGTACTTATCCACAAGAACATGTATACACACATATCCATGCATGTATCACACACACACACACACACACACACACACACACACACACACACACAAATAATAAAAATTTAAAATTTTATTTCAAGCATATTCTTAAAATGTTATCTCTCTATAGATAGCAGGTAGAAGGCAGTCCAACCCTGGGCATTGAAGCTATTTTTACAGCAGTGTATTGATTCTTTAGCTTAATGACTATAGTGTGTAGTTTTCTATCTTTTGCTATACTGTCAGGACTCAGGATGGAGCCATCTTTGTGTGTGTGTGTGTGTGTGTGTGTGTGTGTGTGTGTGATGAGTACAGCTTAGAGTCTATGTCTGGCTAGAGCTACAAGTGTCTACTGCAAAACTTTATTCTTGTAGATACTGAAAGATTTCCCAGCTTCTTTTTATTAATTAAATGTGGGGGATAGTAAGTGCTTTGTTAATTTTGGAAGTCAAATCTTCAATATCTACTTAAGCTGGAAATATGAGAGAAATGACACACATCCCTCTGGGGTGGGCAGCAATGGAGCACAGGATTGGATTATACTGTTTTACAAGCAGAAGGCATTACAGCCAGATGAAGGACTCCTGTAGAGCATGTGACCTCACTTTGCTCCTACTAGAATGCTGTAGTGATTTTGTGAAAAGCAAAAGAAATTGAAAGTACTGTGATATCTCAATAGCAATGCTGACATATTGTAAGCCGCAGTATAAGACAAGTCCATAAATAAACAAGAGGTTTTTTCCAGATAGAGCTGGAAAATAACATCAACTCTCTTACTGAGCATTAGTAGATAATAACACATGGTTTATAGCTCAACCCCACACAAAGAACTACTGGCAACTAAAGAATACTGAGAGTGGGAGAAATAGTTTTCCCTTGAGAAGAGCACACTAATTGGTTATCCAATAGCAAATGGTCAGCTCTGATAAGCTGATACACCTACAATTAACATTATATAGACTGAGCAGATTGTGTATGTGTATTTAGGAATAAATAAATATAAACAAATACATGTGTATATAACAGAAATTATTAAAAACAGGATATGAATTTGAAAAAGAGAAAGTAGGGGTGTATAGGAGGGTTTGGATCGCTAAAGAGAAAAAAGGACATAATGTAATTATATTAACCCCAGTTTAAAAATATTAGAAGTGGGAGCTGGAAAGATGGCACAGTGCTTGAGAGCATGAACTACCTGCAGAGGGTGTGAGTTGGTTTCATAGCACCCATAATAGAAAGTTCACAACTGCCTGTGACTCTGGCTCCATGGGGCCTAATGCCCCCTTCTGTCTTCCCTAATACCTACATCCACAAACATGCATACACAATGACACAAGTATACATCACTCCAATTGACTAGCCATTTTGGGAATGTAGTTGCAGGCTGTTTCACATGTAATACAGATGCTTTATGTGAATTTCAGATAAATGAGGAATTCTTTCTCATGTTGGTGAAAGGAAAAGTGAATATCCAGCAGCATCCCATCACATCTGGTACTGCAAAACAGAATTCTGAGATACTTTAGGGCTGCATAAGGTTTTATTTCATGGTTACATAGTACTTTGATGCCAGTAATTTGTTATGACAACTACCCATTTTGTTTTTCCTTGCTCTCGTGAAAAGTATGACACATTTGTGAAACTTGGAAAAATGTTGGCTTTACTTTGTCAAAAGAGGGAGGGGTAAATTGGGATGTTTGGAAGGTTTTGTTCTCCTTGCCTGCACATTCACACACACATACACACACACACACACACACACACACACACACACACACACACACATGCACACACACAGGCGTGGGCACAAAAGTGGAAGTCAGAGTGGGGAAAGATATTTACTTTTATTTTTCAGAAGCTCTAAGAGAAAAGAAAATTGTACAGTTCTTCCCATAGGAGGGTAGTTGAAGCTCATAAGGACCATTAGCTGTAAAAGAACAGAATTTCTGGTTGGCATGTAGAAGAAGGGGAGCTGGGACATAGGACAATGTTTCCTATAGCTTCCAAAGTAAGTAGAGAATGACACGGGCCCTGATGGCAGGATAAAAGTAGTAGAAAGTAAGAACCAAGGAGCCTCACAAGAATTCTCAGATCATAATGTGGGAAGGAAACCTTGCTCTATCAGTCAGGAACAGACAGCCCTCACTATGAATGGTTAATTTATATGGTGGACGTCTCCAAGAAGCCCTGGGCAGAGAACAGCACCTTGGCTGATCTATGAAGTGAATTAATACATAGGCAGCAAATATCTGAAAAGGCCTGTTGTTCAACAATGGCCTTATTATTTAAAAAACAGTTTATCTATCTCTTTTTAGAAGAATCATTCAAGGGTCTGATCCAAAACTACAAGGTCTCCACGACACAGGGCAATAACATGATATCTGAGGGGAGTCCCGGTGAGGATCCAGTATCGATAGTGTAGCAGAAATAAGAAGCCTCAAACCAGGCCAGTGACTCCTTGTGAACATTTGCAAGATGTATGAACAGAGGGTTATTCTGTGTGACATACTGTACTATTCCACTTTCACGGTGAGATCTTCAAAAATGCATTTTAATTTTTGTTCTCTTTTGAGGGGGGTGCAAAGGTGGAGGACAGATATGGAGGGAAAGAGAGATACATGAGTGGGATTGGGGTACATGATATAAAAAATTCACAAAGATCAATAAAAAGTTTAGAAACATATTATACCAGCCTAGTAATTTGTTAAGTGTTAGTATGGCAATATGTTTTGACATCATTGTAAAATCACTTTAATCTTTTTAACCCAAACAATTGGATAAAATAGAAGCAGTAAATATGTTTGAAAAAAATTACTTTGTGTTTGGGGTGTTTGTGCGTGCACCTGTTCTCAGGTGTGCGTGTGCATGTGCATGCATGAGTGCGTGCATGTGTGCATGTGTATGTGTAAGCCAGAAGTAGATGTTGGGTGTATTTCTCAATTGTCCCCTATTGTCTATTTTGAAATAGGATCTCTCAGTGAATTTGGAGTTAACTGATTTGGCAATAGGAGCCAAGTGGCAAACTCCAGGTGTCCGTCTGTCTCATCCTTGCCAGTTAAGCTTTTAAAGAACAAGCTTTATGTTCATTGACCCTTTATGTTCTGCTGGAGAACCAAACTCACAGCTTCATGCTTATTCAAGAAGTGCTTTACTGATTGAGCCATCCCTCCAGCACCAATTATTCTATTTACTTTGTTGGGTCATAGTCAGAAAAAAAACAACACAATACAGATCAGAGAGAAAGGCAAGGTAGAGCAAACCTTGGGACGAGCATTCATTGTCCTTGAGTCAAGAAATCAGAGCCCAGTATGAGTTGATTACAAAAGCAAATGACCTTTTTATTTTTTATAGAATAAAGAATGTGGACTTTAAGTTTTTACTTATGTTGGTAAATGTGTAAAATTATTCTGAAGCCAAACTTCAAAGTAAATGGGCTGGTCTTGGGTGAATGGTGTAGGAATGTGGAATTGAAGCTATCTCCCATTGGTTTATTGTATATTTCTTAAGTATTGAACTTTGTATGAAATAAATTTTAGCACAATGCAGATTATTTGCTTATTATTAAGATCTTATTTTTAATGGGGGTGTAAACTACTAGTCTAGAAATGAAAATTCTGAATAGATGGATTGCTATCTACTATAGGCAAGACCTCAGGCTCTCTGATGAAAAGTTGCTAGTTCAAGCCCCTTTGTAACACTGAGGTGAATGAGGGCACATTGGCTTCAGTGCGGCTCGGTGACTTTGGCAAAGTTCATAGTTATGCTGGCCTCTGGCCTATTCACTCCGAGCACCCAGCTCTGCAGATGTAAGTACTGACCTGTCCCTGTAGGGTGCATCTCTAGAAGAAATACTTTCCCAATGAATGCCACGTAGAGTGGAATATCTCTCGTCCTTGAGAGTTGTGTAAATGGAGAAGCATCCTCATTATGCATCTGTAGAGATGATGACATCCAGGTCTGAGGACTCCTGTTGGAAACACTCAGCACAGTTTTTTTTTCTTTTTCTTTTACTGCCTGACAGTCCAAGAGCCTTGAAGAGCTCAGGTGAGCACAGGCTGAGGAGATTCTCCATTGATTCTCACTTTCCAACAAGGCAAGCCCAGAGGAGCAGGTGGCTCCAATAGAGGAGGCCATGAAAAGTAGAATCAATACTGCTAAAACGGAGGAGTTTTTGATCAGAAGATTAAATGGAGGAAGCTGCTTTCAACACAAAGGAGAAGCTCTGCAAAATGCTAATCGTGGCTGGAAGATGAGAGGCATGCTGGGAAATCCCTGGAGAGACAATATACAAGGAGAGGCACAGATGGAGGAAGGACCAGTAATCAAAGTAACAGTCTTCAGCTCCCTTACTTAAAAAAAAAAGAGATCAAAAGCACCCACAAATATCAAAAGCACCCACAAATATCAGGCAGAAGTGGTAAAAAAGAGAAACATCAAGACATGTCTCTTGGAAATTTTTGGTCTCTGGATAGAGGCAAAATACATACACAGATAGAAAAGTTCATTTATAATGGGGAAAGAACCAGTAAACATTTGTAAGCCACTCTGGATGTTAATACAGTGTTTATAAGCCTAGGAGGAAAGATCTGGGCATAACAGTATGACTTATCACTCATACGATCACACATACAATAAATAAATCTTAGGAAAATTTAGGGATTGAAGTTGTTCTTCCTATACTTCCAGTTAAAATTACCCAAGGGCACCCTTCATCAAAAATAATGTTAAATTTTGATAGATTTCTAAAGTAAGCAAGCAATAATGAAGTAAATAATTTTTAATAAGTCAAGAAAAAATGTGTAGCTTGTTCTGTGTATATGATAAAAGTGATTGAAATGTCATTATTAAATATATCAGAAAAAGAAAATTCACACTATTGAGAAAATTGAAAAATAGGGTGGAATCAGATTTTAATGTAATTTGGAAAATGTAGGGTTTGGGAATGGTATGAATGAGTGGGAAAATAAAGGACTAATATTTTTAAAAAATGGAATGATAAGTTACGGGTTTTAACAGAATTACAAAGTTGTGAATAAGAGGAAGAGCAGGATGGTTAGTGAATAATAGTGTTTTACATAAGCCCAATGGCCTGAGTTCAACGCTGAAACCCCAAATATTGAGAGAACAGAACTAACTCCCCCAAGTTAGACTCTGACTTATATTTGCATACTGTGTGCACGAACACATAAACACATAACCAAACACAGAGACACAAATCACAAATATATAAATGTCAATAAACACCAACTGTTTGAAAATGTGAATTGATGGGCTTGTAGTGGGTTGCTACCTTCAAATCATTAATAGGGAGCAAATAGAAATATAAACTAAGACAAATGTGACAGAAAACATTAATATAATTCCATACCTTTGTGGGATACAAAAATATATAAAGATTAGCTGTCTTTATACTGGCCACAGACAATGTGGAAATGGAGCTTTAAAATACATTTACAGTAGAATCTGAACCATAGAATTTAAAAATAAATAGAGAAAGGTGTAAAATTTTGTATCTTGAAAATCAACAACATTGAAATAGATTAAAGAAAACATAAATAAGTGGAATGACTTGCCCCATTCATGAAAATGTAACATCCTTAAAGTGGCAATAGTCTTCACACTTATCTGTGGGTTTAGTGCTAATCCTAGCACAAGTCCCAATCATCTCTTTGTTTCCTTAAGGAGCAACATTAAAATATAAATGAAAATTTGAAGGACTTAGATTAGTCAAAATAATAGGAGGAAAGTTCAGTTGGAAACTCACAGTTAAAGATTTCAAAATATACTGCAAAATTACCATAATCAGGACAGTTGAATAAAGGCAGACACTTCTCAGTGGAGCATAACTGAGTACACAGGACCAAAAATCACACTGTTGGAACGCCAACTGATTTTCCATCAAAGATGCCTCTACTATTCAATGAAAAAAAAATAGTATTTAAGAGTGCTCAGGCATTTCAACCTTCAGAAGAACAAATAACTCCTACCTCACATAACAAATGCAAATTAACTCCAGATGTAAAAACTTGTAAAATTTGGAGGAAGGTGTTAGTGCCAATCTTTGTGGTTTCTTAGAAATGACACATATACAAAAAAAAATATTGACTTTAAAGGTAAAAACTTTTACCTTTAATTTTTTGCTTTTAAAATTAATTTATTTAAAAACATTTATACAGTATATATTGGTTATATTTTTCCCTTCCCCAACTCCTCCCAGCTTCCTCTCACTTCCTTATTCATACAAGTTCATGTTCTCTCTCTCTTGCTCTCTTTCTTGCGCTCTCTCCTGCTCTCTCTCTCTCTCTCTCTCTCTCTCTCTCTCTCTCTCTCTTTCTCCAAAATAAAAATAAAAATACACAGTATGCATACAGGTTCCCTCAGAGGGCAGAGGGTGTTGGATTCCCCAGAAACATAGTGAAAGTTAGTTCACTATAGTGACCTTATAGTGACTGTATAATGACTAATGTGTTTACTGGGAAACACATCTGGAGTCTTTCCAAGAGCAGTATTATTCACTAAGCCATCTCTACAGTATCCAGAAGGTATAATTAACCCCAAAGTCCCTAGTGATGAACAAATATATAAATGGAGTATTATGTTGAATACTTTGTGAAATAACTGAAGTATTAATAATGTTAAAACATAGGTAATCTTTGAAAGTACTAAGTAAAAGAAGCCAGGCACAAGAAGCCACACATGGTGTGAACCTTTAAATATGAACTACTTACAATAGAAAATCCATATACAAAATGATTAGTGGTTGCCAGAGGCTTAGAGATAAAAGATGATGAATATGAATTGATTTTTAAGATTATTCTTTTATTCTTTGGGGGTAGGAAAATATGTTCTGAAACACAGTGGTGCTGACTGTATAATTTTGTGAATTTGATAAAATCACAGAAGTATATAATTTAATAAAATAAGCCTATAGCATGTGAACTGTAACTCGTATTTAAGAAAAATATGATTTATTTTGCTCAGGGTATCACTATTATCTTTGCTATCCCAGTGAACTAAAGTTTAATACCTCAAACTTGGACTTCATTGCACAATCATAAGGGACTTCAAGATATTATGAGGACAATAATTTTTGGTGTTGTTTTGTCCAAGTATTTGCAGGAAAAGCATTATTTAACCACTGCAAAAACTTTTGAATGTATCTTGTTATTTGTTACATTTGTTGCATATGTATTTGTTATAATGTCACCTCAAATCTACAGGTTCATTATTTCATAGGCAGGGTAACTATGTATTTAAGACCCCCATTAGAGTTAAACCTAGACATATTCTCAAAATACACTGGTAAGCAACATGGGGAAGTTCTGAAAAAGAACAGTGAACAATGATGTAAAAGATGGGAAAAAGCCACTTTAGAGAGTCCCACTAAAACCCGTCATATCAATCCTTTTGTTGCTGTTGTTTACTGTGTTTATAGCTGTTTACTAATTCTTTGTTTCTCACCACACACCCCAGTCCACCTCTTCTCCCTGTATTTTCATATTCACCCTTTGCCCTTACAATGATCTCAAATAAAAAATACACAAGCTGGGCACGCCTTTAATCCCAGCACTTGGGAGGCAGAGGCAGGCAGATTTCTGAGTTCAAGGCCAGCCTGGCCTACAGAGTGAGTTCCAGGACAGCCAAGGGTACACAGAGAAACCCTGTCTCGAAAAACCAACCAAACAAAAATACACAAACAAATAGACCAAAACAAAACAAAGCAACACATAGAAAACATCTCATCTTGGAAGCTGCAGTGTGTCAGTGTGTCCCACAGTGTCCCTCTGTCCATACATCTTCACTTGCAGATGTTCATTGCAATCAGTCATTGGTCTAGTTTGAAGTCTCTGGCTTCTGTGACACCATCAATATTGGATCCTCACTAGAATTCCTCCCAATTATCTTGTTGTTTCCCTTTGTTTTGTAGATGCTGCAGCTATAGATCGGCAGGAGCAGCCCTTTCACATGCCCAAACACTTCTATAACAGATGATATAGACTTTGAAGTGGGCCATCTCAAAGTCCTGTATTTAGCATGGGTGGTAACTGAGCTGGTCACCCAGATGACTCTCTCTTATCAACACCACCAAGACAAACTATCCAACACTGCTTCTGTTATACTCATGGGTAGGTCCTTGCTCAGGCAGCATCTGAGAAGCATCCTGCTGCAGTAGATCAGAATAAATTCAAGAGACCCACAACAAGATAACGCTCACAGAGTCAGAGAGCTTAGTATCCAAAATACAAAATGGGTTGTCTCCATCAAATCTCTCCTCCCAGGTTCAGAAAACACTGCAGAAGAGGATGTAGAGAGTTTGTTAGGGACAGATGGCAGAGGGCAGTGAAAGCTCTTCTGCTCTCATGCCCTTGCGGCCAGCTCTCTCTACTTCTGCAGGGATGATGGGTAAGTGTGGTAGGTCTTTACCAATCTATGTCCCGGCAGATGCAGATAAAAGGCAAGGCCAGTTCTGTGCTCATACTCACAGGCCTGCTACTTTTGGCCAATTTTTAAGTTTAGTTAATTGTATAAGACGCTAAATCCATCCTCATAGAGCTTGGAATCTGTTTGACAACATTTGGAATAGGGAACAGTAGCATTAAATAATGCTAACCTTCTGAGCATCACTGGTAGAAGTAATTGACATAGACAGAATTCATTAAAATAGGGACTCTAATGGTATTAACCAGCAAATTGTCCACTAGATACGGACATTACACATATTCACGGATGGAGTCATGGTTCACTTGTGAAATCATTTACTTTCATTTTATTGACATGGGACACGTATGAGAGAAATGAAGTGCACTGCTGCATGTGGTGCAGGTTTGGGTTAGGAAGATAGAGACACAGTTACATCAGGTAAAGAACAGAAAGTGAATTAAATGATCTATCAAAATATCCTATACCTGACTTCCATTCACTGGATCACAAGTATTTCCTGTGAGGGCAGATATTCTCTATTACTTATACTGATGATTTATCTGGAAGCCCATGATTCCTTTGAATGGTCTGAAGATTTTATGTGTATGTCCCTCCCCACCTTCTTCTTTGGAAATAGACCAGTGACTTTAGTAAAAAAAAAAAAAAAAAAAGAGTACTTTCTTAGTCTTAAACATCTATTGTTTGTACCCATTTATTCCATTTCATCACATGTATGATGAAATTCACAGGGAAAGCTTCCTATGTATAGGAGTGGCTATGATTTTAGGGAAGAGATGACCCTCTGCTTTGCTTTGTACCCTATTGTTTGAACTACTCTGGGAACACAGTATTGAGTTTATGTTTGGACAGGTATCAGTCATTCCACACATTGCATCCAACACTGATGCCACAACTTGAACATTCCAATGTGGGGAAAATGTGAATTTATCCCTTTGCCTCATATTAAAACTTTATTTAAAAAGTACTAAAATTTCATGCATTATTAGTGTGTCTGAAAATGATTTTTTAACCGTCTTTGCTCATATATTCTGTTTCCACAGCTTTGATAGAACAGTTTATCAGAGTACAGTTTGCATCATCTTCAAAGCAAAGCTCCAGAGGCTGAAGGCTATTTTAATCTACTCAACTACATCAGTAGTGTCTGCTTTACCAAGTATACATATATTCTTTCAAACAGGTGCCCATAATTCCAAGACAAAGTTATAATGTCAGCACATTTTAAAGTTAAGCTTAGTTTTAAAAGACAATTTCACAAAAGTTTTCAAAGCCAGTATCTAGTATTATTACAAATCTTGAACTAGGTAAGCTAGGCACTTTGCAATCAGGTCCGGTAGTTAAAGTATATGTTAAAAATGTAACTCAGAGTTTATTGCATGGGAATTATCAAGGGCATTTGTGGAAAAATTTGCATACCCAGGCTCCACACAAACTCTTTTTGGATACAGTCATAACAAGCTTATCAATATTTATAATATAATCTGAGTCAGCCTGTGTGATCCTGTGTAACAGGGAATATCTGAAGCTTGGTTTTCCAGTGCCATATATTAAAAGTGCAGGACTCTGTGTGAGAGGTTACTCAGCTAGACTTTCAGCTCTCTTTAGCAGCTGTGCAACTTCTAATGAAAGCAACTAAATACCACTGTGTATTCATGATATTGTTGGTGCCGCGTTGTTTTTAATAAAATACATCATGGAACTCTCCCTGTTATTCAGTGAAGAAGACTCCATTATTACCCTCATTTTAGAGATGAATAGGCTGAGGCTTAGAAGGTTACATTACTCTGCTAACATGTTGTGCTAGTTTGAATAGGAACAGCCCCCATAGACTTATAGGTTCATATATTTGAATGGTTGGTCTGTAGGCAGTGGTGGTACTTCACAGGGATTAGGAGGTTATGACCTTATTCGAGGAAGTGTGTCATAAGGGGTGAACTTTGGCTTTTGCATCCCAATCTGTACTAAGTTAGCAACCACGTTTTCTGCAGAGTTCATTTTAACAACTATATAATAATGTAGGAGACTCCATTCTTTGTACATCTTGTGGTTGGACATTTACATTTTTTCTCTCTATTGCTTTTTATTGAAAATAGATTTATTTATGGCATTTTCAGGGGTTAAGACTACCAGCCACTCTTCCAGAGGACTTGTGTTTAATTCTCAGCACCCACATGAAAGTTTACAATAGTCTGAAACTCCAGGTCCTGGAAATACGACACTTTCACACAGATATGTGCAGGCAAAACACCAATGTACATAAAATAATAGTAACTAAATAATTTTTAATTAGATATTTTATTTATTTACAATGCAGATGTCATCCCCTTTCCCTATTTCCCCCCTCTAGAACCCCCTATCCTATACTCCCTCTTCCTTAATTCTTTTACATCATTTTGATTACATGCATGGATTAAGGTCAGTTCCAGGTTGAGAATCTAAGCAGTATAATACATGCAAATAGTTGAGGAAAAAGCAATACAATAAACACAAATAGTCAAAGAAAAAGCAAGGCATTAAACCCAGTTACTTGAACACTCCCATGATCACTGTTTCTAAAGGCTTATCAGGATGATTAAAGTATCGGAGCCTACTTCCTTGTCCTAGCACAAGGTCATTTTCATGTCTGAAGCCTACTTCCTTGTTCTAGCCTAAAATTTAGATTCCTGTCTGAATTTACTTTTTTGTTCTAGCCTAATATTTAGATTCCTGTCTGAATTACTTTTTTGTTCTAGCCTAATATTTAGATTCCTGCCTGAGATTACTTCTTTGTTCTAGCCTATGATTTAGATTCCTACCGGAAATTACTTCTTTGTTCTAGTCTAATGTCAGATTCCTGCTTGAAGCCTAATTTCTTGTTCTTGGCCAATGTCATATTCCTGTCACACAGCCCATTTCCTTGTCCTTGGCCCATGTCAGCTTCTTGCCAAGCAGTCCCAAAGGCTCTCCATCTCTCCTACTTTTCATTTTGTTAACAAGACTGAACCTGTCTTAGGTTGTTCTGACAAGAATGCTTTCCTTACCCATCATGGAATATGCATTATCAAAGGCATTGCACTTATGTCTTAGGTTGGTAAGGCTCTGTGCAGAGTCTTACTCGTCCTTGTTTGGCCAGCCTGTTAATTTAATAACTCTGTCTGAGGGTCCCTTTTCAGATTTAAGCCATGTAGTTTGTTGATGTTGTTAAAGATAAGCTTTAACATGATGGGCAGGAATAAAAATATTCCCAGGTCAAGAAGGGCTAGCCTGATCAAGCTATATATTTCATTCCTGAGGTGTACCAAAATGGAAATACTGAGCTCAGGCTATGGATAATTTTATCAGCGTTATCTGCAGCATCAAAGGTCAACAGAGCAACATTCCTCAAATTTATAATCTTACTGTGCAAAGTTGATACACCTAGAGAGATGTTAGGATTATGCCAAATATCCTACAGGTGTCTTTAAACTTTTTTCTAATTATAATGACAATCATTGTGAATTTCCAAAGGAACACTACTCCAATGATATTTGTCATGACACTTGTGATGGCTCCTAGCTCTTGAATCCCGAACCTCCTTCAGATAATTTGAATGGGTTATAGAGCATCATTCATTGTTCCTGATACTTATATAAATCCTTTTGTGTACTCAACACATTAGTAACATTTTTTTTTCTAGATGGTTAATGAAAATAGTTGTCTTAACTCCTTGTGTCAATGCTATTGCAGAAGCAGTGGTGCTAGCAGTTAATGGAATTAAAGCTGTTATACCAGCAATAATCAAGCCTGCTACCCTCTTAGTTCAACTTAAAGCCTAACTCACTTCTTCGAGCACTTTCAAGTTTTTTTTTCAGAGAATCAAGGTTTTCTAATACTCAAGGCAGTGAGATGAAAGCTGGTTGACAGACCTTCATAACAGACATGTCAGGTTTTAACATACTACCATAATTGGAAATTATACAGTCAATGCAACTTACAATATATACTGTAGAAGAGACAAAACCAATTTTAGCTTGACAATGAAAAGAGCCTTAAAACATGTTTGCAATCCAGGTCCTGTCCCAACATTATCTCTTGCTATCCTAATATCATAGCAAGCTACAGCTAGCTTCCAAATATGTCTCTGACAAAGTCCAGATCCAGTCTTCCAAAAGTAGACTGGTATTAGTCATATTGGATTGATTTTTAGACCAATACATGAGTGAGTCCTAATAGCTGGTCACCTTTAAGAAGAATACAAGAGACAATTTCTCTTTTAGATTCTCTATCCCACAAAGTCTGAAAATTGGAGGCAAGGCAGCTTGTCCCATCTGGGATATAGTCAAGCAAAGGTGAATCAGGAACATATGTCCAATACAGCTCCCCAGTCACCCTTGTCAGGGCACTCAGCAAGCTCACAGGTCGGCATCATTCTTTGTCTCAGAAACAGTATGTCTCAACAATCTTTTTAACGTCCATGGGCCTCTTCCACAATACCTTGTCCTTGAGGATTACACAAAATCCCTGTAATAAATTGCTGACAAAAAGTCTCTACTACTCAACTACAATTGCCAGACCCATTATTTGTTTTTTTTTTTATTGGATATTTTATTTATTTACCTTTCTTATCTCCTCTCCCATTCTCTACCAAAACCCCTTATCCCATTGCCCCTCCTCCTATTTCTATGAGGATGTACTCCCACCATCCTCCCATTCCTTCCTCCCTGCTCTTGAATTCCCCAACACTAGGAAATCCAAACTTTGAGGCACCAAGACTCTCCACTTCCACTGATGCCTGACAAGGTGACCCTCAACTACCTATACAGGTGGAGCCATGAGTCCCTCCCTTTGTGTTCTCAGGCTGGCTACTCCAGCTTGTTTCTTAGGATCATTTGCTTGAAAATTTTTTTCCAACCTTTTACTCTAAGGTAATGTCTGTGTCACCGAGGTGGGTTTCCTGTATGCAGTAAAATACTGGGTCCTGTTTATGTGACCAGTCCATTAGCCTATGTCTTTTTATTAGGGAATTAAGTTCTTTGATGTTAAGAGATATTAAAGGGAGAAGATTGTTGCTTCCTGGTATTTTCATTATTAGAGGTGGAGTTATGTTTGTGTGGTTATCTTCTTTTGAATTTGTTGGAAGAGGATTACTTTCTTGCTCTTTCTCGGGCATAATTTTATTCCTTGTATTGGAGCTTTCCCATTATTATCCTTTGTATTGCTGGGTTTGTGGAAAGATATTGTGTAAATTTGGCTTTGTTGTGGAATATCCTGGTTTCTCCATCTATGGTAATTGAGAGTTTTGCTGGGTATAGTAGTCTGGGTCTATATGACATCTCTCCAGCAACTTCTAGCTTTTATAGTATCTGGTGAGAAGTCTGGTGTAATTCTGATAGGTCTACCTTTATATGTTACTTGGCCCTTTTCCCTTACTGCATTTAATATTCTTTCTTTGTTTTGTGCATTTGGTGTTTTGGTTATTATGTGACAAGAGGTATTTCTTTTCTGGTCTAGTCTATTTGGAGTTCTGTATGCTTCTTGTATGTTTATAGCCATCTCGTTCTTTAGGTTAGGAAAGTTTTCTTCTATAATTTTGTTGAAGATATTTATTGGCCCTTTAAGTTGGTAATCTTCACTCTCTTCTATACCTATTATCCTCAGGTTTGGTCTTCTCATTGTGTCCTGGATTTCCTGGGTATTTTGTGTTAAGAGCTTTTTGCATTTTGCATTTTCTTTGACAGTTTTGTCAATATTTTCTATGGTATCTTCTGCACCTGAGATTCTCTCTTCTACCTCTTGTATTCTGTTGGTGATGCTTGTGTCTATGACTCCTGATTTCTTTCCCAGGTTTTCTATCTCTTGAGTAGTCTCCCTTTGTGGGTTTTTGTTTGTTTGTTTGTTTGTTTGTTTCTACTTTCATTTTTATGTCCTGGATGGTTTTGTTCAATTTCTTCACCTGCTTGGTTGTGTTCTCTTCTATATTTTTAAGGGATTTTTGTGTTTCCTCTTTAATGGCATCTACCTGTTTACGTGTGTTCTTCTCAATTTCTTTGAGGGTGTTATTTATGTCCTTCTTAAAGTGCATTATCATCATCATCATCATCAGAATTGATTTTAAATCTGAATGTTGCTTTCCTGGTGATATGGGGAATTCAGGACTTTCTGATGTGGGAGAACTAGGTTCTGATGATGCCAAGTACTCTGGGTTGCTGATGCTTATATTCTTGTGCTTGCCTTTTGCCATCTGGATCTCTTTAGTGCTACCTGTGCTATCTCTGACTGGAGCCCATCTTTCCTATTATCTTGGTTGTGTCAAAACTGTTTGGGGTGGGTGTTGCTACTGGGGTTAGAGCTGAGGCCCAAGATCTGCTCAGTGCTAGGGCACAGACAAGAAGCAACCAGTGCTCCAGGTCAGGAGTGGATTCCTGGGTCCTAGTGGGTACCAGTTACTCCCTATTTGGGGTGGGTGTTGGTGTTTCCTTACCAAAGATATTACCCAGACTAGAGCTCCTGGGAGCCCTGATTCCTCTGGGTTTTCTGAGATTGGGTGCAGAGATTCCGCCTGGGATCTGCTCAGTGTTTGGGCCCAGACCGAACAATTAAGTAATTTTTAAAAAATAGATATCTATACAATGTAATCAAATTATTGTTTTCCCCCAACACCTCTAAGATCCTCCTCACATGCCTCCCCACATAAATTCATACTTTTCTGTCTTTCTTCTAAAGCCAACAGGCACCAAAATAATAATAATAAAATATAAAATAAAACAAAAACAAACTAGGATGGGACAAAACAGAAGAAGAATTAAACAATCAGCACAAGAAAGAAAGGAAGATGCAGAGACACACATACTTTCATGTTTGTAACACATAATAATCTCATAAAAACACAAAACCTGAAGCCATAAAATTATGCAAATGACCTATAGGTTTTGAAAAATGCAAATCCCCCAAAAATAATAAGAAGAAGCAGCACTGCTGAGACACTGTGAGACAGAACTTCTGAAGCTGCCACTGAGTTTGTTTTGTGTAGGCCATTGACTGCTGATCACTGTGCCTGTCCTTAAGAGTGGTCTGTGCCTCAGTGTGATTCCATTGGAGAAAACTAATTTTCCATTTGAAAGTGGTTATCAGTTGGAGATAGTTTCTGTTATACTCATGGATTGGTGCCTTTCTCAGCCAGCATCTGAGAAGCACCCTACTGCAGTAGATGGGAAAAAATACAAGAGACCCACAGCAAGATAAAACTCACAGAGTGAGAGAGCTTAGAATCCTAAATACAAAATGACATGTCCATCAAATCTCTCCTCCTAGGTTCAGAAAACACTGTGGAAGAGGATACAGAAAGTTTTTCAGGGACAAAGATGACAAAGGACACCAAGGAAACAAGTCTTTCTAAACACAAGAGGTTTGATGCATATATAAACTGACAAAGTCTTCGGCAGTAGGCACAGAACAAACAGGTCTGTGTCGGGCTGTAGATTGAAGGTTGTACAGCTGGGTTGGTAGCATGCAGAGTACTTTCTAGTACTCCAGAACATGCTCAGTAGGAGTGAAGGATCTTCTTGGGCACCATCTTTATTTCTCCAAGTTCAATGAGCTGCAGGATTTGTCTTCATCAGTTGCTTGGGTGTTTCTATTTAGCCTCTTTAACTAACAACTCGGTTAAATATAACCCATGCCTGGGATTAGAAGCTTCATTTGGTGATGAGAAATACCCAGGTGATATTCAATCACCCCTGTTTGAAAATTTCATTTAGATTTCTTTCATACATGTATATATTTTAGTAAGCATCTGCTGTATGAAGATACTATAAGAACCTTCAAATGGCCCTTTAGTTTTGGTTTTAATATTCCGTATTACCTTAATCACTCTCCAATTGCTCCCATTCCCTGTTTGATCCTCCAATTTTTTCCTTGTTCCATACATAATTATCATTTATATTTTTCTCTTCCTAGGGAAATCCATCTCTTCTATTCCCGTTACTCTCTATATAACCCCTGTAGTCATATGTATTACAGCTTGCTTACTGAAGACTTACCAGCTAACAAGCACACTTAAGTGAATACATATCATATTTTTCTTTCTTAGTTTGGGCTACCTCACTCTGAGTGAACTTTGTCTGGCTGCATTCATTTACTTATGAATTTTATGATTTCATTTTCTTAATCGCTGAGTAATATTCCATTGTGTAGATGTATCATGTTTTCTTCCTTTATTTGTTGAGGGACATATAGGTTGTTTATCACTTTTAGCTACTTATAACTAAAATAGCAGTGACTGTGGTTGAGCAAGTGTCTCTGGTTGGATGAAATGTATTTTATGTATATGTCTAAGAGTTATATAGCTGGAACATGAGGAAGATTGATTCCTACATTCGTGATGAACTGTAATACCAATTTCCATAGCGGTTGTACAAGTTTGAGCTCTTACCAGCAATGGTTGAATACTCTTACTCTGCATTTTCTCCAGCATGACCTGTCATGCCTTTTATTGATCTTTGCCATTGTGATGAGTTTCAGATGAAATCTCAAAGTGGTTTTGATTTGCACTTTCCTGGTGCCTATAGATGTTGGGTATTTACGTGTTTCTCAGCAATTTGTGTTTCCTCTTTTGAGAATTCTGTTTATATTTTTACCCCATTTATTAATTGGGTTATTTGTTTTCTTGATGTCCAGTTTTTTTGTGTTCTCTATATAATTTAGTTATTAGCCTTCTTCCAGAAATACATACTGCAAAAAGACAGCATCTTCAACAAGCTGTGCTGTTCAAGCTGGATGATTGTATTTAGATGAATGCAAATAGATCATACTTATCACTTTATACAAAGCTTACCTCCAAATGTATCAAAGACCTCAACACAAAATCAGATACACTGAACATGATAGAAGAGGAGGTAGAAATTTACCTTTAACTCACTGGCTCAGGAAAGAAGTTTCTGAATATAAAACCAATAGCACAGGCACTAAGAACAACAATCAATCAAATAGACCTCATGAAACTAAAAAAGCTTCTGTGGTAATGTATATCATTGTTTAGACAAAGTGGCAGGCTACAGAATGGGAAGAGTTCTTTTTTTTATCAATTAAATGTCTGATGGAGGTTTAAATATCAGCAAGACACAAGAAGATCAAACGTTATCAGGATTCTTGCTTACTATCTGCACCTTCCTCCACATGTTGTCCTCATTAGGACATTGTGCTGTTGAGCTTGGTAAGAAACTCACAGCTTCATTTTCTACTTCCAACTTACATGACTTCTGGTCTCCATATGAGTCATGATGTCTGTCCTCTAGAGAAAGACAATGAAATAAAGGAAGAAAGGAAAGGGAGATCCATGAGGAAAGGGGGACATAGAGTTAATAGAACCCAATAATTACTGTGATTCCTAGGGGAGCCAGCAAGGCAGACCTCAGCAGGTACAAGGAAAAAAGGAGAAAATGGTCCTCTCAGGTTGATGTGTGAGGTGCAAGGAAGAAGGGGCCCTATCCAGTAATACAACTTGAAGATAATAAATTTCTTGAGTTTTAACTTCATAAGCATACACACAAAATCAATGGTATCAAACAATAGAGACAAACAATAGAAAATTGGATACAGGGAATTAAATATAACAAACAGAATTTTGAAACAATAAAATCAGCTACTCTAAGGTTTTTTTGGTTCCATCACATATGTGTCATATTTTAAGTAAATATGTGACAGTTACTGTAAAATAAGCTTTGGCTGCCCATACGATGTCATGAATGAACTAAATAAATGTATTTAGATTAGTTGTACTCTGATGGATTGCAATAGTCCTAATTTTCTAAAGGTTTGAATATGGGTACTGCCTCAAAATTTAAAATTATAAAATTTAAATTTTTGTTCTGAGAGTATTAGAAAATTTAACTCAAGGTCACTTAAAAAGAATTGACTTTTTCAATTGGTGAAAAGCAGTGTGTCCCAGAGGAGTGACAGATACAACTACAGCTTTGAGTGATTTGAGTTTTTCCCAGCTGGCTTAGACTCTGGTTTTTATGGAGACAGAGTCCTCCTTCCCCTGGCACTGCCATGCTTCCTGCACAACTGCTTAATTGGGTTCTTTGCCATTTGTTTAATAACTTTAAAGATCTAAAATTCTATATATTGTCATATTGGAAATAAAAGGGAATGAGGTATTTTTATGGTCACAGATTATACATGACTGAGTAAAATCATGTCACTTCCACCAGTGTTAAATATAAGTGGTTTAAGCAGAAAGGGATTTATTATGTGGCATTAAATATTGTACAGGATTCCTGGGAGTCCCCAGAGATGGATTTATATTGGATGCAGTTTAAAATAAAAAGCAGCCAGAGGAAAAGCTCATTCTAAGAGAACAATTCCCGAACTTACCAAGGATCTATAGGCTAACAGCTTCTGTGAGAGAAGGCTTCATCAGTGGTATAGCAATAATGAGTTGCCCACACATCTGTCCATAACTTCTAATCCATGCTCCTGTAAGTAACCCTAGCCAAGCTTATTTCTTGCTCCACTTGCCACACATACATGCATGTATGCACAACACAGGAGCAAACTGAAAAAAAAACATGAAAAAAGAAGAAGAAGTGATTTGGAAGGGGAAGGAAGGAAAGAGCAATCAGCAAGTGTAAAAATGAATTGGAAACAGTAACAGAGATTAATATGATCAAAGTACATTGTTTGCATGTAGGAAGATATCACAAATCCATTACCATATACAAATAATGTATGCTAATAAAACACTTAGTGAAAAGGAAAGCTACTGACACTGTGCACTGGGCCAACGGACACAGAGTTGACATGGCATCTGTGTCTATACCAGAGGCATCTTTTCCCAGTGAACTGCTGGGAAGTCAGGAGTGACCTAGTGTGGACAGCAGTTACTCATCTTGCTCCTTGGCTTACTCATTTTATTATGTCACCTTGAGCCTTATCTGGCTTCAAGATTCAGGAGAACCTTGAGTGAAAATGTCCACCTTTCAGTCTCAGAAGTATGCTGACACAAGCTAACAGGATGTTAGATAACGCTGGTGACGCTCCCAAGAGATCGACTTACCAGGGCAGCTAGTTGGTGTTTCTCTTTTCAGTAAATACTGCTTGTTACTTTTTGCTTTTTCTTTCCTAAACCAGGTCATAGTGGGTCTATATGAGGGGTACTTATATGAATCAACGTGGCTAAGTGGTAGCACATATCTAGATATTTAATCAAGCACTAATGAAAGTATTACAGTGAAGAAATTTCCTGGATGTGGCATTCATAATCAGTTATCTTTAAGGAAAAAGAAGGTGATTTTTATTGACAATGTGAGTGTAATGCATCAATGGCTTGAAGATCTTCATGCAAAAAGGACTCATAGCCCCCAAACCTTACGTATATGACAATAAATACTTATTGTGAGACATATACGCTCCAGAACCTTCAAGGGAGATCTCTGAAGATTAAAGCTCTCTGAACACCTTCTACCAATACCTATTCTTCTCATTCACTGGCCAGAGGTGGCATGTCGTCTCTATTAAATTGCAGAAGGGTTTGGGGATTTTAGAAGAAAATACAAATATTTGAAATCTCCATTAAGTTCTGCCTACATTTCTGTCATGATATTTAAATAAATCATGCTAAATGCATGTTTTTTTTAAAATTTATTGTATTAGAGAAATTCTTTATACTGTAGTGCTCTTATTGCTACAGTCATATCACTAAGTAAAATAATGTCATAACCTAGATATCCATTATAAATTTACTAGGTCCTTGAAAAGTAATTTCTGAAAAAAAAATCACAATTTCTCTAATACCAACAGGAGGAAGATTTTGTTTCCTCAGTGCTCCACATTATTGGGTGTTATTAATATTTTGAAACTTTCCCATTACCTGATGATACTTTGATATTACATTTTTTGTATTGGTTATGTGCACATCTTTACATACTGAGTGACTATATATCATCTCTCTGGAGTTACTTATAGTATCGTTTGATTATTTCTTTATCTGGTGAAATGACATATCCTAAACTTTAGGAAATTACTATTTTATGAGAATTACCTCTGCCTATTATTTCTTCTTCTTCTTCTTCTTCTTCTTCTTCTTCTTCTTCTTCTTCTTCTTTTTCTTCTTCTTCTTCTTCATCATCAAATCTTTTTTACAGTCCAGTCATTATCTCCCTCCTGGTCTGTCATCTGACTGTTCCTCATCCCATACCTCCTCCTCCATCTCCAAGAGGATGTCCCCCCATCCCACCAGACCTCCCCACTGCCTGGGGGCTCAAGTCTCTCGAGGGTTATGTGCATCTTCACTGAGGACAGACCAGCAGACATATTCTTGCTTTATCAGTGTCATTGCTTGTAGTTTTATGTGCTCAAATCCACAATGTTCTTCCTCTGTGCCATAGAAAGTATACCATAGAGACTATGTTATGTACTATCTATTTAGGGTATGAAAGCCAAAGTTATGTGGAGTATTTATCTACAATTTCTTCTGGTACATTACATCCTATTCTTCTCACTGGGTTTTTGTTACTCTATAATTTATTACCATTTTATATACATTTAATACCATACTAAGTATTTGTGATTAAATTGCGAAAAATGTTTATAAATTGAGGCACTCTTTTCTCTGCATAGCAGAATAGTCATATTTATTCTTTATAAATGACTTCTTTCAGAGACTCTCTTGACTCTTCTAGATGCTTTCTCTTTTTAAGCAGTATACTCACCTGCCAGTTTTAAAAATTAATGTAAGGCAAATCCTATCCATTGTATGAATTGTTCAATATCCTTAGCAACATTACACCTGATTAAAATGGAATGTTAGATGCTGGTGTTCGTCTTTTCAGCTCCTCACCTTTCATTTTCTCCTTTACCTGTTACACTCCTTTGCCGTGGATTGCTTATCTCCTTTGTACGTTTGAGTTTTGCCGATCAGCAGCTCTGACAGGAGATCGAAGGATAGATGGGGTGTTAGTACCTCAGGTCTTTCCTGCCTGCTTTTCTTGGGCCATGGTTCAGGTGTCTTTGACTCTTTCTGATCATCCTTTTTACCTCTAGGGTTGATGATTTCAGTATCTTTCCTCTACATTTTTTTTTCTCTTGGGATTCTCTGTAGAAATACTGCCACTTGGCTGCAGGACAAGAAGGAAAGGGAACTTTTCTCTCTTCTCTGTTCTTTCTTTCTTTCTTTCTTTCTTTCTTTCTTTCTTTCTTTCTATCTATCTATCTTTCTTTCTTTCTTTCTTTCTTTCTTTCTTATGGTTGTATTTATATAAATCACTTCAACTAATTATAATTACATCCTTAAAATGGAGATTTTTTTCTTTCCTTGTATTCTATATGTTTCTATTTCTTTCTGTTCATTAGTGCATTTGGCATTCATGCTGGACCTATTATCAATTTTGCTTGGTTTCTGTTATATAAAATGACAGATTTCACAGCTTTATCAAATAAATTATTCTGATTTGTTTTAAAATTAGAATGGTGTTCATGCTGAATAGATATAATTTTTGATGAAACATTTATTTAACTTACATCTCATTTAATTCATTTATTTTTCAGGCCTTGCAGGTAATCAGGGATATTACTCATTTCAGGGTCAGCCACTCATATTTTTAACCAAATAAAAATTCTGAAATTTATGCATTTGAAAATATATCTTATCTTTGAAGATACACATTTTTTTCTGTTTTGTTTTCATAAGATTCTCTTTTGTTGTTAAAACACTTAGTGATAGGTATCCTTTTGACAAGGCAGTGAGGACAAGTTTAATGACTAGAGAAAGCTAATCATGATAGATTATTGTTTGATGAGCTCCAGCAGCACTCAGCAGTAGGAAACATTTTGACAGTTCTGTCCAATAAATATAGTATAAAGAAAAATAAAAATAATGTCAAACTCTATTGTTTCTTATATGTCATTTTGTGAGAGTTGAGTTAATTAATTACTAAATATAGACTTTTTCTTTCAGATGTGAATATTGTGATTAAATTATATTTTGTCAGTTGATATTCATAGACCAATTTTGAAAAACAAATTGTTGATGTACCCAGTATTGTTTATTATGGTTAAATCAAACCAAATGCTATCTGTTGTCAGATCCTGAATGTCACAGTAGCTGCATTTTATTTCCCTGATTTTTCATTTATCCACAAATATTTATTGATCATCTATGATGTGGCAAAATTCTTCAGGGTGCCATAGCAATTAGTCAATCACATGTGCAAAGCTTCCATTTTTAGGAGGGAGAAAATATATGGTGAAATATGTTTTAAATGCTAACTTAAATATATTAAGTCCAAGGTTTTAGAAACATCATTTTGTGTTTCTGAGGCTTGGAACTCTAATATTCTTCCACACTGACACATTTTTATTAAGTTTTAGTTAGATTTTTTTTTTGTTTTTAACTATCCAGTAAAGATGAGGTTGGTTGTGTATAGATGAACTATGAATGTGAAAGCACTATCTATCATATTCTAAATTGTTTAGGAATATATGATGTAAATATGTATGTATTTTTCTAGAAATATTCTATGTTAAAAGTTGAGGAATGGATGGCACAGTTAATTTTACATAATCATGTGCTACTCATTCAAGCATTCCTTACATGAATTTTGCTGTCTAATATGTGCTGATCATGGAGACTATTTTTGTAAGTGACATATTTTCTTTCTTCACAAAACTTACATTTTGAGACATAAATACTGTTTCAATAAGCATACAAAGGTAATTATATTTCAAGTAGCAGTAAATACTATGAAAAGAGGTGGTTTTTTGGTTTATTTTGTTTGGTTTTTAAGAGAAGTAAGGTAGAAATTAGACAGTGACATATGATGGAAAACATCTACTTTGTCTGGGGTATCCAGTACCTTAAAATAGGAGCTCATTATAAGGTTATCTAATAAAATAAAAGTTGAACTATATTATTTGAATTTCAACTAATGGAAGAACCAATTTTAAGTGTAAATATATCCCATGCACATTTGAGCAACAGATCATGACAATATTCACTGTTTATTAGAAATTCAATGTCACTGGGCTGTTTGGGTTTTTATATTCTAATTTGCTAAATGACATTGGAATCAAGTTGTGACAATAGGGAAGCTGTGGCTTATATAGCAGAGCCAGAGAGATAGACTTGGTGAAAAAGAACAATTACAAAACTTTGGAAGGAAATCAGCATCATGTTTGCTTAATAGAGGGGTGAATGGCTATCTGTGTTGGAGGTATAAGAACATTCCTATCATGCCATCAAAATGGATGTAATTTATAAGAAAGTCACTTGGTAAGGGGTAATGAGATCTCATTTAGTTGAAAATCTACACAGTTTACCCTGTTTACCATGTGGATAAACCTGATAATGGCAAGATATGAAGAAGTAGAAGGTATTTAAAACAGTAGTTCTCAACCCATATTCTCAACCCCCCTTTTTTTAGGGGGGCTCAGCTTCGATAATCAGAAAACACTGATTTACATTTTGATTCATAAAGCAGAAAAATTACGGTTATAAAGTAGTGGCAAAAATAATTTCATGGTTGGTGAAACAACATAAGGCAATGTATTAAAAGGTTGCAGTATTAAGAAGTTTGAGAAACACTGGTTTAGAAGCTAAAGGAACATATATTTCCAGAATGAAGTTTTGGAAAAAAAAGTGTTATCGATGGAGACTGAGCTCTGGCATCTGAGATGGCAGTGAGGGGGTTCATACCTGAGAGAGATTAATGCTTCCCCTTCTAGCTGTCATTAGTTACCTCTGTAGTATAGGAATGAGATTATAAAATTTTCTCCCACATTAGCATGTCTTTTGACATTTGAAGTGGAAATTTCTGGTTTGGGGACTCAGTTGTGTCATGCGTCATGGAAACTGTCTTCTGAGAGCATGTTTTTACTAAAGCAGACACATAGGAAGAGTATTGCTGACAAAAGACACATGCCGTTTTTCTTGAAGGTGCCTGGGCAAAGGGCGTGTGATGTTCTGCTAGAGCACATGCTTGACAGAACACATGATGTTTGGAAAAGTTACAAGTATAACCCAACAGACTGTCCACAACACCATGTGGTATTGGTTTGCCTTGCAACTCTGCTAATCATTATTTGTCATGACTTCATAAAGAGAAATGCACCAAAGAACTTCTGGTGGTGTTTAGGCAGCTTCTTGCCACTTATGTGGACTGAAGCCTTATGTGGCAGAGCCTTGCAGTTTCTTCTGGATTGAACTGTCCTTGCTGATTCATGAATGGTGTTGGTGAGTGGAACAAGCTGCCACTGCTGATTCATGTGAACTGAACTGCCAGACAATCTAGAACGGATTCACCCCAAAGAATTTTTTCTAAACAGGTCCACAACCTCCTTTGCCCTAATAATTTTTCTTTTCTACTACTTCTGTTAAGTGGGAAGCTAAAAAATTTAAGTACACTTATTTGAAAAATACAAGCCCTTCAGATATTGCTGTCATTCCAAACTTGTTAATGGAGCAATTTCTAGGAGTGAGTCTGTCAGAGCAGAGTTTCCTATATTCTGGCTTTTACAATCTTTTTGCCCCATCTTCTGTGATATTTGCTGAGCCATAGATGAAGGAGATATGGTTAGGTGCTTTGAGCTGGGATCCCAGGGTCTGTTGCCCTCAGCACTGTGCCCATTTGAGGACTATGATCTCCATTAGTAATAGAGAAACTTCCTTGATGAGGAGTGTTAGCTATACTTATCTGTGGGTATAAAGATAAGATTTATAATGTAGTGAGGAATTTTGTTGGTCTAGCAGACAGATGATAATATATTATTTTCTAAGGGCCATGTGACCTCTCTAGACCTGGGAAGCTGGGTAGGTTTCCATTAATCAAGTATAGTTTCCCTCCTGTTGGCCTTAAGTCCAATTATATATATGTTGGATGCACTGACATGTAAATGCCACCTAACTTGCCATGTTAGTAATTGTTGTGGGTTATAAGTGTTACAGATAGGTAGGGCTGTTTAATTGCTTCCCTTCCTCATTGTAGTGGCAAATATTTAAACGTTAGCTCTATGTTCTTGGTCATGTGCATGTGCAGCTCTGCACCTGCCAAAGAGCTCTAGATTCATGAATAAAAGACACACACACACACAGTCTTTGTGTTAAATATTCCTTATTAGCACAGTGGATGGACTCTTCCAAACCTCCCCACAGCAAGTACACACTCCCCTCTGGTATTCCTGAGTTAACAATTTCTAAATCTACATATTATCTTTGCTGCCCCGTTTCTTTCTGTGCAGATTTCTCATCGTGTCACTTTCCCCTTTCACCTACATTTTGTCTGTTCCACTCTCCTGCTCTTCTATGGCATGCAGAGTCCATCCTATGTCTCTCTTATAGTGAACTCCCTTTTTCTTGACCCTGCATTTCTTGTCCAGGAATCCTAAATTTCTGCCTCTGTCTCCCTGACCAGCCATTGGCTGTTGGCAACTTTATTTCCCAATCAGAGCCAACCAAGGGCAGGCTTCCTTTAGCCTATGTGGGGGACCCTACAAACAGGTTTTTGGGATAATACAATTAGCATAAGAACACAAGCCACTACACGTCACAGTTTGCATAGTATTTTCTTGAACTATGGAAGCTATCCTACAGGATAGACACTACCAGATATGAAAGTTGCTTTGTGTGTATATGTGTGTGTCTGAGCATTACTTAAAAATTATATATATGTTATGCATAGTATATCTAACACATCATATGTTAAATTACAAATCTACAATAAGAGCCTGAACTCAAAGCTCAGGGTTAATTGTGGAAATAAGAACAGAAAGACTCTAAGATCCAGAGGAACAGGAAGTCTGCTGTGAGAGTGTGTCTCTTACAAATTTCAGAGAAGCTACATCCATTAAACCTTAACCTGGCTGCCTAATTAAAACTTGATGAAAGGCTAGACCAACAGACACATTAACATGGAATGGGGATTGCTCATGGGTCCCCAAGCCTAGGGAAAGAACTATTGGTTCATACTATAAATGAAGAACCACAGGCCTCACCAAAGACTTTTGTAAGAAAGAAGAATCAAAGATATTATGTTTTAGAAAAACAGATAAATGCTAATATAGTGGCTCAAATAATTTTAGGTAGCAAATATTCATTCAACTCAGAGTCCTACTCAAGGAGTCAGAAAAATTCAATATTTTACTAAGAGAGGATAGGGATACATGTAAAATTATAAAATGTTTATTTGACAAAATTGCATAAATGTATGATTAGTGTTTTGTAATTGTTTGTAGAGAACAGGTACATGATATAATCAGTTTCCAAATTAGTTAGCTGAATAATTTTAATCACAATCAATGTACTTTGTTTATACACGTACTTATTTGTGTTTCAACATACTGTAAGCTAGATTATCAGCAGCTGAACCTAAAAACAAAGATAGAAAACACAACCTCTAACAGTAAACAGTGAACCTCAAACAGAAAACCATGAACCTCAAACAGGAAACAGTGAAAGTAATAGGAGAAACATTGACTGTTAGAAGACAGTATTATGGTTTTTTTTTTATCCTGAATTTATTCCAAGAATTCTGATAATACTGCTTATTCAGACATAGTTCTAGTGTACATTTTTGCTGCTGAGAATAAAGGGACAATCAATGCCACATGGCAATGCATTCACATCCATTTTAATTTTTACACAGAAACCATAAAAATACAAGAAAGTCACCAAATATATCTCACTAAGGAGCAGAGATGCCAGGATAAAAACAACACCAATTCAGAATTTGGGAAACAATATGAACACTCTGTGTTTTGGAAAAGGAGGGCAATTACTGGGTTGTTAGAGAGCCCGCTTCAAGTGTCAGCCATATTAAATTTGACTGGTAACCTATAAAGGCTGCTTTGGTTTATTTGCCAAATGAATCTAGTTGAAGAAACTACTGGCTGATTTTCCTATGTCTTTCAACACCTATTGAATCTGTAAAATATAATCATTTTGACATCATAGACTGTGTTTGGTCCAATTCTCCATTGCTAGCTTGATTTGCTTTCTCACAGTCTCTGGAGCAATTTGCTTCCATGCCTGAGCAGGGTTTCAGTCCAGAGATTAAAAAAAAAAAGAATAATTACTAACTAAATATGATGCATTAATCTATCCTGATCTGCTCGTGACTCTGATACCAGACTTCTTTGTTCAGTTTATTTTTAAAAAATAGTGACATAAATATTTCTAAGTTTAATGTTTTGAAACTGGGTTTTTTTTGACAGTTTCACAATTGTCTTTGTCTTTCATAACAAGCAGCAAAATAGTTCTGAATGAGTTTTAACAAATTTGATCATATTGTTCCCTAGGGTGATTGTACTTTGTATAATTCTCCCTAGTTCTGACATCTGAGTAGGATATGAAATTTATTCAGGATGATTTTTCTTTCATGAAGTTTCTGCAAAATTACCCAATAATCTTTCATTTTAGTCTGTGAATATTTTGTTTAGTTGAACTTAGAAATTACACAATGCCTATTTTTTATTTTTACTTTGGCTTTCCATTTACTGAAAACTGTAACTTAGGGAAATTATTATTTTAATTTTTGAAAATCTTGAAAATTATGCTGTTGGTGTGGAGCTGTTTTATTCCCAAGGGGACAGAAAGGCTACAGGACATTAGGACAGAAAAAGATTTTTTTGGACAAGACCACAAAAGCACAGGAAATGAAAACAAACCATATCATCAGAATTGTATCTAATCAAACAGTTTTTGCTCAATGAAGAAAACTATCATCAGAATAAGAAGTCTGCCTCCGGGATGCTACACAAGGTTTAATGACGAGGAGTTAGTTAATATGCAGAACATATTAAGAACCCCAGGAAACCCAATAACAAAAAGCAAATGCCAGCATTAAAATGGGTACTAGACTTAGACATTTTTCAGAAGACTTACACTCAGAAAACATGGGCAACACAAAAATAGTATCTAATGTCACTGCTCTAGAGAAATGCAAATCAAATCCACCTCACTTCTGTAAGATGTCTACTTTTAAAATGCCAAAAGGTAACAAGAGCTAGCAAAAGTATGGAGAAAAGAGAACACTTGTACTCTGTTGGTACAACTATAAATGTCTATGACCAGGATGTGAAACAATAGAGATTTCTCAAGTTGTGGTGTTTAATGTATAGTTCAGTGGTGAAACACATGCTTAACATTCACGAAGCTCTCAGTTTAATCTACATACATACATACATACATACATACATACATACATACATATAAACAAATCTATGTCAGCCAGCACTCTAACTAAAAGTATTCATTTAAATAATATAAATTTAATCAAATGTGAATATAAAAGGCATCTTTGCTTCCATGGTTATTGTAGCACCACTTATGATAGCTAGTTTATGAAGTCTATTAACACGTTTATCAAACAATGAATACATGAAAACACTGCACATATCCATGGTGAGATACTAGTCAGGCAGCTTGGTTTTGTGTGTGTGTGTGTGTGTGTGTGTGTGTGTGTGTGTGTGTGTCAACATGAATGAAACTAGAGCTCATCATGAGGAGTGAAATAAACCCTGTTCAGAAATAGATACGTTACATGATCTACCCCATAGAATTTAGAAGCTGATCTCAAGGAAGTTGGCAAAATGGTGATAACTCCAGGTGGTGCAAGTTATAGTGAAGAATAGAATGGGGAAAATAATCAGTGGGCAGTACATTACAGTCTGCTGGGAGGAAGAATCCATGATGGCCTACTACTAAGAAGAGATTGGTCACAGCTGACAGTAATCTATTGTACATTAAAGAAAGCCTAAAGGATGAGTATTGAAGGTCATTACTTTAAAGAAAATGATAACCATTTGGGGACACACAAACACACACACACACATGCACATACATATAGATGTACATAGTGTACATATGTGTATGTAAATAGATATGTTTACAATATTTCACACTACACAATGACTATAGATACATAAACAGTATGTAGAAGCAGAAAATTTTATGTTTTTGTGTAATGATGAAAAATCAATTTGTGGTTTTATGTGTATGTAAAGATACCTTTGTCTGCGAGGGACGTGGGAAGACCAGATGTTCACTTCAGGTGTTTTCCTGGGTTATCATCACCCTTATTTTTTGAGATAGAATCTCTAAATGAGCCTGAAACTAACTGTTTGATCTAAAAAAAAAAACTTGGTAGGTCCTCTTAGGATCTGACTAGCCTATGCCTTTCTCAGCAATTTGGGTTTAAAGGTACATGCTAACATACATGGCTTTTATCTGGATCCTGGGTATGTGAACTCAGGTCCAAGTATATTCACTACTGTATGTATCTTGCCTACTTAGTTATCACTTTAGCCCTCTGAATTATTTCTTTTTAAAGAGGAAGACATAAAGGTCATTATTCACTCTTAAAAATCTTCATTTCTGGGGCCAAATAAATGGCTTATTGGTTACTAGTGCTTGCTCACAATTCACTTCAAGTACCAAAAACCATTAGTAATGTCATCTGCTTAATATTAGGAATAACTTAAATGTTACAAAATGATACAATAAAACCTGAATTTTGGAGATCTTTCCTTACTGTGGAAATAGATACTTTCAGCCTTTAATCCACATAGAGACTATAGGAATGATGATGAAATAAATCTTCGCTGACCATACTTTTTGAGAGGTTCCTGGCCACTGAAAGAAGTCGCTTAAGGAAATACCTTGTGTAGATTCTGACTGCACACTGTCCTTAAAAGAGATAGGTCTAAAGCTTTGAGCTGGAGGCATCTCTGATATGTTGGAGTAAAGGGATGCAAACTGATACAATTACTCTAGAAATTAATCTGGAGGTTCCTTAGAAAACTAGAAATATATCTACCTGAAGACCAGCTTTACTACTCTTGGACATATACCCAAAATATATCCCATAATAACACAGGGACAAATGACCAGTATATTAATAGCAGCCTTATTTGTAATAGTTAGAAGCTGGAAACAAGCCAGATGTCTCACAATGAATAGTGGATACAGAAAATATGGTTCATTTACACAATGCAATGCTATTCAGCTATTAAGAACAAGGAACTCATGAATTTTGAAGGCGAACTGATGGAATTAGAAAATAGCTCAGACACCAAAAGACATGCATGATATATACTCACTAATAAGGGGATATTAGCCAAAAAAGTACAGAATACCTAAGATACAATCCACAGAACTCAAGAAGGTTACAATTACCAAGGCAGATGCTCTCAGTCAACTATTGGACTGAGCACAGGGTCCCCAATAGAGGAGTTATTGAAAGGATTGAAGGAGCTTAAGGGGTTTGCAAATCCATAGGAAGAACAACAATACGAACAAACCAGATCCCCAGAGCCCGAGGGACTAAATTACCAACCAAAGAGTACATATGGAGGGACCCACAGCTACAGTCGCATATGTAGCAGAGGATGGCCTTGTTAGGCATCAATGGGAGGAGAGGCCCTTTGTTCTCTGTAAAGGCTCAGTGCCACACTGAGGGGAATGCTAGAGTGGGGAGGTGGGAGTGGGTGGGTGAGGGAACACCCTCCTAGAAACAGAAGGAGGGGGGTGGGATAGGGAGTTTCCAGGGGGCAAATCAGGAAAGGGGATAACATTTGAAATGTAAATAAAGAAAATATCCAATACAGATTAACAGAGATAGACTGCCTGGTCTGGTCTCAGTGAGAGGAGATGCACCTAATCCTCAAGAGACTTGAGGCCCCAGGGGTAGGGAGGCAGGGGGAGACTGAGGGGGGCCATCTTTTGGAGACAGGTGAAAGGAGGAATGGGATGAGGAATTGTCAGAAGGGGGACCAGGACAGGGGCAACAGTTGAACTTTAAAAATAAAAGTAATAATAATAATAATAATAATAATAATAATAATAATAATAATAATA